>OX638062.1:13838506-14122275 GCA_951804385.1 Trifolium dubium | reverse complement strand
CCCCACTACAGTTTTATTTTTCATTTCCAAAGGAGGGGAAAAATTGAAAACCTTTTGAATTGAGATTCTAAGGTACGGGGGTTAGTTGCACTTGAGGAAGGTATTAGCACCTCAAGCGCCCATGGTACTCCATGGTAACCTCTTATATGTTTTTATGCTTTTTTATACACATGCTTTAAGAATGGGAAAGAAGTTGTATAGAAGAAAGAAAAGAAAGTGGGTAAAAGTTAAGAAAATTTTATTTCATAAAGTAAATAAAAGAAAAGAAGTGTAAATGTTTTTTCTTTGAAAAAAAAAGAGATTTTTGAGAGTATTGTATTGTAGAGGAAATGTTTAAAAGAAAAGAAATAGTAAGAAAGTGCAAATGTTGTTATGTAAAAAAGAAAAGAAGTTATTGTTGTTTGAAAAAGAATTCGTTTTTTTTGTGTGTTTGAAAGAAAAGAAGACTGTAAAGAAAAGAAGATTTTGGTGTCAAAAGAGAATTAAGAAAAAAATGTTATATATGAAAAAAAAGGTTGTGATAAAAGCATGTTAAAATGATTGAAGTTATGTTGAAATTAAGGTGAACTTGCGCTCGTCTTATAGAAAGATCGTACGTTTGTTTTGAAAAAGGTTTTTTGCTTCGAAAAAAAAGCCTCGTAATCAATTTAAAGTCAATTACGAGTCATCTCCCTTGGAAATGAATTTTTAGCATTGTGTGTGATGTGTGAACTAGAAAGTAATAAAAGCGATAAATAAAGTCCTACGCTATTACAACCCAATTGAATAGTTAATATTTACAACCATATCGAATCAAATGAATAAATAATAATAAGCAATAAATAAATAAAAGGGCGATGCATATAAAATAAAAATGCAAGTGCGGAGAAATAAATATGATAATGAAATGCACACAAACAATTAAGAAGAGAAATCATAGCAAGATATTATATTCTAACTTAAAGGTGAAATGTGCAAAAAAAAGTGTGGGAGACAAAGACATGATAATGGAAATTTTGAGAGTCATTTGTAGTGGCAAACAAATCTAACTAAAACACAAGCAAAAAAGTAATTTTATTTAGCAAAAAGAAATTTTTTATGTTTTATTTTTATTTTTATGAAGAGTATGAATTTAGGCCAAAAGGCCCTTAACTATTAATGCTAATGTTAGAGCTCAATAATTTTATAGAGTAAAATATTATCTCTAACATGCATTTTAAAATGATGCATTGTCCTAATCTAGATGCAATGTATGTATGCAAGGAAAAAAATGTGAAGTAAATTTGTAATGTGAAATTGTAGTGTGATGCAAAAATTAGTGTCAAATGTCATGTGAAATGCAAAATGTAGATTATTATGCAATGTAATGTAGAAGTGTAAAAAAGAAATGTGTAGTGTAAATGTAATTAAAAATGTGATGTGATGTAGAATTTTTGTAAAAAAGAGTTATGTGACAAAAAAAAAATGCATAAATGTAATGTAGTGTGAAAAATGTAAGATTTTAAATGCATGTATGCATGAAAATTTCTAATAAAAGCATATCATATTTTCATAAAATGGAATTAACAAAGACATAATCAATCATCACAAAAAGAATTCAAACATAGCATATTTAAATTATTTAGGCATTTTAGTTTTTTTCATATTTTTTTGATATTCTAAAATAACTAATAAAAGATCATGGCATATTTAAAAAAACTTTAGCATTTTTAGTTTTTTTCCATATTTTTTGCATTCTAAAATAACTAGCAAAAAAGTGAAGTCATAAAAAATAAACAAACATTTTTTATTTTTATTTTGACATTAAAATAGTTAAAAAGAGATTTTTAAATAAACAGAAGGTGGTGCAAACATCAAAGATGGGAGGTGTAGACAACGAAAAAGATATAGACTCAAAGGGGGTAATCCTAAGCCCAAGTCAAAGCCCCAACCCAAAGGAACCAAATTAAGCCCTCTGATCATGGATCAGAGGCTGATAAGAGCGAGGGAGTATGATAAGCTGCGCGCGTGCGCGTGCACTAGATCAGAGGGAGTATAAGTCGCCTGATCAGAGATCAGCGACCATTGGGGGGAGGCGCACGCTGCCTATGGTGCGCGCGCAAGCAGGAAATCAAGAGGGGGTATATCATTGTTTCTTTTCCTCTTTTGGCCATTTCAATTCTTTTTTCTCTCTCTTTCTCTCAAATTCTCTGATTTTTCTCTCAAACTCTCAAGAACATTCATGCATGTTCTTCATCTCCGCCCCAAATTCATTATTCCGGCGCGGCGGCCAGCCAACAAGGTGGCGGCGCCGCCGCCGGAAACTCACCAAAACAGAATATTTTCAACCCTAACCCCACCTAAAAAACCCTTCTAAACACAAATCCGGGGTCGGAATCAACGAAAGACCAGCCAAACGGCCGGATCGGAGGGAAAATCAGTTCCAAAGCCTAACCTTAAAAACTTAAACAGATTTGCACGATGCACAGTAAAAAAGAAGGGTGAACGAAAAAATACATACAGTGGAGGAGGAGCTCTGGCGGAAGCGTCGCTGTGGTGGCCGCCGGCGGTTGTTTACTGTTCCGTCTTTCTCCCTTTTCAATCTGTTCTTCCTTCTGTTTCCTTCTTTCCGTTTCCTCTTCTATTTTGTTTTACTGCTTTTTCTCTTTGTTTTTTCTGGTATTTTATTTTTTGCGAAAATGGTTTTCTGATCCGGTCTTGTTTCTGTTTATGTTTTTGGTTGAAATGTTTTTCTTTTGATTTTTGATTTTTCGATTCTTTTGCTGTTCTGTTTGATTGTTTGTTGTGTGAGTTTTGAAACTTTGTTTTCTGTTTTGATGATTGAGAGTTGAAAATGGTGAGTTGATGTTTTGTGTATGGAGGCAGTGGCGGTTTTAAGATCGAATCGGTTTTTGATTCTTCACAGTATGTGAAGAAATCAAAAATGGAAGTTGGGTTTTTTAGCTTGTGAATGGTGTGTGATTTTTGTTTTTTTTTTGATTTTTTGGATATAGTGTGGTTGAAGGTTTATGTGTTTATGTGTTTCTTTGTTCTGCCGTTCTCCTTTTTTTTTTCTTTCTATTTTCTGTTCTCTTGGTGAATCCGCCGTTTTTTTCTCAATTTTTTTCCCTCTTTGTTCTATGAATTTTGCTTCTGTTATATAGAAAGGTATTAGGGTTTCTGATGTAAAAGAAGAAAAAATGCAGAACCACTTTGTTGATCAGTTTTTGGTTAGAGAAAATTGTCATGAAAATGGGAAAGAGACAAAGCAAAGTTGCTTTCATGTTCTGGTTTTGCAGAAAAAAAACATTGGATACCTATTTTTTTCAAACTTGTGCTCTTTTTTCTGTTTTTTTGTGATTTTTTTTTGAAGAAAAGAAGGTGACTGAAAAAAACAAAAAGATGAAAGAAGAAAAAGAATTGCTGCCTTTTTTTTTACTAATAGTAATCATAATAGATAATAATAATAATAATAATAATAATAATAATAATAATTAGTGATAATAGATAATAATAGATAAAAACAATAATCATAATAATAATAATTATAATAAGTTTGGACGGAGAGAAAAAAAAGAAAATGATGAAAGAGAATGGAAAAAACTAACTTTTTTGAACAAAGGATTTTTGATAATAGTAATATTAATAATAATAAAAATAATAATAATGATAATGACAATAATGACAACAAAAATTAAAAGAATAATTGATAGTAAATGAATATGAATACGAGTACGATCACGAAAACATGATTAAAACGAACATAAATAATACGACGAAAAAGAACGGATGCGATAGTACTTTTATTATGCGATGAATGTTTTTTGATATTTTATAACGAAAAAAGAGGACAATGGATTTTAGGTCCAAAATTGGGGTACAACAGCTGCCCCTATTTAAGTTTCTTCATCCGGAGAGATGAAGATTGAAATCTTTGTCTAGACGGGATTGAAGAGACTTAAATATAAAACGTGCACCATTTTTGGACCTAAAATCCTCTAACAGTGTTTATGATGCAAATACGAATGCATGAAATGCAGATGATGAATTTTTTTTGAATTTTGGATGAACGTTGTAAAAGACAGACAAAGGAAGAAGACATAGTTAAGACTTCATAGGGGAAGAACGTAACATGGCTTGACTGGGAAAAAACAAGATGTGCCCCAAGTCCATTGGGAGAATGAACTCCACTGGGGAACAGAGTAAAGTGCTGGGGAAAATATTGATTACTATTATGTGGATGACAGTAATGGTGAAAAGAACATTGTCCACCGCCTTACAAAGAGACAGCTTGCAGATAAAAGACAACGTTTATAAAGAATAAGAGAATTGCCCACCGCCTAACAAGGACGGATTGCAGATAAAAGACAAACTCTACAAGAAAAACAGGAACATTGTCCACCGCCTTGCAAAGTGACGGCTTGCAGATAAAAGACAACGTTTACTGAGAACAAAAGCATCGTCCACCGCCTTACGAAGAGACAGCTTGCAGATAAAAGACGACCTCTATAAAGAACAAGAACATTGTCCACTGCCTTACAAAGAGACAGCTTGCAGATAAAAGACAACGTTTATAAAGAATAAGAGAATTGCCCACCGCCTAACAAGGACGGATTGCAGATAAAAGACAAACTCTACAAGAAAAACAGGAACATTGTCCACCGCCTTGCAAAGTGACGGCCTGCAGATAAAAGACAACGTTTACTGAGAACAAGAGCATCGTCCACCGTCTTTCGAAGAGACAGCTTGCAGATAAAAGACGACCTCTATAAAGAACAAGAACATTGTTCACTGCCTTACAAAGAGACAGCTTGCAGATAAAAGACAATTTCCATAGAGAACAAGAGCATTGTCCACCGCCTTACAAAGAGACAGCTTGCAGATAAAA
This sequence comes from Trifolium dubium, assembly GCA_951804385.1. Lineage (NCBI taxonomy): Eukaryota > Viridiplantae > Streptophyta > Magnoliopsida > Fabales > Fabaceae > Trifolium > Trifolium dubium. The sequence continues at coordinate 14,117,429 of OX638062.1, read as the reverse complement.
GACAACCTCTACATGTCACCCATTAGTAACATGATTCTCTTAAAAGGAAGTAATTCTGACGAGTGTTTCGAACAGTGATTCGAGCTGATTAAACTGTATAAGTGTATGTATTTGTAGAGAGAAAAGATTTGTGTGATCTTTTGTGTAATGTATTGATAAGGTTCACTGGGGATAAAACCACCTGAGGAACTGTAAAATGTATCTTGTAAAGTACAAGCTTCTTGTGTGAAAAACTTGTCACTTGTTGTTTTGAAATGATGCCCAATCCGGGAACAAACCGGAAGGAAACTGTAAAAACAAGACTCTGTGTCCAATTGAAGAATAAATTCAACTGGGAATTTTCCTTTTGTTGTAGGAAAAACTGAAACAACCATCTTCCACAAGGGAGGAGTCTAGTGGGGAAATTCTTGAAACAAGAGAGATGTACACTTATCTGCCTAAGCTGACACTCTAATTGGAAGGAACAACATGCCCATCCCGACTCTATTTTGTAGACAAAGACAAGACAAAAGAGATAGAAATCTGTATAATGACGTAATAATGTCTGAATGATGTAAATGTTTGTAACACATGTAAATGATACGTGTGAATGTCATGTATGTATGTATGTATGTATGTATATATGTATGTATGTGGAACATCTTTTGACGGACAGACAAAGTGACCAAACCGGAAACACAAGCCAACGTCGCGTCACTGCTCAGGATATCTCTACAAAGTGTAGATGTTATTGTAGATAAAGCAAGAGAGCTCTTCTTGGGAAGGAACAACTTCTCTGGGGAAATGATCGTTTAATCCGAAACGATCTGTATACTAAACTTGACTGTACAACATTGTCAACTTTCATAGGGGATGTATCCTCCTCTCAGCAAAATGCCCCTCATTAGAATCAAACTTGCGTATTAGAATTAACCACGATTGGAGTAGTCGTGGATATTCCTTCTTTTGTATTCGCTCTAAAGAAAATGCTTGTCGTCATCTTTAATCAAAAGCGCATTTATTTATTTTTTATTTTAAAAGTATGTATATATTTTGAAATATGTCCTTTTTCATTCTAATTGAAATCATCAAAACATAAAGAAATTTTGTAAGACTAAAATATGAAATCCAAACAATGAGAGCAAGGCTCAAATTCATGTATAAGAATGGTAGTCTGCCAATAGCGTGACTCCATGGATCATTACAAAATTGGAATTGGTAATTAAAATGGAAAGGGTACATTGAACACAATAAATCTATTCTCCCTAACAACTTTTGAATTCCACTGTGTCTTCAGCTTCCAGGTACAGATGGTTCTAATCACAACTTCTTCATCAGCCAACACATGCTCAAAGTGATCAAACTCAAGTGAAATGCAGTTACTTTGTCTTGTTTCCCTAACTTTTGCCTAGATCGCCTTTTCAGGTTTTCGATCTACCGGGAAGTGTATATATTCTTCTTTTTTTTGTTTTTTTTTGTCTCATTTTTGTATGAACCGCCCTTTCGGGTTTTCGATCCACCAAGACGCCCTCTTTTTTGACTAAGCCGCCCTTTCAGGTTTTCAGCTTGACGAGCTATATACACTTTTTTTTTTTTTTTTTTTTTTGTTTAGACAAAGTATTTCTTGACTGCATCTGCATTCACTGGACGAGGGAGTTCATCACCATCCATGTTTGTAAGAATCATGGCGCCACCAGAAAAAGCTTTCTTGACAACATATGGGCCTTCATAATTGGGAGTCCACTTGCCCCTAGCATCTGGTTGAAAAGACAAGACCTTCTTGAGCACAAGATCACCTTCTTTAAACTCTCTAGGTCGAACTTTCTTGTCAAAAGCTTGTTTCATCCTGTTCTGATATAACTGCCCATGACACAAAGCAGTCATGCGCTTCTCTTCAATCATATTCAGCTGGTCGTACCGGTTCTGACACCATTCAGCCTCTGTCAACTTTGCTTCCATCAAAACTCTCATTGACGGGATCTCAACCTCTACGGGGAGTACTGCTTCCATACCGTATACCAAAGAAAATGGAGTTGCCCCAGTCGATGTGCGAACTGAAGTGCGGTATCCGTATAAAGCAAAAGGCAACATCTCGTGCCAGTATTTGTAAGTGACGACCATTTTCTGCACAATCTTCTTGATATTCTTGTTTGCAGCTTCAACAGCACCATTCATCTTAGGCCTGTAAGGAGAAGAGTTGTGATGCTCAATCTTGAACTCATCGCACAGCTCTTTCATCATCTTGTTGTTCAAGTTCGATCCATTATCAGTGATGATTCTGTTTGGAATACCTTATCGACAAATGATCTGATTCTTGATAAATCTGACAACCACTTGCTTTGTAACATTAGCATAGGAAGCCGCTTCAACCCACTTGGTGAAATAGTCAATAGCCACTAAGATGAAACGATGACCATTCGAAGCTTTTGGTTCAATCATTCCGATCATATCAATCCCCCACATAGAGAAAGGCCAAGGAGAAGACATAACATTCAACAGAGTCGGTGACACATGTATCTTATCAGCATAAATCTGACACTTATGACATTTTCTCACATATTTGCAACAGTCAGATTCCATTGTCATCCAATAGTAACCTGCTCTCAACATCTTCTTAGCCATAGCATGTCCATTGACATGGGTACCAAAGGAACCTTCGTGCACTTCATACATTAGTTGGTTGGCTTCACGCTTGTCCACACACCGAAGCAAAACCATATCAAAATTTCTCTTGTAAAGAACATCACCATTCAGAAAGAAACTGCCAGACAACCTTCTCAGAGTTTTCCTGTCTTTTCTAGACGCCCCAGGCGGGTACTCTTGATGTTGTAGGAAATTCTTAATATCATAAAACCACGGCTTATCATCAATCGCTTCTTCAATTGTGAACACATAAGCAGGCCTCTCAAGGCGACTAATATTAACACGAGGCAAGTCATTCCACCGATTCACTTGGAACATGGATGATAAAGTAGCAAGAGCATCTGCCATCTGATTCTCATCACGAGGAATGTGATGTAATTCAACTTTATTAAAGAAAGTCAACAAGCGTCTTGCATAATCTCTGTATGGAATCAAGCCAGGGTGGCGAGTTTCCCATTCTCCTTTGATCTGATTAACTACAAGAGCTGAATCTCCATATATGTCAAGGATCTTGATCCTCAAATCAATAGCTTCTTCAATACCCATGATACACGCTTCGTACTCTGCCATGTTGTTTGTACAATCAAAGAGTAACCTGGCAGTGAATGGAATATGATTACCCATAGGAGCAATAAGAACTGCACCAATTCCATTGCCATAAACGTTGACAGCTCCGTCAAAGACCAAACCCCATCTGGATTCAGGATCAGGGCCTTCTCCAAACAATGGTTCATCACAATCCTTCATTTTCAGGTACATGACATCTTCATCAGGAAAATCAAACTTGAGAGACTGATAATCATCAATTGGCTGGTGTGCCAAATGATCAGCAAGAATACTTCCTTTTATTGCTTTTTGAGTGCGGTATTCAATGTCATACTCAGATAACAACATCTGCCAGCGTGCAATCCTTCCTGTCAAAGCGGGTTTCTCAAAAATATACTTGATCGGATCCATTTTAGATATCAGCCAAGTAGTGTGATTAATCATATACTGGCGGAGACGTTTAGCAGCCCAAGCCAAAGCACAACAAGTCTTCTCAAGCATGGAGTAGCGAGATTCACAGTCTGTAAACTTCTTACTCAGATAATAAATAGCATGTTCCTTCTTACCAGTCTCATCTTGTTGTCCAAGCACACAACCCATGGAATCTTCTAACACAGTCAGGTACATGATCAAAGGCCTTCCTTCAACAGGAGGAATCAGGATTGGAGGTTCCAAGAGATAATCTTTAATACTGTCAAAAGCCTTCTGGCAATCTTCCGTCCACACCACTCCTTGGTCTTTGCGGAGAAGTTTGAATATTGGTCCACAGGTAGCAGTCATGTGAGAGATAAATCTAGATATGTAGTTCAATCGACCAAGGAACCCTCTTACTTGCTTTTCAGTTCTTGGTGCAGGCATCTCACGAATAGCTTTCACCTTGCTAGGGTCCACCTCAATACCTTTCTGACTAACCACAAATCCCAAGAGTTTTCCGGATCGAACACCGAAAGTGCATTTGTTGGGATTCAAACGAAGCTTGTATTTCTTTAACCGTTGGAACAATTTCAGAAGATTATCAACGTGTTCTTCTTCAGTGCTGGACTTGGCAATCATGTCATCAACATAAACCTCGATCTCTTTGTGCATCATATCGTGGAACAGAGTAGTCATTGCTCTTTGATATGTAGCACCCGCATTTTTCAAACCAAAAGGCATTACTTTGTAACAGAAAGTCCCCCATGGTGTAATAAAGGAAGTCTTCTCTCTATCTTCTTGAGCCATCCGTATCTGATTGTAACCAGAGAAACCATCCATGAAAGAGAAAACTTTGAACTTTGCTGTATTGTCAACCAGCATATCAATGTGAGGCAAAGGAAAATCATCTTTCGGACTCGCTTTGTTCAAATCTCTGTAATCAACACACATTCTGACCTTACCATCTTTCTTCGGAACTGGTACTATGTTGGCCAACCACTGAGGATATTCCGATGTAATCAGGAAACCCGCATCAATCTGTTTCTGAACCTCTTCTTTTATCTTGATCGCCATATCAGGACGTGTTCTTCTCAATTTCTGCTTAACCGGCGGACATTCAGGCTTCAACGGCAAATGGTGCTCCACAATACTGGTGTCCAACCCTGGCATATCTTGATAAGACCAAGCAAACACTTCCATGTATTCTCTGAGAAGTTCTATCAATCTGTCTTTGACACTAGCATCCAACAATGCACCGATCTTGACTTCTTTCTTATCTTCTTCAGTACCCAAATTAACTACTTCTGTAGGCTCTTCATGCGGCTGAATGGTTCTTTCTTCATGCTCAAGTAACCGGGTAATCTCATCAGGAATGCCATCCTCAATCTCCTCTTCAGCTTCAAACACAGGGAATTCAAAGTTGGGAGAGGGCATAGGTTCATTGTGTTCAACGGGTTTATCAACAATTAATCTGCAATTATGATTTATGCTTGATTTTTAGAAAACAGATATAAAAGAATGAGCATATGCAGGTTTTTTTTTTTTTTAAAAAAAGACATATTGTTATGTTCTTTGTGTTACCATATTCCAGAAAAAGCAGAAAGCAATAAAAAAACTAATGTACGAATAAAATGGATACTGAATAACTCTTTATTATTGATGATTTCATTAAAATAAAGCCCGACAATTGTTCTACCTTCGCTTTGGGCAGAGCGATAGGAATATTTATTTCTTAAAACATAGGCCCTAAAACATGCATACTTTCATCTTGGGCAGAATGAAAGATTTTGAAAAAGAAAACAACGACAAGACATTACTCAGAACGAGATACAACAGAAGGAGCATCCACAACACTCCAATTGCAGCAGATTCCTCCACGCTCCACCAAGTCAGCAATTTCCTCGGGCTCTTCATCAATCACGACATTCACCTTCTCATCTGAAACATTTGGGTAGATGAAACCAGCACTCTTGAACAGATCTTTAAGAGGTTTGACAATATTAGAAGATTCAGGAGCCTTACCAATCGAGCCAAACCCTAGACCTTCTCGATTCTTGTTTTCTGGCAATTCAACCAACTTGCCCCAACCTGTAGTAGATTCATTAGATAGCACCTGTTGTGCATCCTTCAAGGAGGCCATACACACACTACCTCTCCTATCATTTGTTCCTTCATCAATAGTTAGACCCTGGAATAGGGTTCCATCCACAATGCTACCACTGATACAAGAGTATGATGATAGTTGGCTTACCAACAGAGCTTGCTCGCCACACACAGTTACGATCTTGCCATTCTTTTCAAACTTCAGCTTTTGGTGCAAAGTCGAAGTCACAGCACCCGCATCATGAATCCAAGGACGCCCTAATAAACAACTGTAAGCAGCATTGACATCCATAACTTGGAAAGTAATCTGAAAAGTATTCGGTCCAATGGTAATGGGCAAATCGACCTCACCCATCACCGTCTTCCTTGTTCCATCGAAAGCTTTGACAACCAAACCACTTCGCCGCATCGGAGCACCTTTATAACTCAGCTGGTCAAGAGTAGTCTTCGGCATCACATTCAGAGATGAGCCGGTATCAACAAGCACATTGGATAAAGCATCAGATTGGCAATTCACGGATATGTGCAAAGCAAGGTTGTGGCTTCTCCCCTCAACGGGAAGGTCTTCATCACTGAAACTCAGATTGTTACAAGCAGTGATATTTCCCACAATGCCGTCAAAACGGCCAACTGTCACATCGTGATCAACACAAGCCTGGTCGAGCACTTTCATCAGAGCGTCTCTATGAGCTTCGGAGTTCAGCAGGAGGGACAACATAGAGATTTTGGCAGGCGTTTGAATCAACTGATCAACAATCTTGTACTCGCTCTTCTTTATCAACTTCAACACTTCATCAGCATCGGAACCAACACTGGTCTTACCCTTGTCAAGGTCAACACATACTTCAGGCCTTTCCACCACCAACGGCTCATTTGCAGGAGCATCAGTCTTTCTCAAGGTAGGAGGTGGCAGCACACGACCGCTTCTCATCATTTTGCTCGATCCCACAATATTGGCAACCGAAGACAAAGCAGGAATAGGAACCTCTTCGTTACCCCTCATCATGGTAGCACCGTATTTGTATGGAATTGCCTTGTCAGAAGTATACGGCACAGGACCAGGCAAACATATCACCAAAGGCTCAGCAGCAAATTCTTGACTATTATAAGTCAATTCAAGACATCCGGAATTAGTGAACTCCGGAGTGATTACAAAGACCTCATCATCACTGCTGTCAAATTCGAACTCATCATCAGATTCGTCAACACCTTTTTTCTTGTACGTAATAACCAACTCCCTTTTGTTCAATAGAGTTTGTAAATCATCCCTCACCTTCTGGCATCCCCTTGGGTTTCTCGGGCAAGTCATGCAAGCAGCGTGGTTATGTTGGAACAGAGACAATTTACATAGATCCACATGAATCTGAACCAAAGACTCTTTAATCTGGCGAATGTTGAACACCCGATAACAACTTGAGTCTACTTGTACCATATTAATATTAGCAGCACCATGAGGAGGGAGTGGGTTTGCCTGCACATTTGGGTTTGTATCTTTGAATTTTAACCTGCCGTTCATTATCAATCTTTGTACATCACCCTTCAAGGTATAACAGTGCTCGACATCGTGACCTGGTGCTCCCGAGTGATATGCACAAGTAAGGTCAGCCCTATACCAGTATGGCAAGGGATTGGACACTGGTGGAGGTGGCCTGAGCTGAACAGATTTGTTTGCAAGTAATGCGGGCAATAACTCAGCGTACTTCATGGGAATGGGGTCAAACCTAGGCGGTCCTTGAGCACGATTATTGTTGCCTTGTGCTTGGTTCTACGGTGGATTCTGTGGTCGTTGATTCTGTGGTTGATGATTTTGTGGTTGATTCGGCGGCCGTTGTTGATAGCTAACATTTAGAGGAGCTGCAACGGCAGCTACATGATGTTGAGGCTGATGAAAATAATTTCCCCTTGGCCTACCATGGGCGACCATGCCCACTTCCTGTTCCTTCTTCTTCCCAAATCCAGGACCGTACCTTTTGCCATTTCCAGAACTAGAACCAGAAGCATCTCTCATCAAACGTCCTTCTCTAATCGCTTCTTCCATACGTACGCCAGTTTCCACCACATCAGTAAAATCACGGTGGTTACTGGAGATCATCCTATCGAAGTAGAATGGGTCGAGTGTTTTCAGGAACGTCTTTGTCATCTCTTTTTCATCTAAAGGCGGGTTAACCTGTGCGGCCAGTCCGCGCCACCTCTGAGCATACTCTTGCTTTCCCGTTCTTTTTGGGACATAGAGCGAAGTTGATCTCTATCAGGTGCCAAGTCAACGTTGTATTTATACTGCTGCATGAATGCTTCACACACATCAGTAAAAGATTGAATCTTCTCACGATCTAAGCTCACATACCACTTCAGAGCAGCACCAGTCAAACTATCTTGAAAGCAATGAATTAACAGCGGGTCCTTTCTTGTATATGCAGCCATTTTCCTAGAATACATGATCAAATGACTCTGTGGGCAAGAATCCCCCTTGTATTTCTCAAAGTCAGGCATTTTGAATTTAGGAGGCATGTCAACATCTGGAACTAAGCACATGTCATGAGCATTCTTTCCAAATAACTCTTTACCGCGCAGTGCCCGAAGTTCTCGCTGGATTTCGTCAACCTGATTCTGGATTTCTTCATTGTGACCAACAGATATCACGCTTTCAGCCCGATTAGCATGATAGATAGGTTCTGTCACTAGTGGCATAGCATTCATAGTGAGAGGTGCAGTAGTCATTGCAGGAGGCGGGATAGGAACTGTAACCTGTGGAATGGTAACAGCCTGGAATTGAACATTGGAGTGATTCTGCTGAGACCCTTCGCCAAAATTAGCAGGCATACCCCATGAGAAATGCATTGGAGCAGTGGACATTGGTTGACTGACGAAGACCAATGGAGCTGAGATCGGGATGTTTCCTGGGATAGAGACATTCAAACCCTGTGTTGGAGGAGGCAAAAGAGGGATAGCCCCCGCCGCATTCAAAGATTCAAACATAGCCGTCAATTGGGCTACACTAGCCTGCAGAGCGGTGACCTGTTCTTGCAACTGCTGATTCTCTTGTTCAAGTCCTTCCATTTTCTTCTTGAAGTTTGCACGAGTATTGTAGGTGCGAGTTGGCTTGTAACGACTGCGTCGGGCCAGAATCTGTCAAGAATGAGAGACTCAGAACCTAGAAAACTGAATCATGAATGCAAATGATGCATGATATGCTATGTGAAAACTATGATCATTATTTTTTGCTCTTTTTCTCTTTCTCAAAGGACTTTAAAATAATATAACAAATGTAATCAAAATAAGGACCTTGATTCATTAAATAAAAAGGGATTACAACTGTTTGAAGCATACATAACTAAAGGAAAAAAGATACAACCAAGAAAGAAAAAATTACATGGAAATTAAAGAAAAAAAGTACATTCAACATAATAATTTGGCATTACAAACAACTTGACATTACAACTGACACCTTGACATTACAAATAATCAGAAATAAAAACAACTGGTCCTAATTTATTCTGTCCTCAAATCTTCATTCGTTCTTAGCCCTTTTCTTCAAAGCAGCTATTTCTTCCGCTTGTGCACGATCTGTCTCTTCCCAAGCTAACCTTTCCGCGTCAAGGCTGTCATACATTTCCTTCCACATCTTTCCATCTTCAAAGTACTTTGCCTTCCACGCATCCCTATCTTCTGTCATCCTAGTTATTAACACTTTGAGCTCATCTTTAGTCTTGAAGAGAAGGTCAGTGGATGAAGGTAGTTCAACAGTACGGATTGGTTCTTCAAGACGATAAGGCATCCCGAATTCTACAGCCCTAGCAGCAATCCAATCGGTGTAAGGCTCCTTAGCAACACAATTCTTTCTTCCCAACATTCCTTGATCTTTTTTATGAATCTTTTCCCACGCATGTGCAAACCTCCCTTGAGTGATCAAATTTTCCTTCCCATTGGTGTAGAATATTCCTTCCAACTTGATGTTTCTTGGAACCTCTATCATCGGATATCCGAACTGACGCATAGCAAGAGCGGGATTATAAGTAATCCCTCCTTCAGTACCAATGAGAGGAACATTGACATATTCACCACAACTGTCAATAATGAACCCTTTAAAATAGTTGTCACGGTTGTCATGATACCAATGCACCTCTTCTGAAGTAACAGACATAATCCTTCGAGACCAGCTGAGATTGTCTGGGTTTGATCTAAAGATAGGCGATTCAGGCAAGTGTAGGACAAACCAGTTGCGCAAAAGCTGAGTACAACAAACGATGATCCCACCCCCTTTTTGAACTTTATGGTGAATAGAATAATAAGTGTCAGCGAGCAGGGTAGGGACCGGATTCCCACTCATGAAGATCTGGATGGCCTTGTAATGAACGAAATTTGGAAGCTTAGGAAACAAAACCAACCCATACATGAGCAGAGCGAAGATAGCTTCAACCGCTAAGAAAGCCTTTTTATCGGCAAAGTCAAAAGCCTTTTTGAACAGATAATCAGCTTTCAAACCCTTGCGATCTTCCTTGTCAATCAAATTTTTCTCTATATCGGATACCTCTAAAGAAAGTGACCCAGCGATGTCTTGTAGCCTCAACTCATCTTTAAAACCATCAAAAGGCACCTGTTCCTTCACTGGTAAACCGACCAGATATGAATATTCTTCCAATGTAGGGACAAGCTGATAATCCCTAAAAGTAAAACAGTGGTAAACCGGATCATAAAACTGAACCAAAGTGCTGAGAAGCCCATCTTCAACAATGGTACCAAGAATCGCCAAGAGTCTTCCATGACGGCGTTGAAAACCTTCATAACTAGGTATGCGAGCAGCCAATTCTCTCAACCTTGTCAAATCAATACGCTTGAAAGTGTACTTCTTGGTGAGCCTCCTCTCAAGATCCATATCTATGATTACACAACATTACTTTAGGCCCCTTGAGAAAAAAGAAAATTTTGTGCTTGGCTTTCAAAGGAATTTTTAGGACAACAATCATATAGGATTTTTGTTTTGATGATCAAAAGGTTTTTTTGAAAGAAACATTTTCTTTTGTTTTTGATATCCCTGATGATTGTAGAGTTTGTAAAGAAATCCTTTAAGTCCTTTGAAAACTAATGGAAGAAGTTTTTCTCTTTTCATGAATACATGGATGTATGGATGTATGGATGCAACAAACACAAACATAAGCAAACATGGTTGGTTGAGATGTCACAATGTTGGAGCCAAAGGGTAAACCACCCACAAGGAATGAACTGTTGGTTTTTCTTTTTGTACCTGTATCACGGGTTCTAAAAGGTCTCAAAGTCTACAACCTTCCTTCTTGAATACCAATGTCCACAACTGAACTCGCGGCCAAATGAAATATCCAAGGGAAGATCTCGTTTGAGTGTAGTATCGCGGAACAACTTTAACCAAAATTCACTCTCGGTTAAGCCATCGCACTACGTTCTAAGAGGCCAAGATGGGTTAAAGGTGACTAAAAAGGTCCCACAGTATCCTCATAATCATAATAATCTTTCTACGCAACTTAACTCGCGTCGAAGAGAATACTACAACATGACTCATCAACTGTGGCGTGATTATATCACATGCGAGTATGTGCAAAACTGAACTTTCGCCCATCCCACTATGATTATACCACAATCTATCTCATGGTGCACTCAAGCTCGGGTCAAGCTTATCTCAACTCAACAATCCCCCACAATATATATAAAGCATGTAAATAAATAAACACATATAAACACATAAGTTAGGTTCAACCCTCTTAAGGAGAGAATCCCCAGCAGAGTCGCCATTTTTCTGTTGCGGGATTTTTGAGACATACCCCACTACAGTTTTATTTTTCATTTCCAAAGGAGGGAAAAATTGAAAACCTTTTGAATTGAGATTCTAAGGTACGGGGGTTAGTTGCACTTGAGGAAGGTATTAGCACCTCAAGCGCCCATGGTACTCCATGGTAACCTCTTATATGTTTTTATGCTTTTTTATACACATGCTTTAAGAATGGGAAAGAAGTTGTATAGAAGAAAGAAAAGAAAGTGGGTAAAAGTTAAGAAAATTTTATTTCATAAAGTAAATAAAAGAAAAGAAGTGTAAATGTTTTTTCTTTGAAAAAAAAAGAGATTTTTGAGAGTATTGTATTGTAGAGGAAATGTTTAAAAGAAAAGAAATAGTAAGAAAGTGCAAATGTTGTTATGTAAAAAAGAAAAGAAGTTATTGTTGTTTGAAAAAGAATTCGTTTTTTTTGTGTGTTTGAAAGAAAAGAAGACTGTAAAGAAAAGAAGATTTTGGTGTCAAAAGAGAATTAAGAAAAAAATGTTATATATGAAAAAAAAGGTTGTGATAAAAGCATGTTAAAATGATTGAAGTTATGTTGAAATTAAGGTGAACTTGCGCTCGTCTTATAGAAAGATCGTACGTTTGTTTTGAAAAAGGTTTTTTGCTTCGAAAAAAAAGCCTCGTAATCAATTTAAAGTCAATTACGAGTCATCTCCCTTGGAAATGAATTTTTAGCGTTGTGTGTGATGTGTGAACTAGAAAGTAATAAAAGCGATAAATAAAGTCCTACGCTATTACAACCCAATTGAATAGTTAATATTTACAACCATATCGAATCAAATGAATAAATAATAATAAGCAATAAATAAATAAAAGGGCGATGCATATAAAATAAAAATGCAAGTGCGGAGAAATAAATATGATAATGAAATGCACACAAACAATTAAGAAGAGAAATCATAGCAAGGTATTATATTCTAACTTAAAGGTGAAATGTGCAAAAAAAAGTGTGGGAGACAAAGACATGATAATGGAAATTTTGAGAGTCATTTGTAGTGGCAAACAAATCTAACTAAAACACAAGCAAAAAAGTAATTTTATTTAGCAAAAAGAAATTTTTTATGTTTTATTTTTATTTTTATGAAGAGTATGAATTTAGGCCAAAAGGCCCTTAACTATTAATGCTAATGTTAGAGCTCAATAATTTTATAGAGTAAAATATTATCTCTAACATGCATTTTAAAATGATGCATTGTCCTAATCTAGATGCAATGTATGTATGCAAGGAAAAAAATGTGAAGTAAATTTGTAATGTGAAATTGTAGTGTGATGCAAAAATTAGTGTCAAATGTCATGTGAAATGCAAAATGTAGATTATTATGCAATGTAATGTAGAAGTGTAAAAAAGAAATGTGTAGTGTAAATGTAATTAAAAATGTGATGTGATGTAGAATTTTTGTAAAAAAGAGTTATGTGACAAAAAAAAAAATGCATAAATGTAATGTAGTGTGAAAAATGTAAGATTTTAAATGCATGTATGCATGAAAATTTCTAATAAAAGCATATCATATTTTCATAAAATGGAATTAACAAAGACATAATCAATCATCACAAAAAGAATTCAAACATAGCATATTTAAATTATTTAGGCATTTTAGTTTTTTTCATATTTTTTTGATATTCTAAAATAACTAATAAAAGATCATGGCATATTTAAAAAAACTTTAGCATTTTTAGTTTTTTCCATATTTTTTGCATTCTAAAATAACTAGCAAAAAAGTGAAGTCATAAAAAATAAACAAACATTTTTTATTTTTATTTTGACATTAAAATAGTTAAAAAGAGATTTTTAAATAAACAGAAGGTGGTGCAAACATCAAAGATGGGAGGTGTAGACAACGAAAAAGATATAGACTCAAAGGGGGTAATCCTAAGCCCAAGTCAAAGCCCCAACCCAAAGGAACCAAATTAAGCCCTCTGATCATGGATCAGAGGCTGATAAGAGCGAGGGAGTATGATAAGCTGCGCGCGTGCGCGTGCACTAGATCAGAGGGAGTATAAGTCGCCTGATCAGAGATCAGCGACCATTGGGGGGAGGCGCACGCTGCCTATGGTGCGCGCCCAAGCAGGAAATCAAGAGGGGGTATATCATTGTTTCTTTTCCTCTTTTGGCCATTTCAATTCTTTTTTCTCTCTCTTTCTCTCAAATTCTCTGATTTTTCTCTCAAACTCTCAAGAACATTCATGCATGTTCTTCATCTCCGCCCCAAATTCATTATTCCGGCGCGGCGGCCAGCCAACAAGGTGGCGGCGCCGCCGCCGGAAACTCACCAAAACAGAATATTTTCAACCCTAACCCCACCTAAAAAACCCTTCTAAACACAAATCCGGGGTCGGAATCAACGAAAGACCAGCCAAACGGCCGGATCGGAGGGAAAATCAGTTCCAAAGCCTAACCTTAAAAACTTAAACAGATTTGCACGATGCACAGTAAAAAAGAAGGGTGAACGAAAAAATACATACAGTGGAGGAGGAGCTCTGGCGGAAGCGTCGCTGTGGTGGCCGCCGGCGGTTGTTTACTGTTCCGTCTTTCTCCCTTTTCAATCTGTTCTTCCTTCTGTTTCCTTCTTTCCGTTTCCTCTTCTATTTTGTTTTACTGCTTTTTCTCTTTGTTTTTTCTGGTATTTTATTTTTTGCGAAAATGGTTTTCTGATCCGGTCTTGTTTCTGTTTATGTTTTTGGTTGAAATGTTTTTCTTTTGATTTTTGATTTTTCGATTCTTTTGCTGTTCTGTTTGATTGTTTGTTGTGTGAGTTTTGAAACTTTGTTTTCTGTTTTGATGATTGAGAGTTGAAAATGGTGAGTTGATGTTTTGTGTATGGAGGCAGTGGCGGTTTTAAGATCGAATCGGTTTTTGATTCTTCACAGTATGTGAAGAAATCAAAAATGGAAGTTGGGTTTTTTAGCTTGTGAATGGTGTGTGATTTTTGTTTTTTTTTTGATTTTTTGGATATAGTGTGGTTGAAGGTTTATGTGTTTATGTGTTTCTTTGTTCTGCCGTTCTCCTTTTTTTTTTTCTTTCTATTTTCTGTTCTCTTGGTGAATCCGCCGTTTTTTTCTCAATTTTTTTCCCTCTTTGTTCTATGAATTTTGCTTCTGTTATATAGAAAGGTATTAGGGTTTCTGATGTAAAAGAAGAAAAAATGCAGAACCACTTTGTTGATCAGTTTTTGGTTAGAGAAAATTGTCATGAAAATGGGAAAGAGACAAAGCAAAGTTGCTTTCATGTTCTGGTTTTGCAGAAAAAAAACATTGGATACCTATTTTTTTCAAACTTGTGCTCTTTTTTCTGTTTTTTTGTGATTTTTTTTTGAAGAAAAGAAGGTGACTGAAAAAAACAAAAAGATGAAAGAAGAAAAAGAATTGCTGCCTTTTTTTTTACTAATAGTAATCATAATAGATAATAATAATAATAATAATAATAATAATAATAATAATAATAATTAGTGATAATAGATAATAATAGATAAAAACAATAATCATAATAATAATAATTATAATAAGTTTGGACGGAGAGAAAAAAAAGAAAATGATGAAAGAGAATGGAAAAAACTAACTTTTTTGAACAAAGGATTTTTGATAATAGTAATATTAATAATAATAAAAATAATAATAATGATAATGACAATAATGACAACAAAAATTAAAAGAATAATTGATAGTAAATGAATATGAATACGAGTACGATCACGAAAACATGATTAAAACGAACATAAATAATACGACGAAAAAGAACGGATGCGATAGTACTTTTATTATGCGATGAATGTTTTTTGATATTTTATAACGAAAAAAGAGGACAATGGATTTTAGGTCCAAAATTGGGGTACAACAATAACAAACATATGTTATTTTATAAAAAGTGATTATTTTTTAAAAATAAGTTATTATTTTTATAAAAAAAAACTATAACAAACGGCTACTATATGTCTCTTAATTCTTACCAATAAAAAATATGTCTCTTAATTGATATTCCCTCCGTTCCTTTTTATTTGTAATTTTAGAAAGAAAGAAAAAAGATCAAATTAGGAAGGTGTATTTTTACATCTTATTTTCCTATTATACCCTTCTTTTTATAATATATATCTTCTAATTTTAATCTACCAATAAATTCTTTTTTTTTTTTTGCACACACACTTTCTCTTTCCTTTTTTTTTTGATACATCGGAAGATACATACTTTCTCTTTCAAAAAAACTAAAACCATCAAATAAAAAATTGTAACAAATTTTTATTTTTTGGTGCAAAATTTATAACAAACTTTATGTAAAAAAAAAAATAAACTTTGTTACAAAAAATTAGAAAGAAAGGTATAATAGGTAAAATATTACCTAAATTGCTAAAACGATAAATAATTAGAAACAAATATTTTTTAAAAAACGACAAATAAAAGGAATGGAGAAAGTATTAAAGCACATTTGAAAATAATCAAAATGTATTATCAAAAACAATATATGTCACCAAACAAATTTATGATTAATTCTATCAATGTGAGTAATAATGCATAATAATCAATGAGTGAAAACATCGGTCTATTAAACTAAATGACAAAATTGAATAAAATTGTCAATAAAAAAAGTGCATAATAATGCATTAAAATTAAACAATGAAAATTTGTTGTTTGACGATCATAAATTTGTCAAATCTTTCTTAATTTTTATATTGGTCTTCATATATTTGGTTGTGGATAAATCAGCTTCATCAGGGTAAGCTCTCTTAATTGATATACCATCAACTTTATGTGAGCATAAGTCTACAACATCTAAAGTAGTTCTATCTTTGACCTTCTCCTCTACTGTTTCGTCAAACTTTGTTATAAGATCTTGTGAATCGCACTGATAAAAAATTAGAACATATAAAGTATGAATTGCACAGATAAAAATTAGAAAAATATAAAGTATGAATTGCAATGATAAAAAATTAAAAAATATAGAGTATGAAACTTATTAGTACACAAAATTATTGATAGCAATAAGTCAAGAAGAAAAAGTTAATTTATAGATTTATTAAGTTAAGATGAAATAGTTAATCTATGAAAATTGGTTTTTAAATGAAAATTTTAGGTGCTTACCGTGGAACTACTTTTGATGCATGTCTTTGACTTTGCTTGCATTAGTACTCTGTGTCATGATCAACTAATATATTATTTTTTTGACACGACTGATACCACGAAACACCATCATCAATATATTTGATTTCAGCCATGATTATAAACATTGATTCATACAATTTATTCATAGTGATATTTGTCAAAGTGTTTTAGTAAAAGAAATAATAATAATAATAACAACAACAATAATAATAATAATAAAATACCCATAAATTGTAAAAGAAAATTGTCTTACTTGTTGACATTTTAGAATTGTCTCAATATTTTTCATAGGTGTGATTTTAAGTAGATCGTGATGGAAAACCTTGGAGATGAACTGAAACTTGTATAAGAGAATCATTCTTTTCATAAGTTCTAAAAAAAAATTGAAAGAAAAAATTAATAAACAATTACATATATGCATAACTGAAAATTTATTAAATGTAATTTATAATTGATATAATAATAGAATCATACATCAATTTTAACGCCGCAGCTTCGAGAATATCTGAATTAAACATGAGCCTTCAAATTCTTTGACCATGAATGTCATGTGTTTCTGAATGTGTTTTCTATATATAGTTCTATTCGGACTCGTTATGCTAGAGTAAACAAATTAAGTTGTTGTTATCCCTAAAATATTGTTTTTTTGTTTTTTTTTTGACGAAAAAATATTATTTTTTGTTGTTATCCATAATTTTTATTTTAATAGCTTAAGTTAATTAAAAAAATCTTTACAAAAAAAATTAGTGAAGCTTTAATTGAATGACACCTAAGCAAATTTTTCTAAGAATGCAACTGAATTATGCTAAAAAAAATATCTAAAAAAAATATAAAAAAATCTTAGAGAAGCTCTATTTAAATGACACATAAGCAAATTTTTATGAGAATGCACGAGAGAGCTCCGTGAAACTATCGTAATGTATATAATAATGTATATAATAATAATAGAGATAATACAGATTTTTTTTTCTTTCTTTCAAATATAATATCTGATTCAATTTTATTTTTTTTCAACATCAAAAGTTTACAACAAACAAATATCTATTAGATTGAGATTTCAAGAGATTTAAAAAAATTATATTATGTTAAAATTTTGAAAACCGTTTTTTTTTTTTGGAATAAGCAAAATTTTTATTAAGTTTCTATGCATAAGTAGTACAACAATGTCAAAAACCACAGTAGAAAAGATACAAAATACCAACCAAAAGAGGTGGCCTGAAACATAAAATGAAGATAGAAAACCAATCTACCACTAAGGTGTAAATGGAAAAGAGAAATGCTAAACATAGCGAAAACAATTTCACGGGAGTATCGCGAATAGTGTTAAATGGCGTAACTCTACTCTATAATGTTTTTTTACAGTACTCCTTTTTTAATAAAAACTATGTTATTTTATTGTCAAAAATAAACTATTTTATTTGCTCGTTCTAAAAAAAACTGTTATTTGCTTTTTGGTGTTAATTTCACTTTATAGCTATTTAATCATAAATTATTTTTATGAAGACTATTATTAATTAAAGGGTTTTCTAAATAGATCCATGAACTAGAAATTACCAAAGATAGTGTTTTGAGGGTTGACAGCAGCCTGATTCTTAGCAGCATCACCAACCAACCTTTGATCATCAGTGAAAGCAACGCAAGAAGGTGTTATTTTGTTGCCTTGATTGTTGTGAATGATTTCAACTCGACAGTGTTGTTCCTGCCAAACTGCAACACATGAATACGTTGTTCCAAGGTCTATTCCCACGGCAGTACATCCTTCATGTTTCCTCTTCATGGAAAATGAAGGGTTGCTTCGGTTGTTGTAGATGTTTTGCTCTTGTGGTGGCAAAACCCATTTAAACCCACTCATGAACTGGGCTGGGCGGAGCGGAATGGAATGGAATAACCGGTGTTTGAGTTTCGAACCAACCTGTCAAGTTTTTATATTTTATTTTTTACTGATATATTTATCACTTGTTTAAAAAATAAAATTCAACAATGCATAACTAAAATAATTCAAAGAATAAAAAACATAAACTATATAATAAATAATATCGCCTATGTTCTTTATTATAAAAGGGAATGCATTTTTTAGATTCATTATACATTGTATAAAATTGTTTTTCGTAAACTATTCATAGTAAATTTACTTCCAATTTGTCACTTTTATAACAATATCAACATTAAAATAATGAAATCTCAAAATAAATTAAATTGAAAAAAGAATTTAAAGTTTAGTCTTTTTCTCCATTTTGTCCATCTCAAATATCGAAAGAAAAAAAAAATTTAATGTCCGCGGGCCAATCCATTCGCACACACTTTTTAAAACAGGTTAAACGGAATTGAAAAACCTAAGATACCGAGCCTAAGACCGTAGCATAACATGGAAAAATGGCAGGTCCGATTTTTCCACACAGTACTGTTTCAACTTCCAAACTACTAATTATTGCCTAATTTAATTTATTTATGGCTTAAATATCATTTTCGTCCTAATATATATGTGAATTTTTTTATTTTAGTTCTTGTATCGTTTTTTTTTGGAATTCATCCCTTTATGTTAAAATCGTTTTGATTTTTCCTCTAAAGCTAAAATTCGTAGCAAAATTCAAAAGAAAAACCTGCGGATTTTCTTACGGATTTTTGCTTTAAGGACTAAAACCCGAAATATTTTAACATACACGGTTGAATTAAAAAAAAAATCGATACAAGGACTAAAATGATATTTAGTCCTTAAATAGATTGGAGAAGCACCAATCTATTGGTGCTCACTGCTCAAAGAAGGAACCTGTTGTGGCTCTATCTACTTGTGAAACCGAATACATAGCAACTTTCTTGAGTGTTTGTCAGGTGTTTGGTTAAGCAATTTGATAACTGAAATAAGTGATGTGAAATGTGATACAATGATCATCAAAGTTAATAACGTGTCTGCTATCAACTTAGCTAAGAATCCAGTTACCCATGTTTGAAGTAAATACATTGAGAGGAGGTTTCATTACTTGAGAGCAAGTGAACAATGGAATTCCAAGCCTGGAGCATTTTGTTGAAAAAAGAGTGTTACATTTGAAACCTTCATGAGATTGAAAAGGCTTGATGTGTGTGAAGTCCCTTGCAAGCATGAATTAAGGGGGTGTGTTGAGTGTAAGTGGCTAAGTGCTAATTCATATTGCATAGAGTTTACTTGGTTCACAAGCTTTGTAAAAAAGTTAGTTTTTCTGTTATGACAGTTAGGGAAGTTAGTTTTCTGTTATTCCTTATCTGACTTCTACCTTGTGCATTAGTAACTTGTAGTATAAGCAAGTGTACCTATAAATACTGTGGTGAATGTTCGTTGTAATTAATCAAGTGTTATGTGAATAAAATTGAGCAATATTCTCTCATTCTTCTTTCCTCATTCTTTTCATTCACAATCTTTGTATGCATCATAGTGATTAATTAACTTGTGCTTGTGTTGCGCTTAATTATCATAGAAGTGTGAATTCTATTGTGTGTTCTGCTGTTCCAACAAATTCAACTACAAAGTATGCATCATTCACAAATCACAAACTCAGCCATACCCTTAATCCCTTATAATCTTTTTTGATCTGATAAACCATATGTAGTCTAAATTTATGAAGTGTTACATCATAATCTACTTGACAATTTTCAACATGAGCCATTGTAATTTGTACAAGGTTATCTACTATATACCTTTTCAATCGAGCTCGTGTTGTGGCCAAAAGTATCAATACAATGCCAAGTCGATTCAAATCAGATCTTACTATAACAATAACATATTTGTTCTCAAATAAATAAAAATTATAGCAAAAACTAAGCTAAGCTAATGACATTTAGGGTACGTTTGATCTGCTAAAAAACAGAGTACTGGACAGGACAACTTTTTGTACCCTGTTTGCTGTAAAAATTGGTTATGGGACTGGACAAAATAGGTAGCAAGGGACAGGACAAAATCAGGAATTTTTGTTCTTCACTAAATCCCAGGACAACTTTTTGTCCACAGTACAACTATAAAAAATATGAAAATACCCTTTTTATTTTTAAATATGAAAAAATTAACTCCGTATCTCTCTTCGATACAATTTTGTCCTGTCCTGTACCATCTTATTTTGTCCTGTACTATCTTGTTCTGTCCTGTACTGTTCTGTCCAGTACTTACTACTTTGCGAATCAAACACACCCTTAGGCTTCGCTTGACGCAACTTTTTTTAAGAATAAAATTTGCTTTAAGCTTAAAAGTAATAAAAAGAGCAAGACAATAATTAAAATTTTAATTACAAAAAACTAAATAGTTTTAACTATAATTTGTTTTGTTCCATCCAACTCTTAAGCCCCTTTAGATAATGCTCCAGAACATCTATTTCAACCTGCTTGTTATTCTCATCAACGAAATAGACTTGTTCTATGAATTGTATAAATAACAAATTTTATATCAGAATGAGCTTAGAAATAGAGTTTAAACTAAGGTAGTTTCTAGTCATGCATATGATGCGTAGATTGTTGTCATTCATGATAGATAGGACAACAATCTGTGCATATCTATAAATAACTGCATTTGTAACAGGAGTTCCGACATCACGGTTTCAGCAAGTTGTTGCATAATTTATATAGCTGAATGACAAAAACAATTTAAGCAACATGTCCACTCTAAACTTTATCAAAACATACTTAACTATTAGATAATGCCTTCTAAAATGCAAGAAAAATGAAAATAGAAAACTAAACAGTCTTAGCTATAATTGGTTCCATCCTACTCTCGAGCCCTTTTAGATGATCCTCCAGAACATTGGTTTCAACCTGGTTATTCTTATCAACCAAATTTGCGGCAACAGAAATTGCAGATTCGATGTTCTCAATTTCTTCTGGGGAGAGCTTTAAATTAACATCGTCCTTCTTTAAAGCATTTTTCATTTTGTAAATGTAGAAATCCAATGAATTCAATGCTTCAGCCTTCTTTAGGAATTTCTTGTCTTCAATATGGTAATTCTCAGCATCTTTAATCAATTTTTTTATTTCTTCAGCTGACATCCTTTCTTTGTAATTGGTTATAGTAATCTCGTTGGAATTTCCAGAAGTGTTATTCTTAGCGGAAACAGTTAAAATACCATTTTCATCAATAGCGAAACAGACTTCTGAAAGATGGGTGCCACGAGGAGCCGGGGGAATTCCACTAAGCGTAAAAGTACCAAGCAAATTATTGTCTAGGGCTCTTTTTCTCTCACCCTCATAAATATGAATCAAGTCACTTGAAACATTATCTGCCGACGAAATATATCTTTGTGATTTCTCTACGGGATAGCAAGTGTTCCTTGGAATCACCACACTCATGATATCTCCTAATACTTTCCTACCAAGAGACAAAGGTGTAACTTCCTGAAGCACCAACTTTGGAACATTTTTAATGTCTTCACTCAACAAAGCAGCTTGAACAGCTGCCCCATAAGCTACAGCCTCATCAGGATTAATGCTCTTGCACAACTCCTTCCCATTGAAAAACTCCTGTAAGAGTTGCTGCACTTTAGGAATCCTAGAAGACCCACCAACAAGGACGACATCATCTACACGGCTCTTGTCCATGTTAGCATCCATAAGACAACTCTCAACTATCTTCATACACTCTTCAAAAAGATCAATATTCATTTCCTCAAACTTAGCACGAGTGATTGATGAACAAAAATCAATGCCTTCAAATAAAGAATCTAGTTCAAAAGAGGAGACAACAAGGAATGACAGTGATCTTTTAGCCCTTTCGCAAGCTGTTCTCAATCTCCTCAAGGCTCTTGGATTCCCACCAATGTCCAATTTCTTCTTTCTCTTGAACTCCTGTACGAAGTAGTTGACCATTCTATTATCAAAGTCCTCTCCGCCAAGGTGAGTGTTTCCTGCAGTTGCCTTAACTTGGTAGATGTTATCTTTAATCGTTAATAGAGACACATCAAAAGTGCCACCTCCGAGATCAAAGACAAAAATATTTCTCTCTTCAACACAGTTAGTTCTCTTGTCAAGGCCATAAGCAACCGCTGCGGCAGTAGGTTCATTCATTATCCTCAAAATATTGAGGCCAGCAATAGAACCAGCATCTATAGTGGCCTTTCTCTGAGAGTCGCTGAAATAAGCCGGCACAGTAACAACTGCATTCTTAACTGGTGATTCTAAATATGCTTCAGCAATTTCTCGCATCTTTGTAAGTATCATAGATGATACTTCTTCAGCACAAAGATGCTTCTTCTGACCCTTGTATTTAACTGTAATCATAGGTTTGTCATTGAGACCAGCAGCGACTTTGAATGGCCACAAAACTATATCATCTTGGACAACTTGATCACTAAACTTCCTACCTATTAACCTCTTAGCATCTGAAAATTTAAAATCAGTAATTCACTTAAATCAATTGTTCAGCACTTTTTAATCATAGTTAAACATTCATTGATCAAAAAAATCATAGTTAAACATTAATAAGTATATAGATTACTATATCATATTGTTGGAAAATTTTAAATTACCAAAGACAGTATTTTGAGGGTTGACAGCAGCTTGATTCCTAGCAGCATCACCAATCAACCTTTGATCTTCAGTGAAGGCAACAAAAGAAGGTGTTGTTCTGTTACCTTGATCGTTGTGAATGATTTCAACTCGACTGTTTTGTTCTTGCCATATTGCAACACATGAATAGGTTGTGCCGAGGTCTATTCCAACCGCAACTCCTTCGTGTTTTCTCTTCATGTTTTTTCAAGTAAACCAAAGAATCTCACAACAGATGATATTTGTGTCTGTCTGTGTCTCTGTGTTTTGCTTTTATGTAATCCTTTTAAATAAATTTTAGGGTTAAACTGTTGCTTGAGTAACAAACAAGGTAAAAAAACATATAGTAGTAACGGATATCTGTTACCAAAAAATAAAATCTTTTGTTGCCTAAGTGGTAGTAATTTTTATTTTTTGTTGTTGTTATATTTGTGGATAGACACTGGTTTTTATTGGCCGTTCAAAAAATCTTTTTTTAGGGTTAAATATTGTTTTTATTTTTTATATTAAACTTTTTTTTTTAAAATTTGTAAATGTATTCGTAACACAAATATAACCATCAAGTTTAACCTAAGAGTTGTGGTTGAGCAGTTGGGGCTCATCTTCCCTTAATCAAGAGTCGAGGGTTCGATCATCACCTTGCAAACTTATATTCAAATTATAACAAAAAAAAAGTAACCAAAGAATAAATTATAACGAAAAAAAAGTGATATTTAAATCAGTTATATGTCTTTAAAAAAGTTACAGTAGTAATTACTATTTTTTTCCTTTCTCAAGTTTTGAACCTGAACTTCTCTTTTTGAGAAAATTCCTATTTAAATTAAGTAGTTGTTAGATTGATTATTTTTCCTTAGCCAAGTCGTAGACTATGGATCTCTCACTCTTTAGTACTTAGCTTTATTAAGTTAATTCAGGTTGGCCAAGGTTGTCAGAATCGCGATTTTGCTTTAAATCGAAAGAGGATAGTAAGATCGTAAAATCGTAAATCGCAATCAAAATTGATGGATTTCACTCAATTAATTTTGTTGAATCGGAATGAGAAAACAAGATCGCAAAATCGAAAATCGCAACTAAAATCGATCGATTTTACTCATATAAATATATATTATTAAATATATATTATAATAGTGCATATCATGTACTCAAAATAATGAAATTCTAGATGATAAATCACTAAAGCACTAGCCTATATGCTAATACAAATCACTAAAGCCCCATCTACTTGGATAACAAAATATTTATAGTCAATATGCTAATGTAAATCACTAGTAAAGTCCCATGTACTTGGTAAAAAATACTTAATGCCTATATCCTAATACAAATCACTAATAAAGCGCCATCTACTTGGTCAAAACCTTTTAAACCGGGTCAAAACCTTTTAAACGGATCAATTTTGACCCAGTTAAACATCATAATTAAAAAAAAGATAAAATCGGTAAAATCTCTTCAAAATCGCAGATTTTACTTGGATTTTGCGATCTGGTGCAATTTTACTAGGATTTTGCATTATTTAGGATTCTACTCAGGATTTTAATCCTTTTGAGTGAGAGAAATCGCAAAATCCATGGATTTTAAAATTTTACTCGCGATTTTGCTAATAATGGTGGTTGGGATCATACTCTCTTAACCAAGTGTCGAGAATTCATCTTCACATTAAATATGATTCCTCCGATTCATATTTTTAGCTGGTTGGGTGTAGCGGTCATCCCTTTTGAATCTGTTTGGCAGCACTTCCTTGTGTTTGGTGGTATGGGAAAAGGTAAATCCAAAGCAAAATACTGTCATCTAATTTGGTTAGCAAAACAACGTGGAGTATTTGTCGGTTGAGGAATAATGTTATTATTAGAGGTGATAGTGCTAGTGTGACTTCTTTGGTGGACTAATTGTGTATATTTCTTAGTTTTGATTCATAGGCCGCTTAGGAAAAAGCGATTCAGTGTCTTTTGTTGAATGTTGTAATAATTCTTTAGATTGTTTTTTTCATCTCTAAAAGGCGTTGCATTTTGAATTGTAAGGATTGAGCACCCCTTGTAGGCTTGTACTCCTTATAATTTAATTTTTGATTATCAGAAAAAAACTAACAGTGTAACATTTTCTGTAATTTATAAAATGTTACTGTAAATATGTGTTTAATAACATGCGTAAAATTTATCAAAAAAATTCAGAGGTCTTAGTTCAGGCAGAAAATATCAAAATTGTTTGATCGGACATCCATGACTGGTGTTCAAATCTCGACTCTTTCACTTTGTGTGACTGAATTTTCAATTATTTGCCATAAGTTAACTAAAGAGATCAATTAAATATTAGACCGGATGTCCATGAATGGGTTTAAATCCCAATTTCTTCATTTCGTGTGATTGAATTTTAAATCAATTGTCATGAGTTAACTAAAGAGATTGACTAAACGTAGTAGTTTCCCAAATAGAAAAGCTATAAACATAATTGTCTTCAATTGTTGCAAAACAAATATATGCTGCCAGTCATTATATTATGAGTTGTGTTCTTAATATTTTAGAAAAGTTAGAAATACAACTATAAACTGTTGTATCTGTTAAATTATAAACTTGATTTGGTCCATTGGACTTATCAAGTATTAGGCCCGATTTAGTTTTAAGTGGTAAGTCCAAAGAATGTTCTAAAGATATGTAGAGATAACTAGTAGTAGAAGTCATAATATTAAAGTATGTAGTAGTAGAGAGAAGTGTGTAGAACTCTCTATTAGAAGTGTGTAGAATAATTTCTTGTAGTATGTAGAACTCTCCCTTAAACATTATAAATAGGGGTGAGTTAGTCATTTGTAAACCAAGCAAAGCAAGTAAGAACAAGAAGCAAGAAATAATTAGTAAGCAAGTGAGCAAGTAATAAAATTGTTCTTCTCTCAAATAGTCTCTCCTCCTCAATACCTCCCAAAACCTCAATATAACCTTCTCCTTCCAACAAAGTGGCATCAGAGCTTAGGTTGCGATAGGAAATTGTTTCATAGTCATGGCGAGCAATGGAGCATCATCCTTCCAAGTTCCAATTCTAAAGAAGAACACCTATGATAATTGGTGTATTAAAATGAAAGCTCTACTAGGAGCACATGATGTTTGGGAGGTTGTTGAAAAAGGTTATAAGGAATCACAAGATGAGGATTCCTTAACTCAAACACAAAGAGATACTTTAAAGGATTCAAGAAAGAGAGACAAGAAATCTCTCTTCCTCATCTACCAAGCATTGGATGATGACGAGTTTGAGAAGATTTCAAATGCAACATCTTCTAAGGAGGCATGGGAGAAACTTCGAATCTCTTGCAAAGGAGCATATCAAGTGAAGAAAGTACATCTTCAAACACTAAGAGGAGAGTTTGAAGCCTTGCATATGAAAGAAGGTGAACTTATCTCCGACTACTTCTCAAGAGTTTTAACGGTTACTAATAACCTAAAAAGGAATTGAGAGAAGTATGATGATGTAAGAATAATGGAGAAAGTTCTTAGATCGTTGACTCCAAAGTTTGAGCATATTGTCACTGTCATAGAAGAGACAAAGGATTTGGAAGAGATGACAATTGATCAACTTCTTGGGTCATTGCAAGCTTATGAAGAAAAGAAAAAGAAGAAGGAAGATATCGAGGAGCAAGTACTCAAGATGCGAGTTGATTCACCTAGAGAACAAAATGAGAGAAGTCAATCAAGCCGAGATCGAGAACAGGGACACAACCTTGGATGTGGAGGCAGACGAGGTTGGAGGCCGAATGATGACAACAAGCAAAGAGATGAAATCTCATCAAGAGGTCGTGGAAGAGGAGCTGCAAAACCACGGTATGATAAGTCACGCATTAAATGCTACAACTGTGAAAAGTTTGGGCATTATGCTTCCGAGTGTAGAGCTCGTAGAAATTGTAGAGTTGAAGAGAAGGCCAACTATGTTGAAGAGATAAGGCAAGAAGAAGATTTGTTGTTGTTGGCACACAAAGTCAACGACAGAAGTGAAGATAATCAATGGTACCTTGATAGCGGTGCAAGCAACCATATGTGTGGTATAAGAAGCATGTTCGTAGAGCTAGATGAGTCGGTGAAACGGAACGTGACTTTAGGAGATGAAT
Source organism: Trifolium dubium (assembly GCA_951804385.1). Taxonomy (NCBI): domain Eukaryota; kingdom Viridiplantae; phylum Streptophyta; class Magnoliopsida; order Fabales; family Fabaceae; genus Trifolium; species Trifolium dubium. The sequence continues at coordinate 14,090,265 of OX638062.1, read as the reverse complement.
CAAAAATGGAAGTGAAAGGTAAAGGAAAAGTTCTCATCCGATTGAAAAATGGTGATCATCAATTTATCTCCAATGTTTACTATGTGCCAAATATGAAGAGCAACATCTTGAGTCTAGGACAACTCCTAGAGAAAGGTTATGACATTCAATTTAAGGATAATAATCTTTCTATAAAAGATAAATCAAGTAAACTCATTGCTAAGGTGCCGATGTCAAGAAATAGAATGTTCAAGCTTAACATTCAAAACGATATCGCACAATGTCTCAAGATGTGCTACAAAGAGGAGTCGTGGCTTTGGCATCTTCGATTTGGGCATCTTAATTTTGGAGGGTTAGAGTTGCTCTCTAAGAAGCAAATGGTCAGAGGATTGCCTCACATCAACCACCCCAATCAAGTATGTGAAGGATGCCTGCTTGGAAAGCAGTTCAAAATGAGCTTTCCGAAGGAGTCAAACTCACGAGCTAAAAAGCCTTTGGAGCTCATACATACAGATGTATGCGGTCCAATCAAGCCAAGTTCACTCGGTAAGAGTAACTACTTCCTTCTCTTTATTGATGATTTTTCAAGAAAAACATGGGTGTACTTTTTGAAGGAGAAATCAGAGGTGTTTGAGAACTTCAAAAAGTTTAAAACCAAAGTTGAGAAGGAAAGTGGGCTTGTGATCAAAGCCTTGAGATCTGACCGAGGTGGAGAGTTCACATCAAAGGAATTCCTGAAGTATTGTGAAGATAATGGCATTAGACGACAACTGACGGTGCCAAGATCCCCCCAACAGAATGGCGTGGCGGAAAGAAAGAATAGGACAATTCTTAATATGGCTCGAAGCATGCTGAAGAGTAAGAAACTGCCAAAAGAATTTTGGGCTGAAGCTGTGGCATGTGCAGTCTATCTATCTAATCGTTCTCCAACAAGAAGTGTGTGGGGAATGACACCACAAGAAGCATGGAGTGGAAGAAAGCCTGGTATCACACATCTCAGGGTTTTCGGGAGTGTAGCCCATGTTCACGTTCCAAATGAGAAAAGAGTCAAACTTGACGACAAGAGCGAGAAGTTCATCTTTATCGGTTATGATCAAAACTCAAAGGGTTACAAGTTGTACAACCCAAACAACAACAAAGTTGTAATTAGCCGAAATGTGACATTTGATGAAGAAGGAGAATGGGACTTTGGAGCTAACGAAAAGGAGTACAATTTCTTTCCAGAATTTGAAGATGAGCAAACAACCAAATGAGTCCAAGCGGTGCCCAGCTCACCAACTTCGCCCACTTTTAAAGACACTGAAAGTGAAAGGATTGTGACGCGGAAAAGAAGTCTCCAAGATATATATGAAAACACACACCCCTTGTCACCACGAAGACTTGGAGATCTCGTTGAAAAAACTGTTAGAGATTAAAATCTCACACTATTATGTCTCTCCGCAAATTATGAACCAGGGAACCTTCAAGAAGCTGCGCAAGATAGAAGATGCAAATATGCAACAAACAAAGAAATGAATGACATTAGGAAGAACGGCGTGCGAAAACCTATTTCCCGTCGAATAGAGCATAAGACTTGCGGTGTTAAGAAAGTATGGAATGCGAGGAAGAATTTCAATGGGAAATTTGAAGGACACATGGAAAGATGCAAAGTACGAGTTGAGAATTCCACAGATGAACGAGAAGTCGGCCTTTTGAATGGAATCATCGGAAAAAGAAGGTACATAAAGCAACCATCAAGATACAAGATAACGTGCTTAAGTCGAGGAAGTTACTCTATAGACAAATCAAGTTTAAGGGGGGGGTGTTGAATTATAAACTTGATTTGGTCCATTGGACTTATCAAGTATTAGGCTCAATTTAGTTTTAAGTGGTAAGTCCAAAGAATGTTCTAGAGATATGTAGAGATAACTAGTAGAGAGAAGTATAATAGGGGAGAGTTAGTCATTTGTAAACCAAGCAAAGCAAGTAAGAACAAGAAGCAAGAAATAATTAGTAAGCAAGTGAGCAAGTAATAAAATTGTTCTTCTCTCAAATAGTCTCTCCTCCTCAATACCTCCCAAAATCTCAATATAACCTTCTCCTTCCAACAGTATCACTATAAAAGTTAAATTCTTTTTAGAGATCTAATCATGTTAGAAAGATAAACCCTTCTGTCGCAATCGCAATATGGCAGCTGTGATTCGAAAATAAAGATCATCATCACTACTCGAAAATTCTACATTACCTGCAGACTTTACTCTAAAATTAGCAGAAAACATGTTAAATTGATAACACAGCATCACTAGCAAATGGTAAACTGAATGACAAAATTTATAATTGGAGAAACCTTAGTTTAAAACTGCAAAATTTCAATAGCATGAACCAAACAAAAAATCTACTATTCAGTACTAATAAAAAAAGAAATCAATCAACTAATTATGCATAAGATTAAACTAGTAAAATAATATCTAAAATAATTAACTGCAATTGAAAAAGGAGAACCTACATCACCTACTTGAAATTCCACTCTAAACTTTATCAAAACTTACTTAACAAATAGATAATGCATAGCTAAACAAGAACACAATACTTAAAATCTTAATTCAGAAAAGATAAATAAAAAACTAAATAGTCTTAGCTATAATTTTTTCCATCCTACACTCAAGCCCCTTTAGATAATCCTCCAGAAGTTCTGCTTCAACATGTTTAATATTCTTACTAAGCAAATTTGTGGCCAATGCAATAGCAGATTCCATCGTTTCAATTTCAACAAAGGAGAGCTTTATATTAACTAAAGTGCTTTTCATTTTGTAAATGTAATCATCCAATGCATTCACTGCTTTAGCCTTCCTTAAGAATTTCTTGTCTTCAATATGTAAATTCTCAGCCTTTTTAATTAACTTCTGTATTTCTTCAGCTGACATCCTTCCTTTGTATTTTGATATTGTAATCTTATTCGAGTTACCAGAAGCAATATTCGTAGCAGAAACTGTCAAAATACCATTTTCATCAATTGCAAAACAAACATTTGAAGAAGGGGAACCGCGGGGAGCTGGAGGGATGCCAGAAAGTGTAAAAGAACCAAGTAAATTGTTGTCACAGGCTTTTGTTCTCTCACCCTCATAAACCTTAATCAAGGTACTTGTTTGGTTATCTTTAATTGTAAAATATGATTTTGTCATCTTGACGGGAATGCAAGTGTTCCTTGGAATCACCACGTCCATGATATCTCCTTTTATATCTATACCAAGAGACAAAGGTGTAACATCCTGCAGCACCAACTTCGGAACTTTCTTAATGTCTCCACTCAACAAAGCAGCCTGAACAGCAGCCCCATAAGCTACAGCTTCATCAGGGTTAATGCTCTGGCACAACTTCTTGCCATTGAAAAACTCCTGTAATAGCTGCTGCACTTTGGGAATCCTAGATGACCCACCAACAAGGACGACATCATCTATGCGGCTTTTGTCCATCTTGGCATCCGTAAGACAACTCTCAACAATATTTATACACTCATTGAAAAGATCCATATTCATTTCCTCAAACTTGGCCCTATTAATCGATGAAGAAAAATCAATGCCTTTAAATAACGAATCTACCTCAATAGTGGCAACAACAAGGAAAGAAAGTGATCTTTTTGCCCTCTCACAAGCTGTTCTTAATCTCCTAACGGCTTTTGGATCCGCACTAATGTCCACTTTGTTCTTTCTCTTGAATTCTCGTACAAAATAGTTGACCATTCTGTTATCAAAGTCCTCTCCCCCTAGATGAGTATTTCCAGCAGTAGCTTTAACTTGGAAGATATTGTCCTTAATAGTTAGTAGAGACACATCAAAAGTGCCACCACCAAGATCAAAGACAAAAATATTTCTTTCTCCAACACAACCTGTTCTCTTGTCAAGACCATATGCAACAGCTGCGGCGGTAGGTTCATTCATTACCCTAATCACATTGAGACCAGCAATAGCACCGGCATCTATAGTGGCTTTTCGTTGAGAATCATTAAAATAAGCAGGCACGGTAACAACTACATTTTTAACAGGTGATTCCAAATATTTCTCAGCAATTTCTCGCATCTTGGTGAGTATCATAGATGATACTTCTTCGGCACAGAGTTGCTTCTTCTTATCCTTATACTTAACCGTAATCATGGGTTTATCATTGTCACCCGCACTAACTTTGAATGGCCAAAACAATATATCATCTTTAACAACTGGATCGCTAAACTTTCTACCAATCAACCTCTTAGCATCTGAAAATAAAAAGATATGAATAAGGTTTTAAGGAATATTAAATAGATCATATCCATGAACTGTAAATATTTGTAATTGTATCTGTTCTGGACTGGCCAAAGGCCCAATACAAGTATTAGTCCAAGCCCACTAACATGTGGGGACCCGCCTCGCATCCCAAGGGCATTCCATCCCAAAGCTATAGTGCACGCGCTGTAGACGGATAAAGCAATACCTTGGGATCTCCACCGTTGGATAAACCGTCACAAACTCCAATGGCCAGGATTCCTACACGGAATCCTTCTTGTCCTCCAAGGCAAAACGCTTATAAATAGGTGGTCTTACACCACCTCATGGTATGATTCTGAACCCTAATGCTCTCTTCTTGCACACTTACGGACTTGAGCGTCGGAGTCCCTTTCGTGCAGGTACCCCCCCCCTGTGTCAAGGAGCTGAGCCACCGTAGTAATCACCTATCACCACCGTGACATCAACACTTGGAGTTAAGACTTTGGACCGGATAGAACAGTGGCGCCGTCTGTGGGAAATCATTTATTGATTTTCTCGTACTCACTCTCTCATTTATCAGTATCAGATCTGATAAATCTGTTCTAGTTATCACTCCAAATCTCTTAACCATGGTTGCGACTAAAGGATCGAAGTCTAACAAAGCAACCCCTTCTGCAAGCCAGCGGAACGTTTCGGAATCTCATCCAAACATCCTATCACCGGTTCATGAGGAATCAGATGCTGCTCCTTCTCTCAGTACACACAGTAGAGTTCGAAGTGAAGTTAGAGTCGCTGAAATTGACGACGTCGTTCAGAATCAGGCCACTGGCAATACTCGATCCCGTCAACAGAATCCTCTCGTTCAGCAGGTAAACGAGAGAGGGGAGGAGGAGTTGGCCGTGACTGCTGTTCCTGCCCCAAATGACAACCCTTTGGCTGCGATTTTGGCTCTATTACAGGAACAGAAAGAAAGACTGGTGAGAGTTGAGCAGATGCAAGCTCAAGCTCGAAGTGAAACTGTTATACCTCAGTCAACAAGGAGCAGATCCGGCAAGGTAAGATCCAAGCCGGATGATGAAGCAGAGTCCAGGAGGACACGAATCTCAAAAGATCTTGGTATGCCTCTATCCAAGCACCAAGGTGGTGGCGGATATGCCGGCGGAGATGGCGGAAACCACGATAGGAGAAGAAAACATGGGGAAAATGGTGGAGGTTCGCCTTCCCATCAACTTGAACGCGGAGAAGATCGTTCTAACCCATCGCGTCCTCCCCGTACCCGGGGACCTTTCGCCACCAGGATCTCTAGCTGTAAGATACCGAAGATTCTTGAAAAACCCCCGAAGCTGGAAAGCTACGATGGAATCACCGACCCGGACGAACACATTCAGCACGTAGATACCGTTTTGGACTACTACGGTGCACGTGGAGCTGTCAAATGCAAACTGTTCGTCCTAACGCTTAAAGCTGCCGCTATGACTTGGTTCAAAGCGTTGCCGGAAGGATCAATCGATTCCTGGAAGAATCTCTGCAAAGAGTTTACTTCCCATTTCACTTCAAGGCGGAAACAGCCCAAATCTGTTGCCACTTTGAGTGCCATCGTTCAGGGGAGGAAGGAGACCCTCAGGGAGTATATTGAGAGGTTTACTTCTGCAGCCGTTGATGTAAAAGGGGCTGACGACACGCTAAAATGCTTTATTTTTGAGAAAGGCCTTAAACCGGATTCAATGTTTAAGGAAAAGCTGGGGTTGGAAGAACCACCAAATATGAGCGAATTATTAAGACGCGCTCAGCCATACATCAACTATGAGGAAAAGCTCATTTCTGAAGGGATAGAGAAAGGGAAATCCACTGACAAACACCATGACGGAAAGAAAGAGCATGAGCGGTATAGCAAAGGGAAGATGAGAATGCCCAAACCCAGATTCTCGGACTACACTCCCCTCAACACCTCCATAGATAAGATTCTAGGAGAGTGTATAAATACGGAGTTCCGAGATGAAGGAGTAAGGTTCCCTCAAACAGTCAAAGAATCTCCCAAAGCTGACAAGAGCAAATATTGCCGTTTTCACAGATGCTACGGGCACGACACGGATGATTGCATACACCTAAAAGATGCGATTGAAGATCTGATAAGAAAGGGGAAGCTGAGCCGTTACACTAAAGACGGACAGAAAGACCGGAATGATGGAAAACGTTACCGGGACAATAATAGCAGAAGCCGGAAGAGGAGTGAATCCCCTAAGCGAAGACGGTCACCAAGGAAAGAAGAATCTAGCCGGAAGACTATAGATTCTGTATCAAAGAAGAAGGGCAAAGAGAAAGAAGATTCCAGCTCCGGTGACGAAGAGATAACCAAGAGCAAAGGCAAGCGTCCTTTCATCGGCTCCATTACCGGAGGAATTTTGACTTCAGGAAAACCCTCAAGGGGAACCATTAAGAGAACAATAGCGGAGATCTTTTCCGTGTCTAAGATAGAGGATGTTCCGTCTACAAGCACAGCATCCCGGAGGCCCATCCTTGGATTTTCTGATGACGAAAGAGTTGGAAACAAACCAAACAAACTTCTTCCCTTGATAATCATGGCTACCATTGCTGGTTTTGATGTATCCCGAATTCTGATTGATGAAGGAAGCTCCTGCGACATCATGTACGAAGATCTGTTTGATAAAATGGGGTTGAAGCAGGAGGATCTATTCCCATATGAAGGTTCAGATTTGAAGGGATTCAATGGTACCCTGACGAAACCGTTGGGGTTCTTGACGTTGAAGGTAACATTCGGAGACGGGAAGAATGAAGAGAATGATATGACCATCCCTGTTCAGTTCTTGGTAGTACCATGCAAAGCCGTATACAACTGTATATTGGGAAGAACAACACTAGCTGCCCTTGGGGCCGTCCCTTCAACTGTTCATTTAAAAATGAAATACCACGGCAAGAAGAACCAAGTGGTCACGGTTATGGCAGACCTAGCCGGAACCAAAAAGTGCTACAAAGAGTTGCAGAAGGAGTTGGATGCAGTAGATATGGTAGAAGCTGAAGAAATTCCCCGGGTAGATGTGCCAGAGAAGGTAACGCCACCACGATCCGAACTATTAGATGTCACTATCGCAAAGATCGATATACATACTAATGACCGCGCATCTGGTGATGAGAGTTACCAACAGAAACTGCTCCCGGGAGAATTCAGTAGGCCTATACCAGATGGAGAATTTGAAGAGGTGTAGCTGGATGAACATCCGGACAGAAAAGTTAAGGTTGGGACGAATTTACCAACAAATGTCCGGAAAGACCTTATCCAATGCTTGAAGAGGAACGCTGATTTATTCGCTATCTCACCTAGCGAGATGCCAGGGATTGATGCTAAGGTAGCATGCCATGAGCTGAATGTTAGCGAAAGATACCCATACGTGGCCCAAAGACGGAGAAGACAATCCCCGGAAAAGACAAAAGCTGCACAAGAGGTTGTAGACGGACTTCTGAAGGCGGAATTCATTTCAGAACTTCACTACACAGAATGGCTTTCTAACGTCGTGTTAGTGAAGAAATCTTCTGGAAAATGGAGGATGTGTGTAGACTACACGGACCTCAACAAAGCTTGCCCCAAAGATTCATATCCACTTCCAAATATTGACAAACTGGTTGACGATTCAGCAGGTTACAAACTGCTAAGTTTCCTGGACGCTTATTCCGGCTACAACCAAATTCCTATGTCCGTTAAAGACCGTGATAAAACAGCTTTCATGACGGAAGGAGCAAATTACCGGTATAATGTGATGCCGTTTGGGCTAAAGAACGCGGGAGCCACATATCAAAGAATGATGAACAAAGTTTTTGAAGGTGAGATTGGCAAGATGTTGGAGGTCTATATGGACGATATGATCGTCAAATCTGCAGAAGAGAGTCTGCACAGCACCCACCTAGAGGCGATTTTTCTTAAAGTCAGGAAATTCAACATGAGGCTGAATCCGGAGAAGTGCACCTTCGCGGTGAAGGCGGGAAAATTCCTGGGCTTTTATTTGACTGAAAGGGGAATTGAAGCAAATCCGGATAAGTGCGATGCCGTCATCAGAATGGAAGCCCCGTCTACAAAACAGGGAATTATGAAGCTCAACGGAATGCTCATTGCGTTAAATAGATTCATTTCAAGATCCGCACAGCATGCGTTACCATTCTACAAGCTACTAAGGAAAGAAACAGAGTTTACATGGACAGAAGAGTGCGAAAAGGCTTTCACTCAAATGAAAGCAATTTTGTCTCAACCACCAGTGCTATCTAGACCAATGAAGGACGAAACCTTGTACTTGTATCTGGCAATCTCAGCAGAAGCTGTAAGTGCTGCTTTGGTAAGGGAAAACGGTGTCACCCAGTACCCAGTGTACTTCGTTTCAAAAGCTCTAGCCGGACCTGAGGTTAGATATCAGAAGATAGAGAAGGTGGCGCTCGCATTAGTAACGGCAGCAAGAAAGCTGAGAAGATATTTCTTGGCACATTCAATTGTGGTGAGGACGGATCAACCCATCAAACAAGTACTGTTCAGGCCGGACCTAGCTGGGCGAATGACAAAATGGTCCGTGGAACTCTCAGAATTTGACATCTCATTCGAGAGCAGGAAAGCCTTAAAAGCTCAGACCTTTGTCGATTTCTTGGCGGAAATGACACCAGTGACGGATGAACCGTGTGCCAAATGGACCATCTTCACGGACGGATCGTCAAACAGCAAAGGAAGTGGAGCAGGATTGATCCTAGAAAGCGGTGAAGGCCTAGTAATCGAAGTATCCCTGAGATTTTCATTCAACACCACCAATAACCAAGCCGAATACGAAGCATGCATTGCCGGCTTGAAATTAGCACAAGAACTTGGCGCAAAGGAAGTGAAACTGAGGACAGATTCTCAGCTGGTGGTGACACAAGTGAAGGGAGAAGCACAGGCCAAGGAACCGTTGCTGCAAAAATACCTAATGGTGATCAGAAACACTATTGAATCTTTTGAGAACTTTGAGATCATGCATGTTCCAAGAGAACAAAATACCAGAGCTGATGTCCTATCAAAATTAGCCAGCACTAGAAGAAGCGGAGTTAACCACTCCTTCATCCAGGAAACGCTAGAAAAGCCAAGCATTACTGAAGGAGTAACAATTATGGCCCTTGACGGAAGCAACGGAAAGAGTTCTTGGATCTCACCCGTCATGAAATTCATTGAAACCGGGGAACTACCAACGAACAAAGAAGAAGCAGCATTAATCAGAAGAAGAGCCCCATCTCACACAATAGTTTCTGGGCAACTTTACAAGAGAGGGTTTTCTACACCCCTGCTTAAGTGCCTTGACGGAGACGAAGCTGCTTACACCTTAGAAGAGATACACGAAGGAATTGCCAGCCAACACCTTGGCGGAAGAGCCCTGGCAAGGAAAGTGCTCCGTGCAGGTTACTACTGGCCTACGATGGTCGCAGACGCTAGGGAATTCGTAAAGACCTGTGAAAAATGCCAGAAACACGGTGACGTGTACAACTCTCCGCCTTCAGAGCTTCATACCTTGACCATTCCGTGGCCGTTTTATCAATGGGGGATGGATATATTGGGACCTTTCCCAATGGCAGCTGGACAGGTGAAATTTTTGATTGTTGCGGTGGATTACTTCACCAAGTGGATCGAGGCTGAAGCATTAGCAAAGATCACAGCTGCTAACGTAATCAAGTTCTTCAAAAGAAACATTTTGGCAAGGTTTGGAGTCCCCCGTTCTGTCGTTACCGATAACGGAACACAGTTCGCTGACAAAAATATGAAGAAACTCATGGAGGACTTCAAAATAACTCAACATTTTTCATCCGTGGAACATCCCCAGACTAACGGACAAGCTGAAGCAACTAACCGTGTCATTCTGAGAGGATTGAAACGAAGGTTAGAAGACGCCAAAGGAAACTGGGCTGAAGAACTCTGCCATGTATTGTGGGCATACCGGACCACACCCCATTCCACCACGGGAGAAACTCCATTCAGGCTTACTTATGGAACTGAAGCCGTAATCCCGGTGGAGATTGGAGAGTTAAGTTGGAGAACAGCTTACCCTCTAAATGAGGCTGACAACTCCATGGCTATCCAAGAAGAATTGGACTTCCTTGATGAAAAAAGAAATTACGCTGCGTTGACAGAAGCTGCCGTTAAGAAAATAACGGCTTCAAGGTACAACAAAAGGGTTCGATCACGGGATTTTCATCCCGGAGACCTTGTACTCCGCCGTGCAGATGTTGGCGGAAGAAATGCATCCGAAGGAAAACTAGCAGCTAATTGGGAAGGACCTTACAAGATCACAGCGTCTACAGGCCAAGGAGCCTATAAAATTGAGACTCTCAAAGGGGAAAAAATCCCAAGAACTTGGAATGCCGCTAAGCTGAAGAAATACTACAGTTAAAACTGTCTTTTGATTCCCGCTTACCGTTATAACGGAAGCATTGTACCCGTCTTAGAACGGAAGATATTATGCCCGTCTTAGAACGGAAGCCTTCATGTAATGACTTAATGAATTAATGAAGTGATGAATATTCAGAAATTAATTTTATCTATTATTTTTCAGCAAACTTATAATATCTTAAGATAGATATTGACACGTGAACTTTGAAAAGACCGAGGTGTAAATGCTACACTAAACTTACGTTAAGAAATTAAAAGCCCTTCAAGGAAAGGCAAAAGACCTTCTCAACGGAGGCAATTTAATGAATGGCTTTTCCGGCTAGCCACCTGAAAGTAGCGCGCATTCATAGGGGAAGAGGGAGAATCTTGGCTAGATCATTCCATAACTCCAGTAAGACCTTAACAATAAGGCTAAAAATCAAGCCCTATTAAACATAGGCACCCACACAATTGCTACCAAGTAATCCTAAAACAGAGTACATGCAAACCCTAGACGGGACATGCATTAAAAAACTCATGACGAAATCCTTTCAAAACGGATTTAATTTTAAAGTACTTTCCTATGATGGAATTATTTTTAATAGGAGTCTATTCATAGCACAAACTAAAAACGAACAAGTTTATCGCTAATAGATAAACATTCCTAAGATGGAATAATTCTCAAGCGTGTACACTAAAAATATTCCCGTGACGGAATTTTCTCTTCACAACGAGACGTCTTCGTTATATTCCACAATATTTACAAGATAAATAGCATGAAAAAGAATAAGGGGAGATACCGAATACGTTCACAAGTATAAATTCCTAAAATGGAATCCCAAAATCAAGGATAAAGTCCTTTAAAAGGAACTTATACACCCTAACGAAAAAGTTTTGTCCGTCAAGGATAAACACACATACCTGTGAAAACAAATTCTAGAATGAAATTTGAAAATAACACGCAGGATACATAAAAAGCATAAGATTGCATTTTGGATTAACAGGAATATTGTACTTATATTACAAAACAAAGCCATCAAAACCGGGAACACTCTCACCGGGAGGATAAAATATTCAAGAAAAATGACAAGGTTACAAAATTAAACAATTTTCTCCTCTACAACTTCAGCGGGAGCCTTGACGGCAACATCCTCTCCGTCAGCAGTAACGTCCTGTCCTTCGGTGTTGACTGGCTCTTGATGAACTGGAGCGGTGGAATCATCAGGCTTATCCTCAGTTGGCTTTTCCACAATTTGCTCTTCACCCGCAGCCAAAGGAGCTTGCTCTTCCTCAGTAGCGTCAACGAGCTTCCCGTCAACGACTTTCTTAAACGGGTCAATTGCGTCTAAATCAATTGCCGCCCCGGGAAGAAGCAAAGCCACTTGACTCAAGATGTTGGGGACAATTGTAGAAAAGACAAGATCATTGGTCTCCGTTATCTGTTGATCCAATGCTTCAGCCTTCTCAGCCTCAAGTCTCTTCACCTCTTCCTCTCTTTCCGCCTTCAGCTTTTCAAATTTATCATCCTTTTCCATGAGCTGCTTTGCCAAAATTTCTGGGTTCCCATATACTTCAATGTCCTTTACGTGTTTGGCTAAGGAGATCACCAGCTCATCATAAGCAGCTTTGTTCCTGGCGGATTTTTCACGCTCCTCAGCAAGAGCTTCATCCCTTCTCTTCCTCACCCCAACCAGTTCATCCTGATGCTTTTTCTTCGTATTCTCATACCTCAATTTCTCAGCAGCCAAGTCCCCTTTTAGCTTGTTGACAAGAGCACCCTTGGCAGTCACGTCTTCCCGGGAAAGATCCCGTTTAGTTATAGCCGTCTTCAGTTGACTTTCCAGAAGGATAATCCTGTCAAGAGATTTCTGCAACCGGTCCTGGAGCTCATTGATCAGCTTACCTTGATTCTGACATTCTCTTACGGCCAAATTGGCGGTAAAAATGTCGTAATCTTCACTAGCCATCATATGGGCATAATTACTGGCACATTGAAGATTGTAAGCCAATTTTGCTAGTTCATCCTGACGCTGGTTTACAGATTGGGCTTTGACATGCTGGAAATCTTCGTTAGGAATCATATTCCTAAGAGTTTTTGGATGAAGAGCAGGGGAGCGGCGGAAGCACGCAGGAAGCTTGTACGGAGGCGGAGGAAAACGGTTCACCAGGGAAACCTCCTCACGGACAGGAGGAGTCACATCAGAATCATGACTGCTGCTGCTTTCGCGAGTCCTCCTAGTCCGCTTAGGGGAATTCTCAACATCATTTAAGTTCCTTCCCCGTTTTGATTTCTCATTGTTTCTAGGAGGAGGAAGCTGAGAGGCAGGTTTGTTGGTTGCCGGAGGAGGCTGAATAGCCTTGCTAGTTGTCCCTGGGAGAAACTGAGAACCAAGCTCAGTGGAAGCCTTGGGAGGAGATCCCGTCAAAGGTGATTTAAGTTTTCCCGTCACAGCTGGTGAAGATGACGGTATCACTGTTTCCGCCACTACCACATCCACCTTTTTGTTTCCGCCAAGAGATGGCGGAGTGGATTCTGAAGTATGATCATCAGAATCAATTACTGTGACTGGAATCAAAGTTTCCGGCACAGGATTTTTGGGCTGAGCAGGAGGGGCCGTTGGTTGAGAACCCTGACCTTGAGCAAGAGATGCTTCCCGCTTATTCTTCATCTTAGCCAGAAGAGCTGCCTTCATTTTTTCTGCAAAAAATCAAGGAGAAAAGACAGATAAATATCGACGCCATCAATCAAATCCGTCAATAAATAGTTTATAAATCCTCACCCAGGGCTTTATTACGGGAGTCTAAAGATTTGCAACCCATCAACCTCTTTGTGTCGATGAAACCACACACTCCTCCGTTAGGAGTCTGACCGCAAAACGTCCGAATTTCCATCTTCAGACGATTTTCTTCTTGACTTAACTCCCCATCTTCAAATTTATAATCCTTGGAGGCTAATAAAAAGTGCCTCTGATACCAATGTTTTGGAAACTTGGACCGGCAAGGAGCTATTATTTCATCATTTACTACAAGAGGAGCTACCCCGTCAACGGGCGGTTGACGAGGCATTTCTCCAGGTCCATCTAAATGAACTTCACCCTCGTCATCAGATAGATCCGTGATGACGGAATAATCATCAAAGTTCACCGGTCCGATAGGGTGAGCTTGACCATTTATCGGCAAATGGCACAGATGTTGGTGAGCTTTTTCCGTTACCGGAACAACAAAATAAAATTCCCCACGCTTCCACTTGAAAGAGTCCTGGTATACTTCAAAATATTTAGTCTTTTGACGAAAGGAGACAAAACCTTGTGCAGAAGTAGTATCCCTGCAAGATCTATTTAAGGAAAATAGATTCATGAATAAAGGAACTGTAGCTATCCCCCCGGCATAGGTACAGAAAAATTGAAACGCCTTTATAAAACCCCATGACAATGGGTGAATTTGTGAAGGAGCAAGACGAAGATGAGTCATCAATCCAACCTCAAAGTCCGTGAAGGAGAGACGAACCTGGAAGGTACTAACCAGTACTTCCGGCAAGGAAATCCCACACTCTGCGTAATTTGAGCAAAGTCTTTTTTCTATTGCCGGAATAATGACGGTCCAATCATCACCTTCACCTACCTTTTTATATGCTCCGCTAAGAGAATTCTTCCGTGCATAATCACAAGGCACGCCAAGAATTTGTGATGATACCCACTGATATTTACAAGCGTCTGAAGGTAACACGGAAGCCATTTTCACTCCTTTAACCATATCTTCAACTTCGTGTACGTCCTTTGCTGCAAGCCTGGCAAGTTCAATACTAGTGTCAGCCATAGCATCATTCCCTTTAAAAAGAAGATGTTGCAAGTTCACGTTGGAGATCTCAATATTTAATCTCTCCTCAAAGTACTCTTTATACTCTTGAATCCGGTCGTTACTAAACCGGATAACAGCCATCTCACAATCATGGTTGTAATAGGTGCGAGTTAGACCATCCGTCAAGATGTGTTCAGCATCCTTAGGGTATAATTTCTTCAGACATTCAACACTAACAGTGAAAGTGTCAAGATCATTATATAGGGCTTGTTCATAAGTCATTCCCTCACCATCCCCAAGAACAGTCACCGTAGTGGGATTTCTCCTATAAGCCGGTCCCTCAAAATATTCCTGGTCAGAAACCATTTCATCGTCCCTCAAGAACAATGAATCACTACCACTCGTAAAACTCTCGTCAGTATCGCTCAAAATTACCAAATTTCCTGTATTGGCCATTATGATACAAACAGAGAAAATAAATGGATAAAGATGAAAGGATCAACGAAAGTACCTCACAAATCAAAGAAGATGCTTGAAGAAGTGACGATTACTGATGATGAATCGGAATCGAGGAAATCCAGAAAGAGCGAGAGAGAGAATCGCCGAAAACAGTAGAAATAAGGATTGCAAAAACAAGGATGCGAAAAGAAACAATGGAGTAACCCTTGGGTTTTTATAGCCCTCGAAAAGGCACGTTAAACGGCCTAGATGGAGGGAATACGAAGAATTGAAATCAACGGCCCAGATCCAACCTCGAACAACGGATACTTGAGTACCCTACGACAGCTAGTGACGTGCGCGCAGTAAATGCGCAGTAAAAGAGGACACGCGTGCGCTTTTAATGCTACCACGACGTTTCAGTAAATCACAGCTGTCCCACACCTCCAATAAAGATGAAACGATTCAATTTCTCAAACGGATATAAATTCACCTCAGATACGGCAAGCATAAATCCGGCAACAAATTACTGCATCGAAGACGGAATGACACGTCATCACTATACCAAGACGGAACCGTACCCGGGGGCATATAAATAGGGTACGGGATTCCACACGGTATGATCAGTTTCTTTTCCCAAAAACTTTTTCTTCACTTTATTACCATTATGGGACTAACCCTTGCAGGAACTCCTTGACGGAAATATGCATAATCAAGTCAATGCTTAGACTACATCTGCAGCCATTGACTTCGGGGGCAACTGTTCTGGACTGGCCAAAGGCCCAATACAAGTATTAGTCCAAGCCCACTAACATGTGGGGACCCGCCTCGCATCCCAAGGGCATTCCATCCCAAAGCTATAGTGCACGCGCTGTAGACGGATAAAGCAATACCTTGGGATCTCCACCGTTGGATAAACCGTCACAAACTCCAATGGCCAGGATTCCTACACGGAATCCTTCTTGTCCTCCAAGGCAAAACGCTTATAAATAGGTGGTCTTACACCACCTCATGGTATGATTCTGAACCCTAATGCTCTCTTCTTGCACACTTACGGACTTGAGCGTCGGAGTCCCTTTCGTGCAGGTACCCCCCCCTGTGTCAAGGAGCTGAGCCACCGTAGTAATCACCTATCACCACCGTGACATCAACACTTGGAGTTAAGACTTTGGACCGGATAGAACAGTATCAATCAACTATTGAATAATTTGAAGGTTTTGTAAAACATATAACACTTATTCAAGTGGTGCACGGTGCACTACTTGTAAATAACACTATAATAAATACGAATTATAAAAAATTAATCGTTGGAATAAAAGTTTATATGATATGGTACCAGTTTGTTATAGTTTTTTATAGAAAAAAATCATTTATTTTTAAAAAATAATCACTTTTAAGAAAATAACATATGTATGTTATAGTTTTTAAAAATAATCAGAATTTGAAAATAATCTAAAAACTGCTCAAAATCTGAAGGTGATATTAGTAGTTTTCAAAAATATCTTTAATATTATTATAATATTCCAATAATATCTTGTTTAGAATTTGTAGGATTAGTTTGTTATTTTTAGAAGATAAGATTTAAAAATTTGTTTTATTCGTAGTTATATTTATAAAGTCATATAACCACAATAAAAAACAAGTTATCGAATATTTTTCATATATTTGTTTTATATGATATATTATATTTGGATAATTGTACTTTATGGTAATTTTGTGATGCAAAATCACTTCTATATGGTTGCATGCAAACAAGGTAAAGATAATTGTTTTATAAAAAGTAATTTTTTAAAAGTAAACAAAAACAAAATAACTCCTGATTTTTTGTAAAATCTCTAAAAAATAATCTCTAAATTATTTAATGTCAAAATCACTTAATATTAATCTGGAACAAAAGGGCCTATAAATCACTTATACAAATTTTTAGAAAAATTCAAAATTATTTGATGTATTATTAAAGATGAACGATTTTCAGTAAAATTCATAAACCCTTCATCGATATTTATGGGTATCAATAACACATCAAATAATTTTTAATTTTCTTAAATGATATATATAATATAAAGTTTCAATTCAACAATGAAATTTGTCAAATTTGAATTCGTTATAGTGTTATTCACAAGTAGTGCACCATATACCATTTAAATGACTTTTTCATGTTAGCCATGACCAAATTTGAAACTAGGACCTTAAACTTTTAGAAGGAGTGAAAGAATAGAAGTTACCAAAGATAGTGTTTTGAGGGTTAGCAGCAGCTTGATCCTTAGCAGCATCACCAATCAACCTTTGATCTTTTGTGAAAGCAAAACACAAGAAGGTGTTGTTCGGTTACCTTGATCGTTGTGAATAATCTCAACTCGGCAGTGTTGGTCTTGCCATACTGCAACACATGAATAGGTTGTTCCAAGATCAATTCCCACAGCACATCCATTGTGTTTTCCCTTCATGATAATATAACTTGCTAGATTTTCTTCTTCTACTTCATGGAGCATACTCTGAAATATATATATATATATATATATATATATATATATATATATATATATTTGTTTAGAATTTTTATGATATCTTTGTTAGTTAAAGATAACTAGATAAGTATGATTAGAAATATATTCTTGTTGTTAAAATTTTATATACTTAAATTAAAAAAAAAAATTATGTATTTTATTAAGTGATAAGTGATTATAATGTTGTTGAGAATATTATCTTTTGAAGTATTTCTACTTAAATTAAAAAAAAAAAAAAAACTTATGTATTTTAGAACTGTCCTTTTTAGAGATTTAGTGTTCGTTTGTCCTAGTTTTGTTTCAACTTTATTTCTTCTTTAAATTATAAGTAGCGCCAAACATAATGAAGAAAAATAGAAATAAGGGAAGCCATAAAAATGAACTTTTGGCAACTTATATGCATTTTTTTTTCTTTTACTTTTTTTTTTGCAAAGTTTGTTACAAATTTAAGACTTTAAGATAATTTAAATTTTTATTTTGACAATTTAAATTATATAGACACTGTGTATTCATACCAAAAAAAATATAGACACTGTATGTTAATTACATTACACATAGTAAAAGAAGTAAATTTCACTGTCTTTAACAAAGTTCTTCAATTGTTTTCCTTGCTAGTAAGCACTAAGCACATCTACAACAACACTCTCTATGATGCTCGATTTAAGAAATTATGCTTCTATATTCCCTCAAAGTGCCAAAATGAAACAAACTCAATGGGCAGAGGGAAAGTTGATTAAGCTAAGACTATACATCCAAAAGGCATTTAAAGTTAAATTAACTAATGATAGGATCTTTATACCTTGAAGTGTATTTTTTTTCTTTTAACAAAAAAAAAAGATAGTTTATTCTTTCAAATAAATAGAGTACGTCAGATACAAATTCAACCTAACTAAAAACAAAAGGATGAAGATACCTAGTAGCGTTCTTGTGAATTTGTTAGTTTTTTTGTTTTTTTGTCTTTATTTTAGGTTTACGGCCATCTTTTATAATTAAAAAAAGGTTTGTTGGAAGAAATGATGAATTGATTAGTATATCAATCCTTATGTTCTTTTCTTTCTATTTTGTGCATGTTAAGCTTGTTTAACACGTGAATACAAATTTTAGGTGTTTTCACAATTGTATAAATATGCGAAGTAGGAGGAATAAGATGGTGGCTTTACGTACCCAAAACAGTTGGGTTGAAGGACCCACACATGTCTGGAAAGAAGTGGTTTCTTTCTTTCGAAAACATTTTGATAATGAGGTGTGGTATCGTCCGACATTTGATGGTATTGATTTTCCTCAGTAGTCCCATGAGCAAGTGGTAGGGTTGACTGTGTCTTTTTCTCTTGAAGAAATAATTAGTCAAGTAGTTAAAGATGGTGATGGGTTGAAGAGCCCGGGGCCAGATGGGTTTAACTTCGCGTTCATTAAAGAGTTTTGGGGTCTCATGAAGAATGAGGTCCGGATTATGTTTGACCAATTCCATGGCAATGCTTGTCTTCCTAAATGTCTTTTGTCTTATTTTATCACTCTCGTCTTAAAGGTGATGTCCCCGCAACATTTAGGTGACTTCCGTCCGATATCTCTTCTTGGTTGCCTTTATAAAACGTTGGCCAAGGTTCTTGCTAACCGCCTTGCCAAAGTGATAGGAGAGTTGATTCCCAACACTCAATCAGTTTTTTTTGAAAGGTAGACAACTTGTGGAAGGTGTGGTGGTAGTTAACGAGGTGATTGCCTATGCGAAAAAATGTAGTAAAGATTGTCTTATTT
This sequence comes from Trifolium dubium, assembly GCA_951804385.1. NCBI lineage: Eukaryota > Viridiplantae > Streptophyta > Magnoliopsida > Fabales > Fabaceae > Trifolium > Trifolium dubium. The sequence continues at coordinate 14,071,183 of OX638062.1, read as the reverse complement.
TTAAAGTCGATTTTGAGAAGGCATATGACTCGGTTGATTGGGGTTATTGGACTACATGTTACGGTGGTTCGGGTTTGATTCTAAGTGGAGAACTTGGATGAGAGCTTGTGTTTTCTTCGGGTAATATGTCGGTGTTGGTGAATGGTAGTCCGACGGAAGAGCATTACCTGCAATTAAAGAGAACGTCCAAAGGGTGATGTTCTTCTGTTAAAGTAGAGCATTGTGTTTGAAGGCTTGTGTTGAAAATTTCTTCAGATACTACTAATATGGACGCTCGTATGCACGGAGAGAACTTTTCTACAAAATGATTTTCAAACTTAGAGTTGTGTTCTGAACATTTAGCAAAGTTAGAAGTATAACATTATAACATACTTCTTTGGATTTGTTCCGAACTTCAGATCCCATGTTTTCTCAGAAAATATCAGTTTGAAATTATACAAGTTAATGCTTTGTTCTCATTATTACAAGAAATGATAGTAGTCTCCTAGATGCAGAAACTGATTTATTTATAATCAAAAGCAATAAGTTATATACGATATTAACAATGTAGTCAAGTATCTAAGGAGGGTAGAAACTATAATTTTAAAAGCAAAATATGGGGAGGTTGATTGAATTATTTTGCTTTTTGGTAGGAGGAATTTGTGTTCTTTATGGTGGAAGGACCTTGTGGGGTTGGGGGTTGAGAAGGATGTGGTTGGAGATTGGGTCCGGAATCTTTTCAACAAGAAAGTGGGGAATGGCGGTATTTTGGTTAGATCATTGTGTGGGGGAGGCACCTTTGTGTGAGAGTTTCGCGCGGCTTTATAATTGTTCTCTTCAACAAAGTTGCGTTATCCAAGAGGTGGGGGTGTGGGAGGAGGAGAGGTGGAATTGGCGTCTTGCGTGGAGGCGAGAGCTTTTTGTTTGGGAACTTACCTTGCTTGAGAATCTCACGTACGGAGTTGATCCAAGGTATTTCTTTTTCAAATTGTGCAGACTCTTGGAATTTTATCTTGGATGAAGTTTTTTCGGTTAGCTCCGTCTATGTGTTTTTGTATTCAAAATTTTCTCCTCCTCCCTCCGTGTTGTTGGTTTCTCCGGAATTGGTGGCTCTTGTGTGGAAAAGTTGGGCGCCCTCCAAAGTTATTGTCTTTTCTTGGCAAACTCTCCTCGGAAGGCTTCCGACTAGAGCTAATTTGGCGAGACGTGGGGTGGTTCAAAGAGGAGGGGGCGAGTTGTGTGTGTGTTGTCGTGGGTTCCCGGAGACGGAGAATCATCTTTTTGTTTTGTATCCCTTAGCTTGGGTGGTTTGGAATTGTGTGTTTAGTTGGTTTGGTGTGGTCACGGTATTGCCGGCGGGTATTTACTCATTATTTGAATCTTTTCTTGCGTCTTTGAGCAAGGGAAAGAGTAGTAGGAAGGGTGTGGCTATGATTTGGCATGCGGCATTGTGAATGATTTGGAAAGTTAGGAATGGTGCAATTTTTCAATCGAAGGCTCTTGAGGTAGAGAGCATAATTGAGGGAATCAAGCATGTCTCGTGGAAATGGTTCTTGGCTCTAAAGGGAAAGACTTCGTGCATATTTTACGAATGGAATACCAATCCGTTAGATTTTATGCTTAGATAATTTTTTGGCGGTTGTGCCAAATTGTTGTTCTATTTTGGCGGTTTGCCTAGTATCCGGGATTTTGGTTGTGTGTTCTCTATTGGGCGGAGTACTTCTTGTACTTCATTCCCATTTCAATAAATATATTTTTCCGTTTCAAACAAAAAAAATCCTCAAAATCAATTTTCGGTGTTGTTGTTTTCTCCAATTTCAAGATAAAAATTCCTTATGTATAAAGAAAATTTTAATTAAGTGTTTATACTTTGGAAACACATGATCCATTTTCCACTAATATCTATAAATAGAGCATGAAGTCCATGAACCGAACAAAATATTCTGCTATTAAGTACTAATTAATCTTCTTCAAGTTTCAATGTTCATATTACGGATCTGTAAGAAGAAATTGATCTACTTCGTCAAGGCGATGATAAAATAACGACCTAATACACCCGTCTCAAGAAATTGTGGCAAGAATGCAAGAATATTTGCAGTCTCCCAATCTGCACTTGTGCTGTTAAATGCAGCCGAAATACTAAGAGGTTAAGTTATTTGATTCGTTAAAGGGCTTAACGACTACACACTCGTGCGCTCTCAACAAGTATATTCTCCATGTTAATACAACAAAAAACTCAATTACTTGATCTTAATGTATTCTCCATGATTTCACTTAGAGCACAAATTATTTGACAAGAATGTGAAGTATGATAAGAGAAATGTTATTAAGGCATCGGCCACGCCTTCTTTTGATTATCTTCAATCAAAGATGGTAAGTGGAACACACTCAAATAATGCATTCATTTGTCATAACAGTAGAATCAATGCATCATTCACAAACTCAAACATACCCTTAGCTTATAATCTTTTTCATCTTATAAACCATAAGCACTCAGTAATTTTCAAGTGTAACATCATAATAAGCAATAAGCCTTTTAATTGTTCTTACTTTGAAAATACATGATTTACTGTGCATCAAAATTTATAACTGGTGAGGTGAAACCTAAAATTTTAATACATCATTGAGCATGAACCAAACAAAATATCTCCTACTAAGTACTAATGAAAAGGAAATAAACCAACTCATTATGCTAAACAAAAAGACAATACTTAAAAGTAACATTTCCACTCTAAACTTTATCGAAACTTACTTAACTAATAGATAATGCGTAGCTAAACAAGAACACAATACTTAAAATCATAATTTAGAAAAGATAAATAAAAAACTAAATAGTCTTGGCTATAATTTTTTCCATCCTACACTCAAGCCCCTTTAGATAATCCTCTAGAAGTTCTGCTTCAACATGTTTAATATTCTCAGTAAGCAAATTTGTGGCCAATGCAATAGCAGATTCCATCGTACCAATTTCAACAAAGGAGAGCTTTGTATTAACAAACTCCTTCTTTAAAGTGCTTTTCATTTTGTATATGTAGTCATCCAATGCATTCACTGCTTTAGCCTTCCTTAAGAATTTCTTGTCTTCAATATGTAAATTCTCAGCCTTTTTAATTAACTTCTGTATTTCTTCAGCTGACATCCTTCCTTTGTATTTGGATATTGTAATCTTATTGGAATTACCAGAAGCAATATTCGTAGCAGAAACTGTCAAAATACCATTTTCATCAATTGCAAAACAAACATTTGAAGAAGGGGAACCGCGGGGAGCTGGAGGGATGCCAGAAAGTGTAAAAGAACCAAGTAAATTGTTGTCACCGGATTTTGTTCTCTCACCCTCATAAACCTCAACCAAGGTACTTGTTTGGTTATCTTTAATTGTAATATATGATTTTGTCATCTTGACGGGAATGCAAGTGTTCCTTGGAATCACCACGTCCATGATATCTCCTCTTACATCTATACCAAGAGACAAAGGTGTAACATCCTGCAGCACCAACTTCGGAACATTCTTAATGTCTCCACTCAACAAAGCAGCCTGAACAGCAGCCCCATAAGCTACAGCTTCATCAGGGTTAATGCTCCGGCACAACTTCTTGCCATTGAAAAACTCCTGTAATAGCTGCTGCACTTTGGGAATCCTAGAAGACCCACCAACAAGGACGACATCATCTATGCGGCTTTTGTCCATCTTGGCATCCGTAAGACAACTCTCAACAATCTTTATACACTCATTGAAAAGATCCATATTCATTTCCTCAAACTTGGCTCTATTAATCGATGAAGAAAAATCAATGCCTTTAAATAACGAATCTACCTCAATAGTGGCAACAACAAGGAAAGAAAGTGATCTTTTTGCCCTCTCACAAGCTGTTCTCAATCTCCTAAAGGCTTTTGGATCCCCACTAATGTCAATTTTGTTCTTTCTCTTGAACTCTTGTACAAAATAGTTGACCATTCTATTATCAAAGTCCTCTCCCCCTAGATGAGTATTTCCAGCAGTAGCTTTAACTTTGAAGATATTGTCCTTAATAGTTAGTAGAGACACATCAAAAGTGCCACCACCAAGATCAAAGACAAAAATATTTCGTTCTCCAACACAACCTGTTCTCTTGTCAAGACCATATGCAACAGCTGCTGCAGTAGGTTCATTCATTACCCGCATAACGTTGAGACCAGCAATAGCACCAGCATCTATAGTGGCTTTTCGTTGAGAATCATTAAAATAAGCAGGCACGGTAACAACTACATTCTTAACAGGTGATTCCAAATATGTCTCAGCAATTTCTCGCATCTTGGTGAGTACCATAGATGATACTTCTTCGGCACAAAGTTGCTTCTCCTTATCCTTATACTTAACGGTAATCATTGGTATGTCATTGTCACCAGCACTAACTTTGAATGGCCAAAACAATATATCATCTTTAACAACAGGATCGCTAAACTTTCTACCAATCAACCTCTTAGCATCTGAAAATATAAAGATATGAATAAGGTTTTAAGAAATATTATATAGATCATATCCATGAACTGTAAATATTTGTAATTGTATCCATCAACTAGACAATAATTTGAAGGTTTTGATAACATAAAACACTTATTCAAGTGGTGCACGGTGCACCACTTGTAAATAACACTATAATAAATACAAATTATAAAAAATTCATTGTTGGATTAAAAGTTTATATCATATAGATCACTTATACAAATTTTTAGAAAAATTAAAAATTATTTGATGTATTATTAACACCCATCAAGATGAACGGTTTTCAATAAAATCCATAAACCCTTAATCTTTATGGGTATCAATAACACATAAAATATGATTTTCAATTTTTTTAAAAATTTGTATGAATGATATATATATATATATATATATAATATAAAGTTTCAATTCAACAATGAAATTTGTAAAATTTGAATTCATTATAGTGTTATTCATAACTAGTGCACCATGTATAGCTAGGAAGTGAATGGGGGATTTTTTTGTGGCTAGTCTTTAGTCACAATTTCTAGTTTTTAGTTCTAGATTTTGAGGGTTTAGTACTAAACGTACCGTCTCTTGTAGTGCGGGTTGAGTACTTCTTGTACTTTGTCCCTCTTTAAACTTCTATATATCTAATATAATTCTATTTGCTGGTAAAAAAAAAAAAACTAGTGCACCATTTACCACTTAAATCACTTTTTCATGTTAGCCATGACCTAATTTGAAACTAGGTCCTTAAACTTTTAGAAAGATTAAAAGAATAGAAATTACCAAAGATAGTGTTTTGAGGGTTAGCAGCAGCTTGATCCTTAGCAGCATCACCAATCAACCTTTGATCTTTGGTGAAAGCAACACAAGAAGGTGTTGTTCGATTACCTTGGTCGTTGTGAATAATCTCAACTCGACGGTGTTGGTCTTGCCATACTGCTACACATGAATAGGTTGTTCCAAGATCAATTCCCACAGCACATCCTTCATGTTTTATCTTCATGTTAATATAACTTGCTAGATTTTCTTCTTTCTTCTTCTTCTTCTACTTCAAGGAGCATACTCTGAAACGGTATATATATATATATATATATATATATATGTTTGTTTAGAATTTTTAGGATATCTTTGTTCTTGCCGGAAAAAGTGGTTAATTTGCTTAGAATAGTGAAGATACATAAAATCTTTATCTTGCTTATAAAAGTGGTTAATTATTTTTCTTGCTATGTTTTATCTTCATTCTTTTATGAAGATCAAATACATAAAATTTCTAATGAACCTAAAAAGGGTGCCAACTTGTGTACCCCCACAAGATTTGGGGGTATATACCCCCAACCACAATAAAAAGTTTTAAGCGATATAATTTTTTATAAAATACACCGTTGGATTGAAAGTTTATATCATATAGATCATTTGTGTAAAATTTCAGATAAATCTAAAATCATTTGATATGTTATTGAGACACATAAAGATTAACGGTATTTAAGAAATCACAGAAACTGTTAATTTTGACGCGTCTCAATAACATATCAAATGATTTTAGATTTCTCTGAAATTTTACACAAATAATCTATATGATATAAACTTTTAATCCAACGGTGTATTTTATAAAAATTTATATCAGTTAAATTTTTTTTAAGTGATTGGAGGTAAATACCCCCAAATCTTGTGGGGGTAGACAAGAAAATACCTTTATATTATTAAACAATGTGGCCAAATAAATTGAGACACACTAAAAAAACCTTTTGTTTTTTTGCAAAGTACTCCCCGTATCAAAATATAATTGATATTGATCATATTATACAAATTAAAAATGTAATTAAGATAAGGATGTTAAAATCCCGAGTTTGCTTTAAATTGAAAGGGGAAAGCAAGATTGCAAAATCGTAAATTGTAATCAAAATCGATGGATTCTACTCAATTAATTTTGTTGAATCGAAAGGAAAAAGCAAGATCGCAAAATCGAAAATCGCAACCAAAATCGATGGATTCTACTCATATAAATATATAATATTAAATATATAGTATTATAAAGTGCATGTATTCAAAATAATGAAATTATAGATGATAAATCACTAGGGTCCGTTTGGATTGATGGTAAGTAGTGGAATGGAATGGGATGGAACTAGATTCCATTGTTTGGTTTTGCAAAATATGAATGGAATGGAATGGAGTGGGATTGAACTCATTCCATCCAATACCACCCATTACTCCAATTTTTCATTCCGCCCAATTTGGGGTGTATGTGATGGAATGGAATAGATTAATTTAACAACTACAACTTTATCCCTAATTTTATAATATTATTTTCATTTTTCACTCTCTTCTTCTTGCGTCACTCCCTATATATTGTGTTGTTTGCTTTTCACATACTTGTTGTTTCTTCATCATCATATTAGTAATATGCATCATGAACATGACTTTCTTTGTTTATAATGTTTCTGTACAAAAAGAAAGAAAAATAAAATTGAAAAAAGGGATCACTTTCAATTGAAAAAAAAAAAAGGATTGGTTCACGTTTCTGTAAAAGGGATTGATTCAATTGAAGAAAAAAATTGTTTCCCTCTTAGTTTCTGTAAAATTAATTTTTTTTCTTTTCATTGAAAAAAATATTACTGAAACGGATTGGTTTGTAGAACATGAAAGGGATTAATTTAGATCAGTAAAATTGAATCCTAGAAAAAAGGGATTGATATTGAAAAAAAATGATTTTTTTTCAAAAAATATTGTTTTATAAATAAAGGATAAAATTGGAATAAACAAGTTATACTTCATTCCGCTCCGTCTACTTTCCAAACAATGGAGTGGAACATTAACTCCATTCCATCGTACAATATCCAAACAATGGAATGGAATGTCTATTCCATTCCGTACCGCTCCATTTCATTCCGTTATGTTCCATTCCACTCCGCTCTATTCTATACCATCAATCCAAACAGACCCTTAAAGCACTATATACTTAAAGCCTATATGCTAATACAAATCACTAAAGCGCTATATACTGAACATCTATACGTTAATACAAATCACTAAAACGCTATCTACTTGATAACAAAATACTTGGATAACCAAATATTATGTATAAAAAATGGACAAAATATTAAACGGTCTATTTTTACCCAGTTAAACATCATTAAAAAAAAAAGTCATAATTAGTATAAAAACCCTTCAAAATCGCATATTTTACTAGGATTTTTGATTCTGTGCGATTTTACTAGGATTTTGTATAATTTAGGATTCTGCTCAGGATTTTAATCGTTTTGAGTGTGCAAAATCGCAAAATCCATGGATTTTACGGTTTTACTCGCGATTTTGCTAACAATGATTAAGATTATATGGAAAATAAAAAAGAGTGAAATACCAAATTCTCCTTCAAATTTAAATATTTGTCAAATACCTCCTTGAAATTTGGAAATAAGCAAATACACCCCTAAAATTGTAAAACATCAATCAAATTGCTCTCTGCTCCATTTACTTTGTCTATTTTGATGACATGGTCGTTAATTGCAAGTGTGAAACTTGTCAACGTTACGTGACGCCACATCACATGAGAGATGGTTAATTGACTAAAATTTGCAAAATTAGAGGCTAATTGACTAGTAAACTGTTAAATTTAGCCCCTCAATTTGCAAATGTTAGTCAATTACCCCCTCCCGTGACGTGTATCCTGATTAATTACCTTTTCCTCATGTGATATCGCGCCACTTTAGCAAGTGTCATCTATGCAGTTAACGACCATATCATTAAAATAGAATGAGTAAACATAGTAGGAGGCAATTTGATTGACGTTTTACAATTTCAGGGGTATATTTGCCTATTTTCAAATTTCAAGGGGTATTTGACAAATGTTTAAATTTCAGGGGGAGATTTGGTATTTCACTCTAAAAAAATTATTAGTTAGTCACATTGTGTCACAATAGGTGTCTCTTTTAAATTTTTCACACTTTTTAAGAAAATAGTTAGTTTTGTTTCTTTTTTTAATAAGCAAACATTGAGTTATAAAGAGTACAAGGAGTACTCAACCCTTACAATTCAAGAGATTCCCATTAGAGTTTATTGAAACAATCTAAGGGATTATTAAATGATATAAAATTAGTTTGTTTATTAAATTGTCAATATTGATGATAGTTAGTAGAACTTATCATCCCTTAATCAAGGGTCTAAGGTTCGATATTTGTCTTGGGTACGAAACAATTTTAAATCTTTGAGCTAGTTGTCCCACTGTTTGAGGTGCATCCAATTGAGCGAGAGGAATAGTCACTACATTCGGCAGTGGATTCCCTTGACTCAACAAAAGAAAAGATAGTTAGTGGAGTAATTTGGTGAGTTGAAATGCAAAAAATAAATATAATTTGGTGGAAAAAGAACAATAAATGTTGTCTTGATTTTCTATAAGGACAAATAATTTGAGACAGAAAATAGACATTTATTGTGAAAAGGAGGGAGTAGTTTTAATGATATGCAAAAAGATAAATTGAATAAATATTGAAATAAGGAAAAATAATTATCTATGGGTATAATATCAAAATGTACCGTTCAATTTATGTGGATAAATTTAGTTTGTTAAAAAAAAAAAGTCATTAAATATTTTATTGGTAATTGATAATATTAAATATCTTAAAATTTGATACAAATATTTTCTTAAAAGTAACTTTTATTTTATACGGAGGTAGTAATAAATTTCGCAAACATATTTACAACATTATTTAAAAATTAGATAGCCGGCCCTATATTTTTTTGGAGAGTTTTCCTCTTCTTCTTCATCTAAAAGGGGTGGTTTTGGATCGTTATTTGACTCGAGATCACCCCTGTGCATCTCTTCCATCTCTTTTAATTTCAATAAGTGGTTTTCACACCGTTTAAGTTTTTTTTTGTGTTATTTTTGTGATTGCGTTGTCTTAGTGCGGCGTTTGTGATTTCCCGTCTTAGTGTGGTGTTTGGTATTTCTGTCTTGGTACGGTGTTCATTTGGTTTAAATTGTCAGATCAACTTCTATCAACTCAGATTCGATCAATGACTAGATCCTCAACGATGCAGATCCGGAGTTATAGATAGAAGAAATTTATTTTATGTCCAATATTCAAAAAAGTCATTGTCTACAACTACAAAAGAAAGGTTCATGTCATAAGGAAAGGCTCACGCCTCACTTACTGCAATCATATCCAAAGCAACAGGAACTCATTAAAGAGAAATTCATGCAGCAATGGCATGATCTTCACCGTTGGTAATTAATACTAACACACATATTAATCAAATCAAATTCAAAATTAGTAGACCAATCGTTAGTTGGTTTATAGGTGATTAGCGCTGAACTTAGTAGGGAGAACCACGGTTCGATCCCCCGTAACTGCGACCGGAAGAGAGCTAAAACTGGTGGTGAAAAAAAATATATAAAATATCAAAATTAGTACTTAGTAGTATGGTGTGGGAAGTTTTGTGCTTGCCCTGCTTTTCATTTCATTTGGCTCTCAAAATTGAGTTGCAAATCATCAAAATATTTCAGCTGCACCAATGACTTTACATAGTCAATTCACAACATCAAGCACAACACAGTTACAACTTACAACTATCAAAATTAAACAACAAATAATTATTTTTTTTGACAAAAATAAAAAGTTGTTCATTCATTCAAATAAACAGAGTACATCAAATACTGATACAAATTCAACACCGGTAAAAACTAAAAAGGACGAATCTGCGAACAAATTCACAGCATCCAAGTTAATAGCATAAAACGGCATAATCTTGCCTACAAATAATGTGATAAACATAAAGTAACCGGAATACCTATGCTTCCGGATCTGCATCGTTGAGGAACTGATCACTGGTTGAATCCGTAGCCGATCAACGTTGATGTTTCTATCCGAACCAATAAACACCGCACAAGACGAGAACACAAAACGCCGTACAAGACGGGAAAACAAAACACCGCACAAGACGGGAAAACCAACAAGCGTCGCACTGAGACGACAAAAACCCAAAAGAAAAACTAATTGATGTGATAATCACTTATTTGAATTAAAAAGAGAAGAAAAAGATACACAGAGGTGATTTTGGATCAAGAAAAGACACAAAACCACCTCCTTTTCCAAACAAAACTATGAAGAAAGCTTGGTGACACGCTAGGGCCGGCAGGGAGAGGAAAAGGAGATAACAACAAATAATTATTTATTTTCACAGAAATTAAATATTTAATATATTTCCAATCAAATGTTAGTTCATGAAGAGTGAAGGAGTACTAATATGAAAACACAATCTCTCCATATAAGCAAAGGAATTGTCAGACAAAATATAAAAATCCAAAACATAATAGAGGGAGCAAATGAATTGCTAATGTCAAAGATTAAGAACTATAAAAAGTTTTGAATTTGAAGTTTTTTTAGATTCACTATAGTAATTGATATAAGAAAACCTCTGAATTAGGTAAATTATACGGCGGCATTAGCAATAAAATATAATGAGAAGAATCGAATAAAAGTGATTATAGAGGAGCAATTATATTTAAAATTGTGGTAGCAGTATTGATGTGATAACCACCACAACTATGGTAATGGTTCCCTCCCTCATTTAGGGCTTGGCTTAAGCCAATTGAATTAATCGAACGGTGTGGTTGAATACTTTAAATTCATGCTCCCTTAACCAAGTGTCAAAAGTTCATCTTCACCTTAAATATGGTGGCCTCCAATCCAACGAGAAAATTATTAAACACATAAAAGCTATGGATACCAAAAAAAAGAAAAACAATTCAACTATCTAACACATTCTTGCAATGACATGTTAAACACAAACCTATCATAATTTTGGATGCGGTATTCGACTTAGATACCAATATATGTTCACCTAATTTATTTACTAAATGATTAAAAAGCTAAAAAATTTAAAATAATTAAAATAATAACCATCTATGTATCAACTAGCAGAAAATGTCGAAATTGTTAGACCGGCGTTCATGACTGGAGTTCAAACCTTTGTTTCTTCAGATTTCGTGAATGAATTTTCAATGGCGCCATGAGTTAACAAAAGATACTAAATGTAGTTAGGTACATTTGTTCTGCAAAACAACTATATGCTGACATTCATTGTATTATGAGTTGTGTTCTGAACATTTAGAAAAGTTAAAAATATAACATACCTCTTTGGATTTGTTCTGAACCTCAGAGCGCATGGAGATACTAACTGATTTATATTTATAATCTAAAGAGGATCAAGGTGAGCGCATAATGCAATATTTTATTACATTTTAAAAGATTTCACTATAAAATTTAAATTTTTGTTAGAACTCTAAACATGTTAGACAGACCTTTCTGAGTTATTCCCCGTAGTATAGCTCAAGTGGTAAGAGCTGGGGACATGGGTTGGATAAGAGGAGGTCTAGGATTCCAAATTCTGGTGGGAACATTTATCTTTCCGATGTACCAAAAAAAAAAAGACCCTTCTGAGTTCTGCACAAATGGCAAACTGAATGACAATTGTGAAAATACATGATTCACTTCGCAACAAAATTTATAACTGGTGAAATCTTAGTTTAAAACTTAAAATTTTAAATAGCATGAACCAGACAAAATATCTGTTATTCAGTACTAATGAAAAAGAAATCAATCAACTAATTATGCATAAGATTAAACTAATAATAAAATAAAATCTAAAATAACTGCAATGGATGTTTTTCACCAATGCTTATTATCTAAATTCAGAAAAAGATAAATAAAAAACTAAATAGTCTTAGCTATAATTTTTTCCATCCTACACTGAATCCCCTTTAGATAATCCTCCAGAAGTTCTGCTTCAACATGTTTAATATTCTCACTAAGCAAATTTGTGGCCAATGCAATAGCAGATTCTATCGTCCCAATTTCAATAAAGGAGAGCTTTATATTCTTTTTTAAAGCGCTTTTCATTTTGTAAATGTAGTCATCCAATGCATTCATTGCTTTGGCCTTTCTTAGGAATTTCTTGTCTTCAATATGGTAATTCTCAGCTTCTTTAATCAATTTATTAATTTCTTCAGCTGACATCCTTCCTTTGTAATTGGTTATTGTGATCTCGTTCATTTTTCCAGTCGATCTTTCAGTAGCAGAAACTGTCAAAATACCATTTTCATCAATAGCAAAACAAACATCCAAAGGGTGGCCGCGAGGAGCCGGGGTATGGCCAGAAAGAATAAAGGAACCGAGCAAATTGTTGTCACTGGCTTTTGTTCTCTCACCCTCATAAACCTCGATCAAGGAACTCGATTGGTTATCTTTAACTGTAACATATTCTTTTGTTATCTTGACAGGAATGCAAGTGTTCCTAGGAATAACAACATGCATGATATCTCCTTTTACTTCCCTACCAAGAGACAAAGGTGTAATATCTTGCAGCACCAACTTTGGAATATTCTTAATGTCTTCACTCAACAAAGCAGCCTGAACAGCTGCCCCATAAGCTACAGCCTCATCAGGGTTAATGCTCTTGCACAACTCCTTCCCCTTAAAAAATTCTTGTAATAGCTGCTGCACTTTGGGAATCCTAGAAGACCCACCCACAAGCACGACATCATGTACACAGCTCTTGTCCATCTTAGCATCGATAAGACAACTTTCAACAGTCTTCATACACTCATTAAAAAGGTCTTCATTCATTTCCTCAAACTTGGCCCTATTAATGGATGAAGAAAAATCAATGCCTTGAAATAACGAATCTACCTCAATAGTGGTAACAACAAGGAAAGAAAGTAATCTTTTTGCCCTCTCACAAGCTGTTCTCAATCTCCTAAAGGCCTTTGGATCCCCACTAATGTCCACTTTGTTCTTTCTCTTGAACTCTTGTACAAAATAGTTGACCATTCTGTTATCAAAGTCCTCTCCTCCTAGATGAGTATTTCCAGCGGTAGCTTTAACTTGGAAGATATTGTCCTTAATAGTTAGTAGAGACACATCAAAAGTGCCACCACCAAGATCAAAGACAAAAATATTTCTTTCTCCAACACAACCTGTTCTCTTGTCAAGACCATATGCAACAGCTGCGGCGGTAGGTTCATTCATTACCCTTATCACATTGAGGCCAGCAATAGCACCAGCATCTATAGTGGCTTTTCGTTGTGAGTCGCTGAAATAAGCCGGCACAGTAATTACTGCATTCTTAACCGATGATTCTAAATATGCCTCCGCAATTTCTCGCATCTTGGTGAGTACCATAGATGATACTTCTTCGGCACAAAGTTGCATCTCCTTATCCTTATACTTAACCGTAATCATGGGTTTTTCATTGTCACCCGCACTAACTTTGAATGGCCAAAACAATATATCATCTTTAACAACAGGATCACTAAACTTCCTACCAATTAACCTCTTAGCATCTGAAAATATAAAGATATGAATAAGGTTTTAAGAAATATTAAATAGATCATATCCGTTAACTGTAAATATTTGTAACTCTATTCAATAATTTGAAGGTATTGTGTAACATGAAACACTTTATCAAGTGGTGCACAGTGCACCACTTGTAAATAAAACTATAAAAATTATTTGATCACTCATACAAATTTTTAGAAAAATTAAAAATTGTTTGATCTATTATTAACATCCATCAAGATGAACGGTTTTCAATAAAATCCATAAACCCTTAATTTTTATAGGTATCAATAACACATTTTCAATTTTTTTAAACATATATATGAATGATATATATAAATATAAAGTTTCAATTCAACAATGAAATTTGTAAAATTCGAATTCATTATAGTATTATTCATAAGTAGTGCACCATGTACCACTTAAATCACATTTTCATGTTAGCCATGACCTAATTTGAAACTAGGTCCTTAAACTTTTAGGAGGAGTGAAAGAATAGAAATTACCAAAGATAGTGTTTTGAGGGTTAGCAGCAGCTTGATCCTTAGCAGCATCACCAATTAACCTTTGTTCTTTAGTGAAAGCAACACAAGAAGGTGTTGTTCGATTACCTTGGTCGTTGTGAATAATCTCAACTCGACGGTGTTGGTCTTGCCAAACTGCAACACATGAATAGGTTGTTCCAAGATCAATTCCCACAGCACATCCTTTATGTTTTATCTTCATGTTAATATAACTTCCTAGATTTTATTCTTTCTTCTTCTTCTACTTCAATGAGCATACTCTGAAACGGTATATATATATATATATATATATGTTTGTTTAGAATTTTTAGGATATGTTTGTTAGTTAAAGATAAGTATGATTAGAAATATATTCTTGTTGTTAAGAATATTATCTTTTGCAGTTTCTACATACAAGCCCATACAAAGTTATACTGTCCTTTTTAAAGATTTAGTTGGAGTCTCACTACTACTAGAAATATACTGTTTTCCTGCGGATTTGGACCAAAACTTCGTAGGAAACACTTTTTCTACAATTTTTCCTGCAGAATTTGGTTTGCAATGGTAATTGTTTCTTGCGGATTTGATAATCTCACAAAGCGGCACATTTCCTCAAATGAATCCATAGGAAATACTGTTTTTTTTTTGTGTTTTTGATATTACAATATATTTTTGCTGAAATCATTTTTGCTATATTTATTTTTGGTACCATCATTTTGTTGTATATTACTAAATAAAAAAACGCATAATATAAACAAAAAGGCAAGACTAATCTCCAGTAAACTCAAGAGGTGTGGTTGAGCGGTTGGGGCTCATCCTCCCTTAATCAAGAGTCGAGGGTTCGATCCTCATTGGATATGGAGCAGCTTTAAATCGCCAGCTATCCCATCCATCGAGGTGCCTCCAATCTAACGAGTGAATAGTCACTGCGTTCGGCGGTGGATACCCCGATCTCGACCAAAAAAAAGACTAATCTCAAGTACTTAAAGATTAAGATTTTCAACAAAACTTCAAACATTATCAAATAGATAGATACTCTCAATAATATCATGTACCTAAAGATTAAGTTAAATGTCTGTTTGAATGACTTCTCAAAAACAGTTTTTTAATTTTTAAAAATAAAAAAAATAAAAAACTAGATTTGGTAATCCAATTTTATTAAACTATTTTCAAAAATTGTAAAAAAACATAATGTTATTAACATTGGCGAAAATATTATTTACACCAAATATTATGTTAATAACATAAAGCATTTCTTGTAAATGTAGTCATCCAATGCGTTCGATGCTTTGGCTTTCCTTAGGAATTTCTTGTATTCAACTTTATGACTCTGTAATTTATCAAGTGTAACATCATAAACTATTTTACAATTTTGAAGATGCACAAGCTGTTCAAACACATACTTGTTCAATCTAGCTTGTGTTAGGGCCAAAAGTATTGAAACAATGCCAAGTCGATTCGAATCGACTTTTTTATCTCCTAAATAACCTTCCATGTTTTAACTTTGATGTGGAAGTTAAACTTGTTCCATGAATTGTATAAATAACAAATTTTATATAAGAAGGAGCTTAGAATAAAGAGTTTAAACCAAGGTAGTTTTTAGTTATGCATATGTTGCCTAGACTTGTGAGTAGTAATTATGGTTTAAGGTTGAATCACATAATTTAATGAACTGATGAACAGAAAAACAAATATTAAAATCTTAATTCAGAAAGAAAAAAAAAACTAAACTAAACAGTCTTAGCTATAATTGATTCTATCCTACTCTTGAGCCCTTTAAGATGATCCTCCAAAACACCAATTTCAGCCTGCTTGTTATTCTCATCAACCAAATTCGTGGCCTCCGCAATTGCATCTTCAATAATCTTGATTTCTTCTGAGGAGAGCTTCAAATTAATGTCCTTTTTATTTAAAGCATTTGTCATTTTGTAAATGTAGTCATCCAATGCATTCACTGCTTTGGTCTTCCTTAGGAATTTCTTGTCTTCAATATGAAATTCCTCAGCTTCTTTAATCAATTTATTAATTTCTTCATCTGACATCCTTTCTTTGTAATTGGTTATCGTAATCTCCTTTGAAATGCCAGAAAATTCATGCTTAGCAGAAACTGTGAAAATACCATTTTCATCAATAGAAAAACAGACATCACAAGCCGGGGAGCCACGTGGAGCTGGCGGATAGCCAGAAAGAGTAAAAGAACCAAGTAAATTGTTGTCACTGGCTTTCGTTCTCTCACCCTCATAAACTTTAATCAAGGAACTGGTTTGGTTATCTACAACTGTAACATATTCTTTTGTTATCTTGACAGGAATGCAAGTGTTCCTAGGAATCACCACACTCATGATATCTCCAATTATTGAACTACCAAGAGACAAAGGTGTAACATCCTTCAGCACCAACTTTGGAACATTCTTAACTTCTTCGCTCAGCAAAGCAGCCTGAACAGCGGCCCCATAAGCTACAGCCTCATCTGGATTAATGCCCTTGCACAACTCCTTCCCATTAAAAAACTCTTGTAAGAGCTGCTGCACTTTTGGAATCCTAGAAGATCCCCCAACAAGGACGACATCATCTATGCGGCTCTTGTCCATCTTAGCATCCATAAGACAACTCTCAACTGTCTTCATACACTCTTCAAAAAGATCCATATTCATTTCCTCAAACTTGGCACGGTTGATTGATGAACAAAAATCAATGCCTGCAAATAAATATTCTATTTCAATAGTGGCTACAAAAAGGAAAGAAAGTGATCTTTTAGCCCTCTCACAAGCCGTTCTCAACCTCCTCAAGGCTTTCGGATTTCCACTCATGTCTACATTGTGCTTTCTCTTGAACACTTGCACAAAGTGGTTCAACATTCTATTATCAAAATCCTCTCCGCCAAGGTGAGTGTTTCCTGCAGTTGCCTTAACTTGGAAGATGTTATCTTTAATCGTTAGTAGAGACACATCAAAAGTGCCACCTCCGAGATCAAAGACAAAAATATTTCGCTCTTTAACACAGTCAGTTATCTTGTCAAGGCCATAAGCAACAGCTGCGGCAGTAGGTTCATTCATTACCCTCATAACATTGAGGCCAGCAATAGCACCAGCATCTATAGTGGCTTTTCTTTGCGAGTCACTAAAATAAGCTGGCACAGTAATTACAGCATTTTTAACTGGTGATTGTAAATATGTCTCCGCTATTTCTCGCATCTTTGTAAGTATCATAGATGATATTTCTTCAGCACAGAGATGCTTCTTCTTACCCTTGTATTTAACTGTAATCATAGGTTTGTCGTTGTCACCGGCAATGACTCTGAATGGCCACAAATTTATATCATCTTGGACAACTTTATCACTAAACTTCCTACCTATTAATCTCTTAGCATCTGAAAATATAAAATTAGTAATTTTATTGGTTCGTTGTTCACAACTGCAGCATTAATCAAATAATCATATAGCAAAATAATAATAAGTATATAACATTGGGCTAATGAGCTTAAGGACAAATTTCAAAAGAGTCGGTTTATTTCCTGGATGGAACAGTTTCTTGACTAGGTTTTACTTACTTTATGGCCGAACTTTGGATTATATTACTAGGGCTATTATAATAAGTATAAAAAGGAAGTGAGAAATAAATTAAAATTACCAAAGACAGTGTTTAGAGGGTTGACAGCAGCCTGATTCTTAGCAGCATCTCCAATCAACATTTGATCGTTGGTGAAAGCGACACAAGACGGCGTTGTTCTGTTACCTTGATCGTTGTGAATGATTTCAGCTCGACAGTATTGATCCTGCCATACTGCAACACATGAATAAGTTGTGCCGAGGTCTATTCCCACCGCAATTCCTTCACATCTTTTGGCCATGTTCTTTCCACTCACACAGGAATTTTGTATTCAAAAGAAAAAATAAATGGAGGCAAAAACTCCTAATAGACTAGACGGTACTATAAGAGAAGGTTAATAAAATAAAGTTAACCTATCTTGACCAAATTTTTAACTAAATATATCAATTTTTATTAACTAATTTTCTCTTATATTATGGGACGGAGAGAGTATATCGTTTTCTCAATATCTTAACTAGTCACTGCGTTGCGTTCGGCGGTGATACCCCGATCTCAACCAAAAAATATCTTAAATAAATAAATACAAAAAAAAAAGATTACGTTAGTCAAAAAAAAAAAAAGATTACAGTATTATTTTGAATGTTGATTACGGTATTATTTTCAATAACGCATGATGGTACGACGGATAACAACGAAAAGTAACGAAAGCAACGATATTTTTTTTTTTGGAGACCTTTGTGACTTTTTTCTTGAGATGGTAAGGAATATTTTCCGGCTTAACCAGAGATTATGAAATTAAAATCAACTTTAAGAATGCAGCATAGTTTAATTCTCTTGACGGAGAATTTTACCTCTTTTTGTGATTTTAGGTTAAAATGTTTATATTAAATAAATAATTACATATTAATTATTTATTTAAATATATCGTATAAAATAAGTTTTTAAATAAATTAAAATGTCAGATCATGTTTTTCAAAAGTAAAGCCTCAAACCTAAACAGGCTATATGTCAGTTTTAAACCATCAATTTTTTGATAGGTTAGAC
Organism: Trifolium dubium; assembly: GCA_951804385.1. Classification (NCBI taxonomy): domain Eukaryota; kingdom Viridiplantae; phylum Streptophyta; class Magnoliopsida; order Fabales; family Fabaceae; genus Trifolium; species Trifolium dubium. The sequence goes on along the minus strand of OX638062.1, from coordinate 14,052,302 downwards.
TCGGCTTAACAAAGTCTAAGCCTATTCCTACCCCTAGCCATATGTAAAAATTGTGGCAGTAGGTTCATTCATTATTCTTATAACATTGATAACAGCAGTACTTTTTGGTACAAAAGGAAAAAGAGAAAACAAAAACAAAAAAAGAGAGTTAACAAGAAAATAGAGTCCCACTAGCATCAGCTAGTAAGAGGAGACTCAATTCATCCGGCTGAACAGCTATATGAGAACAGTATATTGTTACTAGCAGTTGTAGTGGCTTTTCATTTTAGCAAGGAGCTGTGTTCCTTAATTCATAAATGTAAGAAAATTTTATCTTCTTCGTCAAGGCAATGCTAAAATCATAATGTCCGTAACCAACTTGGGTTGGTCTGCTGGTATTGGCTTGGGATCTAGGAGTATGCTCCTCCTAACTTCTTAAAAAAAAAAAAAAATCATAATGTCCCTAATAAAACAGGTAACACGGTTCATGTCTGTTTGAATAAAACATAAACTCTGATATTATGTTCTTGAGCAAAGGAAATTGATATACTGTTAATGAAGCAGATTAAAATCTTGGAGAAGATTAAAAGAAATATGTAAACTATATGAAATCTAAGTAATCATAAAACATGGTGTCAACACTCAACACACTTTTGTCTACTATTAGATAATGTCTACTAAACAGCAAGACAATAATTAAAATCTTAATTGAAAAAAACTAAATAGTCTTAGCTAAAATCTGCTCCATCCGACTCTTAAGCCCCTTTAGATAATCCTTGACAACATCTATTTCAACATTCTGGTTATTCATATCAACCAAATTTGCGGTCACCGCAATTGCATCTTTAATAATCTTGATTTCTTCAGAGGAGAGCTTCAAATTAATATCCTTTTTATTTAAAGCATTTTTCATTTTGTAAATGTAGTCATTCAATGCATTCACTGCTTTGGCCTTCCTTAGGAATTTCTTGTCTTCAATATGGAAATTCTCAGCTTCTTTAATCAATTTATTAATTTCTTCAGCTGACATCCTTTCTTTGTAGTTGGTTATTGTAATCTCATTCGAATTACCAGTAGCAATATTCGTAGCAGAAACTGTCAAAATACCATTTTCATCAATTGCAAAACAAACATTTGTATAAGCGGAACCACGAGGAGCTGGGGGGATGCCAGAAAGTATAAAAGAACCAAGCAAATTGTTCTCGCTGACTTTTGTTCTCTCACCCTCATAAACCTCAATCAAGAAACGTGATTGGTTATCTTCACCTGTAACATATCCTTTTGTTTTCTTGACAGGAATGCAAGTGTTCCTTGGAATCACCACATCCATTATATCTCCTTCTACATCCGTACCAAGAGACAAAGGTGTAACATCTTGCAGCACCAACTTCGGAACATTCTTAATGTCTTCACTCAACAAAGCAGCCTGAACAGCTGCCCCATAAGCAACAGCCTCATCAGGGTTAATGCTCTTGCACAACTCCTTCCCCTTAAAAAAGTCTTGTAATAGCTGCTGCACTTTGGGAATCCTAGAAGACCCACCAACAAGGACGACATCATCTACGCTGCTCTTGTCCATCTTAGCATCCATAAGACAACTCTCAACTATTTTCATACACTCATTGAAAAGATCCATATTCATTTCCTCAAATTTGGCACGATTTATCGATGATGAAAAATCAATGCCTGCAAATAAAAAATCTATATCAATAGTAGCAACAAAAAGGAAAGAAAGTGATATTTTTGCCCTCTCACAAGCTGTTCTCAACCTCCTCAAGGATCTCGGATTTCCACTCATGTCTACACCGTTCTTTCTCTTGAACTCTTGTACAAAGTGGTTGACCATTCTGCTATCAAAGTCTTCTCCCCCGAGGTGAGTATTTCCGGCAGTGGCCATAACTTGGAACACACTATCCTTAATAGTAAGTATGGACACATCAAAAGTTCCACCACCAAGGTCAAAGACAAAAATATTTTGTTCTCCACCACTATCAGATATCTTTCCAAGGCCATACGCAATAGCTGCAGCAGTAGGCTCATTCATAACCCTCATTACATTGAGGCCAGCAATAGCACTGGCATCTATAGTGGCTTTTCACTGAGAATCACTAAAATAAGCAGGAACCGTAACAACTGCATTTTTAACAGGTGATTCTAAATAGGCCTCAGCAATTTCTCGCATCTTTGTGAGTACCATAGATGATACTTCTTCAGCACAGAGCCGCTTCTCCTGACCTTTGTACGTGACAGTAATCATAGGTTTGTTATTGATACCAGCGGTGACTTTGAATGGCCACAACAAAATATCATCTTGAACAACTTGATCACTAAACTTCCTACCAATTAACCTCTTTGCATCTGAAAAAATTATATTAATAAGGTAACATATCAAAGAAATAATAACAACAAAGTTCCGAAGGTTTAATTGAATACAAATTACCAAAAACAGTATTTCGAGAATTGGTAGCAGCTTGATTCTTAGCAGCATCACCAATCAACCTTTGATCTTTAGTGAAAGCAACACAAGAAGGTGTTGTTCTGTTGCCTTGATCGTTGTGAATGATTTCAACTCGACAATATTGTTCCTGCCATACTGCAACACATGAATACATTGTTCCAAGGTCTATTCCCACAGCTCGTCCTTCATTTTTTCTTGCCATGATGAAATGAGGTATGAATGAAAATAGTACTTTGTTGAGGATTTCTACTTAAGCAAAATAAGAATGCTCCTTCTGTATACAAGCAATGTAAATTGTGATTAATTTAATAGCAACTCAATTGTCTCTTGCGCTTGTGCTTCTGTTGTTTGTGCTCAAAGTGTTCCCCAAGGGCCACTTTGTCAAAATGAGTATTCCGTTTCAATTTCAACTACCAATCCAATAAGGAGTTTACATTGGACCAAATATTACAAATTACAATTACAATTAGGAGCGTAATATAATTGAACCGTTTTAGATTGGATTTTGGTCAAAAAATGTCCCAATAAACTCTTAATTACTCCCTCCGTCCCAAAATTATTGTCCTTTTTTAGTTTATCATTTGTACCCTTGCAAAAGTTTAAACATTAATTAAATAAAGGTAAAAGAGACTTAACTTATCAATCTTTATTGTTTCTTAATTTACGTGCATAATTCTAAAAGGAGAATAGTTTTAGGAGACTTAACTTATCAATCTTTAGAATTTTTTAAAAGATAAATCAAACCAAATTAATAAGTTTAATTTGGTTTGATTTGGAAATATAATGTCTTATACAAGGAAAGAAAGTCCAATGACATTCCATTCCAACTTTTTCAAACTTTGGCACTTTATTGATGAAGAAAAGTCATCAATGCCTTCTTACAATTTTTTGTCAAAAATTTCTTGCATCTTGAAATGTACCATAGATGATACTTCACCACATAGTTGATTCTCTTGATCTTTGTTCTAACCGTAATTATATAAATATTTAAAATCTACTAAAGATCTCTTTTCTGTCTTAACCCTTCAATTGTGGCAAGAATGGAACAATTCTTGCTGTCTCCCAATCTGCACTATGTTCTGTTAAATACAGCTGTAATCTTCTTCCAACACACAGTTGTTCGCATTAGATATTAGGGATTGGGTCTTATAATTAGAGACAGAAGTACTATATAACAAGATATAAAATAAATTCAAATGATTTTCATTAAAGTTATAAACGGTTTTCATAAACTATCTTGAAAAATTTATGAGAATGTCGTGAATTGTTTTCATAAGCTCATGTAAGTGTACTCATTTTTTACCATTTTCCATCAAAGTTTCTAACTGCCGAGACTTTCAATACACATCCTTGAATTGAGCATGATGAGACATAACAATAATCTTAGCTTTATTATGTCTACTTTAAGCTTTATTAAACATACCTGTACTTAACAAGAAAATGCATACTAAACCACTTGAAAACACTTAAACCATTAATTAAGTAAAACTAAATAATCTTAGCTATAATGTGTTCCATCCTACTCTGAAGCGCCTTTAGATAATCCTCTAGAACATCTATTTCAACATTCTGGTTATTCTCATCAACAACATTTGTGGCCGCCGCAATTGCATCTTCAATCTTCCTGATTTCTTCTTTGGAGAGCTTTAAATTAATGTCCTTTTTCTTTAAAGCATTTCTCATTTTATAAATGTAGTCATCCAACGCATTAACAACTTCAGCCTTCCTTAAGAATTTCTTGTCTTCAATATGGTAATTCTCAGGTTCTTTAATCAATTTATTAATTTCATCAGCTGACATCCTTTCTTTGTAATTGGTTATCGTAATCTCCTTTGAATTGCCAGAAAATTTATGCTTAGCAGAAACTGTGAAAATACCATTTTCATCAATAGCAAAACAGACATCTGATGACGGGGAGCCGCGAGGAGCTGGTGGAAAGCCAGAAAGAGTAAAAGAACCAAGCAAATTGTTGTAACTGGCTTTCGTTCTCTCACCCTCATAAACCTCAATCAAGGAACTGGTTTGGTTATCTACAGATGTATAATATGATTTTATCTTTTTGACAGGAATAGAAGTGTTCCTAGGAATCACCACACTCATGATATCTCCTCTTACATAGATACCAAGAGACAAAGGAGTAACATCCTGTAGCACCAACATTGGAACATTTTTAATGTCTTCACTCAACAAAGCAGCTTGAACAGCAGCCCCATAAGCGACAGCCTCATCAGGATTAATGCTTTTGCACAACTCCTTCCCATTGAAAAACTCCTGTAATAATTGCTGTACTTTAGGAATCCTAGAAGATCCACCAACAAGGACAACATCATCTACACGGCTCTTGTCCATCTTTGCATCCATAAGACAACTCTCAACAATCTTCATACACTCATTGAAAAGATCCATATTCATTTCTTCAAACTTGGCACGATTGATTGATGAAGAAAAATCAACGCCTTCAAATAAAGAATCAACCTCAATAGTTGAGACAACAAGGAAAGAAAGTGATCGTTTTGCTCTTTCACAAGCTGTTCTCAACCTCCTCAAGGCTCTTGGACTACCACCAATGTCTAATTTCTTCTTTCTCTTGAACTCTTGTACAAAGTAGTTCACCATTCGGTTATCAAAGTCCTCTCCACCAAGGTGAGTGTTTCCAGCAGTAGCCTTAACTTGGAAAATATTGTCCTTAATCGTTAGTAGAGACACATCAAAAGTGCCACCACCAAGATCAAAGACAAAAATAGTTCGCCCTTCAACACAGTCAGTTTTCTTGTCAAGGCCATAAGCAACAGCTGCGGCAGTAGGTTCATTCATAATCCTCACGACGTTGAGGCCAGCAATAGCTCCGGCATCTATGGTGGCTTTTCGCTGAGAATCACTAAAATAAGCAGGTACCGTAACAACTGCATTCTTAACCGGTGATTGTAAATATGCTTCAGCAATTTCTCGCATCTTTGTCAGTACCATAGATGATGCTTCTTCTGCACAGAGTTGCTTCTCCTGGCCCTTGTATTCGACAGTGATCATCGGTTTGTCATTAACACCAGCAGTGACCTTGAATGGCCACAACATTATATCATCTTGAACAACTTGATCACTAAACTTCCTACCAATTAACCGCTTAGCATCTGAAAATATAACATTAGTAATTATCGTCATTCAATTTTTCAGCATTTCAAAATCAATCATAGTAAAACAACAATTGTATAATAATAACAACAAATATAGAATAGATAAAGAGAATTAGATTTACCAAAGACAGTGTTTTGAGGGTTGGCAGCAGCTTGATTCTTAGCAGCATCACCAATCAACCTTTGTTCTTCAGTGAAAGCAACAAAAGAAGGCGTTGTTCTGTTACCTTGATCGTTATGAATGATTTCAACTCGACAATGTTGCTCCTGCCAGACTGCAACACAAGAGTATGTTGTACCAAGGTCTATTCCAACAGCACGTCCTTCGCATTTTCTGGCCATGTTGTTTCAAATAAATGACAAGAATATCAAAGTAACTCGACAAAATTTGGAACAAATGAGAAAAAATAGCAAGTTTTTTTTTCTTCTTCTTGTTTTCTACTAGCTCAGGAACTTAGTATTACTTTTTTTTTTTTTTTTTTTTTGACAAAAAACTTTGTATTACTATATTGCTGTGTTGTGCATTGGATTTGTTATAAAATGTTTTAATGAGCACTTACTATTTTGTCTTCCTAGCAACAATTATTCTGATCCTTTTAATTATTAGAATATCAAAACCGCTAATATCATAATTATTATAGCTTTATTATCATTATTGTATTATGATTATGATTATGATTACTAATATATATTAAGGAACGTGATAGTGATTGGGTGAAGAGACATGGCAGCAAACTCATATGAACTAAGGCTTTGTTTGGGAGATGGGTATTGGAGGGGAAGGGAGGGCAAGGAGAGGCTTGTGGAGAGCTAATCTCTTATTTGGGAGTTTTAAGAAAATTGGCAAAGGTTTTGGGGGGTGTTAAAGGGTTTAATTTATCCAATTTTAAAGTTCTCTTAAATTGGGGGGTTTTGTAGGGTTAAATTGACGATTTTATCCTCACAATAATTCAACTTTTTTTTTCGATATCGAAAAAAAATTCCGCAAACTTTTTTTATCGAAATCGGAAAAATTTTGATTACATTTTTTTCCCGATATCGAAAAAAATTCCGCGAAGTTTTTTTCTCGAAATCTGAAAAAATTTCGACAACTTTTCCCTCGATATTAAAAAAAAAAATCCGCGAACTTTTTTCTCGAAATCGTAAAATTTTCGATAACTTTTTTTCCCGATATCAAAAAAAAATTCCGCGAAGTTTTTTTCTCGATATCGCAAAAAAAATCCTCAAACTTTTTTCTCAAAATCGTAAAATTTTCGATAACTTTTTTTCCCGATATCAAAAAAAAATTCCGCGAAGTTTTTTTCTCGATATCGCAAAAAAAATCCTCAAACTTTTTTCTCAAAATCGGAAAATTTTCGATAACTTTTTTTCCCGATATCGTAAAAAAAATTCTGCGCTTTTTTTTCCCAAAATCGGAAAAAATTTCGACAACTTTTTTTCTCGACATTGAAAAAAAATTCCGCAAACTTTTTTCTCGAAATCGGAAAATTTTCGATAAATTATTTTTCCCGATATCGAAAAAAAGTCTAAGAACTTTTTTTATCGAAATCGGAAAAAATTTCGACAACTTTTTTCTAGTCTTATTTTCCCTATATCGAAAAAAAGTCTACGAACTTTTTTTCCCGATATCGAAAATATCAAATATGTTTTTATACATAGAAAATTTAAGCTATTATTATTGTATCAAATTTTTAATAAAATTATCAAAAAAATTCAGATTTAGAAAAAAATTATTAAAAAAAAGTTTCATGCTTTCAAGAATTTTTATAAAATTGGTAAAAAAAAATTATAAGATAAATTACAAGGTATAACACAATGTATTGATTTTAAGAGAAAAAAAGGGTAAAATAGTAAAATTATTACATAAGTCCTCCATCTCCTTTCTTTGTTGATTTTTTAACTCCCAAATAAGGGGAAGGTTTTCCCTCCTTTATCCCTTCCCTCCCTTTCCTTCCCTTCCCCTCCTTAGCCTTTCCTTTCCTTCCCCTCCAAACTCCCAAACAAAGCCTAAGTATATTTTGATAAACAAATTGATTTTATAAAGTGATTGATACAAATAGTGTCTGAGTTACCGACCTTGTTGATATTCTCGTGTATTGATAGCCTCGACATATTTATCGTCGAGAAGAACCGGTTGTACTATGGGGAAGTTGCGCAATATTGCGGATAATTCCTTAGTTCAGTGTCACAACACGCCTCTGGTTATTTTATGGTTCACTATATTTGGAAGACTTTCGTAGTTGGTGGTGTTGACGACAATCGACATGAATCGCTACAAAATTAAGATAAGTTTACTACTAACTCTATATTTTACTCTCATATTAATTTTGATGATTATATTTATAATTGTTTATTATTCTGAATTGATTTTAGGTCCAATATTACAACACCATTGAAGAATTGCTAATAAATTTGGAAGTGATTCCCACAAAATAACTTTTACTCTTACTCTATTTGTAAAAAAAGTGATTAATTTTTATTGGTTACTACTAATAAACTATCTATAATCTTTATGTGTTATCTAGAAAAATACCTTTTCCAAAGGTAGCCAAAATATGATGAGTGTCAAATGCAAAGATAAAATAAAATATTGATTGATTAATCTTATTTTGACATTTTTTTTCGGCTAAATTGCGCTTTTGATATCCCATTTAAAAATCTAACATTTCTTCCACTCTATTTTTATTTTTTATCAATGTAGTAACTGAGAAGTAAAACATGGGTTACTATAGCTTCTTCCATCTCCCTGATTAAAATTCATCTGAATCGTATCTTCCTTCTTTTTTCGATGTTTTGGTTCATATATTGTAGATTTGGGAACGCAAAAATGTATGAATTTTATATTGTTGACCTGTATTTTTGAACATCCCTAGAAACTGGTATTTGAAGTCTAATACGTTCACTTTTTCACCTTATAAAGTGGAATTTTAGCCACTATAGGCTACAAGACCAAAACAAAAATAGTTAATTGTTTTTTGACGAAAAAAAATAGTTAATTGTTGTTGTCTAAAATTCTTAATAAAAGTATAATTAGATATTATTTCTTATAATCAACACCATAGAGAGTACGTTGAATTGCAGCATAACAGGAAAAGTTGACTACTAACATACAAGAATTCTAGAGACTCTCCAAACCAAGACATCCATAGAAATAGAAAATCGGAGTAGCAGAGTTGCAACGGCACGTGTGGCAGCAAAATCCGTTAGTGTTGATAACGAAGACACTGTCTAACGTTCCTAATATTAATCTGTCATTTACATTCGTCTGCAATGTAGAGGTATACGAAGTGAAGCTTAAGCGGCTAACAGCTAACCCACTATATCTGCAGTCAATTTGTCCAAAACGTTCAAACCATTTGGTGAAGCAATTACCACTGTACATCTGCATTACATAATCATGAAAAAAATTAAATGACATGCATGAATTGTTATTGTCGTATAAACTGTCAGTTAAATGAGATGAATTGATCTGTTCTAAGTGAATTAATATCTGGTAGGGACATTGCACATAATGTGCAGGGGCGGAGGGTCAAACACTGGTACGTCCACTTATTCACCTTTAAATCATTCTATCAATCATATCAACTAGTACATCAGAAACTAAAAGTTCTATCAAAACTTTTGAAACAGCGCTAATCTTATTCTAGTCCAATGAGTGTGATTGTAAACCACTTAAATAAAGAGCGCAAAAGAAAAGTCGAGAGAGAAAACTAACGGGATTTTTGATATGACACCATGGTCGACAACACCATCAATTTTATCAAGGATTTTTGCTACTTCAGCTGCAAGTAATACAAAGTTAATGAGATTCGCCAGCACAAAAACCGAGTCTTCACACTAAAATAGGCTTAATAGTTGCAGGTAGAACTTACCAAGGCTTTGTATTGGAGATGTGAAGATAACATCAAGAACATGATGTCCTTCTTTTGTAACTAATGGAAAATCACCTCCTAATGGATCTACTTGCCCAATAGATGATCTTCTCCACACCTTATTTTACAAAAGAAACAAAATATAATTGTAATGTTCAAATATTTTAGGTAAATAATCAAGCGAATGAAGAAAAACACGAGGAACATAACGTGAGAAAACCTATTAGATCAATTAAAAAATACAAAATATAAAAGAAACAAACATAGGGTACATAAGAGATCTCCAATTAGTCGATAAATCAACAATATAAACCACACTAAATCATCATCTTGACAGAAGCCGGAGAAACAACTTTTATCCATCAAGAAATAGGATGGAAGAAACTTATGATCAATAATTCTTGAATTACATTCTACTAGTATGAAACCATTAGAAAGGATCTAGAATTGAATTGCCTCTTTGAACAAAACGGAATTATTGATTTATGTAACTGATCCTACCTATTAAAAAAAGGTTTAGTTGTTGTGAATCATAACTAAACCCTAAATCTTTATATAGAGTACCTTATTCACGGGCGGTTATACATATTGAGACCAATCGGATCTAACAAAACTCGGAAAACAAAAAGAAGGAATGTCAAACAAACCTCAGCATCACCAAGAAACATATCATCAACCTCTTCAGCAGTTGCCAGCCAGTTCAGCTACAAGGACAATTTTGGTATTAATGACAAATATACACAAGAAATAATCAATAAGCTGATAATTAGTATAGCTGCTTACAGACTGAATTAAAACTGGAATAGAACCTTCCAGGCCACTTTTGTGCTGATTTTCTTCAACAATGAACGCTAGTTTATTGGCATCATTCAATATGGACTGTAAACAAAAAGGAAAAAAGGCGGAAATCAATCATATAAACATGAAAGTTGATCTTCACAAGTAAATTGAGACAGAAAATGTATAACAACTAACCTTCTCCTGGATTATGGATTCGTCGCTTTGCAATTTCCGGCGCCCAATGATAGCAACAAATGTTCCTTCTTCTACACCATCAGCATCATCGAATGCAAAATCAATCTACAACAGAGGAATTGCAAATGAATTACACCGAAAGATTCAATTTTGTATAAAAAACAATTAAAACACATCTAACTTTACACATCAAGATGCTCTAGCATTAATTTACTTTAACTTAATTGTATCAAAATATTTTTCAGTTATGTGCATATATATCATTAGAATTTTTTTCTTTAGGAAAATTTTCACCACTGATTGCATACAAGGCTTTCTGGCAAGCATTCAAGTGCACGCTAAAACAAGAGATACTCAACATTAAAGGAAAATCTATAATATGATTGTTTATGTGCACACTTGAGAACTGCCTTGGTAGGTATCCAATGGAATCCCAGCCTTTGCTGCTTCACTTGCACTTGCAACAGACCTGCATAAACCAATTCATCAATATCAACCGGTTTTGGTGGAACTTCCATGTTGACATATTGTAATATGTCAACAATTGTCTGCGCAGTGAATTGTGATTGGATGTTGTTCCGCTCCACTCTTAGGTATGCTTACACAATGTTCTGAGGTATTGTTCGCTTTGAGCTGCGTGTGACTCTCACGGACTTGTGACATTTGTCATTTGCAAAAGGTGCATCTTCGGAAAGTAGGCCAATGGTAATTTATATACAACACTCATACTCCTAAACCCAACAAGGTGCATTTTACAAAGGACAAATCCGTGAGGGCTCACACGCAGCTCAAAGCAGACAATAGCTCGGAACATGGTGTGACGTACATGATAAGGGTGGAACAAAACAGATGCATATAAAAAAATTAACGCTGGTAATGTGTACCAATTAAACTCAAAGAAAGGAGGAAGTGCTTACATGGGAATCCCTACTATGTCCTTCAAATTACCATGACGAAGTTGGCGACCCAAATGCTGAATGGCCATACCCGAAGCATGACCGGAACCTAATCCTACAACCATGCCACTTTTCACATATGTATCCACCTACCAAACAACAACACATATCTACAAAATTCATTCATCTTCTCATTAAATGAATAATCACCAAGCATCAAAAAGGGTATTTGACAAAATAAGAAAAAACACGATTTTATGAATCACAGACACTCCTCGAATCAGAGACATGTCTAAGTGCCGGACATGCCGCATGTCCTGTCCCAACACTTAAAAATTACATTGAATTATATCACTTTTTCAAAATTTTATCCGTGTCCACGTGCCAGTGTCAGTGTCGTATCCGGTGTACAAGTATGTGCTTCATAAATACACATAAGGGGGTGTTTGAAAACATTACAAAGATACAATATTGACAATAAAGGTGAAAATGATGAATTGAAAGTTGATTGATACATACAGTATATTGAGCTGCTTGGAGGAGAGAAGAAGTGTCATCGAGACAGGAATGAGTGGGAATTATTCTCACAAAATTGGGTCTCAATCTTTTCCTTCTTCTTCTACAGCTTAATTGAGGTGTGAGTGAATGAAGAAGAAGCCCTGTGGAAAGTGATGATGAAGCTATGGAAGCCATTGATGTTGAATTCTCACACTATATAAGAGTATGAAATTTCATCAAACTTTACTGTTTTGTTTTGCAAGTCATAGTGGATAAGGAAGGGAGGGAGGGAGGACACACATGCTAATATGCAGCAACACACAATTCTACACATATATGATTTTTTTATTAATACACATATATGATGTTTTTAAACTAAATTGCAATTTTCATCTTTAATTTTCTGTAGTAAGAATCATTAACTTTCGGTATTTTAATTATGTGGTGAGATAAGCTGACATTTGTCCAGTGTGTTGATTTGGTTAAAATTATTTTTTTTATAAAATTGAATAAAGTTAAAAAGTCAAAAGAACTACCAATAAAAAATTAAATTACGACCGAAAGTGTTATCCATATTTTTTTGTCAATCTCAAATTATAATACTAAAGATATAATTAATACGTTTATGTAACAATACTAAAATTTTACAACTTTTTTTTATAAACAATAATTCAATAAGAAATATAATATGTACTCAACTTTTACAATTCATGAAACAATATCCTTTAGCTAAGATGAAAATATTCTAAAGGATCATTACACCACTCAGCCTAAGAAACAGACACTTTAGGGTCTATGCGACCTATGAACCAAAACCAAGAAATATACATAATCTGGTCCACCAACGATGCCACACTAGCACTAAAACCTCGAAAAATAACATTATTTCTCAACCTCCACAGGCTTCAGGTTGTTGCTAACCAAATAAGATGATGATACTTTGCTTTGGGCTTGCCAATTCGCCATCACACCAAACGTAAGGAAATGATGCCAAACCGAATTGAAAGGAAAATCAGTAACTCCCATCTAGTTGAAAATATGAAGCCACACCTGTTAGGAGAAATCGCATAATAAAAGAACATGATTGATATCTTCTTACTTCCGAATACACAACACTTATTGACAATCAAAGACTCCCCCCTTCTATTAAACAACGCAACTCGAGTTGGTAACCTTTGTAATGACACTCTCCAACCAAAAATAGTGACTTTAGACGATACATTATTCTTCCACAACCTCTTAAGAGCCTACACCTTGTCCGCCTCAAAAACATCCACACACTGCCTATTGAGCAAAAACAAATAACAAGAATGGACAGAAAAATTACCAGCCTCAACGTAGTCATCGATGACGATCTGACTTTTCCTGACAAAGTGCCACACCCTCTAATAACAACAACAACTCGGCCTCATCAGCAAGGGTCTCGGCTGGCAACAAAACATACCAAGACAACTGCCAATACCAACGAGAATTCACCTATTGGCCCATACTTCCTATAACTGCATCCTGCTGATCAATCTAACACATCAAATAAAGTTGGAAACTGTCTGATGACCGATTATCCCAAAAGCTTAAGCTGTTAGGAAAGGCCACATCAATGGTTTTATATTATTTCTAACACGCCCCCTCACGCAAGAGCCCATTGGGCTTGAAGCGTGGATAATGCATAGGTCCACCTACCATATGCTTAAAATTCCACTTTTTAATTAGAAAGTGAGGGGAGCGGGAATCGAACTCTTGACCTTTACGTCATAGAGGCTCTGATACCATGTCAGATGACCGATTATCCCAAAAGCTTAAGCTGTTAGGAAAGGCCACATCAATAGTTTTATATTATTTCTAACAGAAACAATATACGTAACACGTAACAATGTCGGGTTTAGCCATTTTTCTTTCCAAAAACTGATTGTTAACCCGTCGTCTAATATGTTGCTTACATTAAAACCAAACCAGTTACCATCCATACAACTACCTATCTTCTAGATGTCACACCACCAAATTGACGTCTTTTGTAACAAATATTTTATTTTTCTTTGGAATTTTGTATAATATATCGTGTCTTGCAAAACAAGTAAAATAAATTGCTCTGTTTCACCGGCAAAAACAAACATACATTAAGCAGTCTTCAAATACTAGTAAAATGAAGTGATCTAGTAATTTAAACATGTGAAATGACAAAAAAAAATTAACATTAGAAAACATACTAATATATTAAAAGTATAATTGCAGTTTCGATCACCTTTTTTTATTAGTATTTCACAATTTTTATCCTTCTATTTTAAAATTTGACGATTTTGATCTCCATTTTATTTTTTAACTATAAATTAACCATGTGATATATTTTAAACAACTTGATATATGATCTAATGATGAGACATAGTCGATGGAAGTTTATAAATTAATTTTTCTTACAATTTCATCAACTGTTTTGTCTAAAATATGACGATATAACATGTTTTAAATGATATTTGTAAATTAATTTTCTTACACTTCCATTGATGTTAATTAGTATTTTCTCATTATTAGATAATATATTATATGGTTTAAAACTATCACATGGTCAATTTATAGTTAAAAAATAGGACGGAGGACCAAAACTGTCAAATTTTAAAATAAAGAACCAAAATTGCAAAATGGTGAAAATAGAAGATAAAAAATGCAATTAATTTGAATCTATATAAAAATATTACCAAATTTCATCAACAATACATCTAACAAAATAAATGACTACATTTCATGACTATTTAAAATATTAATTTCAGAAATCAAATCATTTTTTCAAATATGCATGAGACACGCACAAAAACAATAAGAGAATAAAAAATGACAATATTGATTCAAAAATAAAAATAAAAAATGACAATATAACAAAGAGGCAAAATAGACATGGACTTTTTGATAATATGTTTTTTTTTATAAGCAATGTTAGTTGTTAGTAATTAATATATTACAATCTCCTTTGTCAGGATTCGAACCCTAAACCTCCTGTAGTTTCTTAATCCTTAGCTTAACTGGTCAACTTAACCAATTGAGCTATCCATCCTCCCCCACGTTTTGATAATATGTGATTTCAGAATGGTGTGAAAAGTGATTGTCAATAGCAATATGTATAGACAAAAAAAAATTATGTAATCAAATCCATGTTTTTTTATTGGTGACCAAAAACAAACTAAATTATTACATATTTTCATTAAATAGTCCACCAAAATTAGCAACAAATTTAGAAACATTTTAAATATTTTCTGGATTTGTAATTTTAATTGTTGAGCGGTTGGCGATCATCCTAGCTCTCTGAACCAATGGTCGAGTGTTCGATCCTCGCATTGGGTAGAGATCAACTTTAAATCTTCGAACGAACTATCCTACCTTTGAGGTACCTCCAATCTAGCGAAGGGAATAGCCAGTGTGTTCGACGGTGACCTCGTCTAGACCAAAAAAAAAATTCTTAAAGTACATCTATATCTATATAATATACTATTTACGAATCCACTCTATGAGAAAACTATTTAAGGAAACTATTAAATGCTCTTCTCACATTCATCTAACATTTATTACGCCAATGATAACTACTTAATGTGATTTTTATTGAATTGACCAAATGATTTATTTAAATTAATTTACGTGACAAATGTAGAAATTCAAGGTATGGAGTAATTTTGTAGAAAGATTTTTTGAATTAGATACATATAAAAAGAATTCAATAATAAAAAATAAAAAAATCTGTGAATTGGAGGCATGTAGAAAGAATTCAATAATTTAAATATATTTTTTTTATTTTTTTATTGAATTGGAGGTATACATATAGAAAGTATTCGATTAGTGTTTATAACCAAATAACCTAATTCAAATTGGAAGCCGCCTACACATTCAACCCTAAACCAACAAGACTGTAAATTATTCAGAAATTTTTTAATTTGGGATACAAACAATATAATTATTGTTTTTTAAATTTTTTATAGCAAAACACACTTGATACACACACATTCAAGATATCATTTAGAAACACACAGGATACAAACACACTTAAAAACATATTTTATTTAAAATACCAAATTAATAAAATTTATTTAAAAGAAGACAATGGGACTAGGAAATACAAAACGTGGTAAACTTGAGGGGCAAAATTGAACAATAGAAATTTAGGTTACTAAAATTGAACAATTGTGAAATTTAAGGAGTTAAAATCAAATAATTTAATTATCAATACAAAACATCTGTGGAAAATCACACGGGATAGACACACAGTCAATATACCATTCAATATAATTATTTTTTATTTATAAAATTTATAAGAAAACACACGGGATACACACACATTCAAGATACCATTTAGAAACACATAGGGCACACACATTAAAAAAATTATAAGAAAACACACAGGGTACAAACAAATTTTTTAAGGAAATATTTTAATGCTTTCTTCCTAGCCATCAAGCAATAAATTGAATTATCAATCGATACAAAAACTTTGTGGAAAATAATTGAATTATTAATCGATGCAAAAACTTTGTGGAAAATAAACACACATTCAAGGTATCATTTAGAAACACGAGGGGTACATTCATATTTAAAAAAATTATAAGATTAAAAATACACGGGGTACAAACACATTTAAAAGAACATTTTAATTAAAATACAACATAAGTAAATTTTATTTAAAAAAGAGTCAACAGGGCTAGGAAATGCAAAAGGGGATAAACATGATGGTCAAAATCAAAAAATTGAAATTTAGGTGACTTAAATCGAACAATTGTGAAATTTAGTGAGTTAAAATCAAATAATTTAATTATCGACCGATGCAAAATCTTTATGAAAAATCACACCGGTTACACACACATATTCAAGATACCGTTCAATATAATTATTTTTTCCTTAAAATTTTTAAGAAAACACACGGGATAAACACACATTCAAGATACCATTTAGAAACACATGGAATACACACACATTCAAAAGTTTATAAGAAAACACACGAAGTACAATAACATTTAAAAGCATATTTTATTTAAAATACCACATAAGTAATTTTTATTTAAAAAAAGACAACGGTGCTATGAAATGCAAAACGAGGTAAACTTGAGGGCTAAATTCGAATAATTAAAATTTATGTGATTAAAATCGAGCAATTGTGAAACTTGAGGAGTTAAAATCAAGTAATTGAATTATCAATGTAAATTTATGTGCAAAATCACACGGGATACACACATATTCATGATAACATTTAGAAACACACGTGTTACACACGCACATTCAAAAAATCATAAGAAAACATACAAGATAGAAACACATTTAAAAGCATATTTGATTTGAAATACCACATAAGTAATTTTTATTTAAAAAAAGTCAACGGCTAGAAAATGCAAAACGATGTAAACTCGATGGCCAAAATCGAACAATTGAAATTTAAGTGATTAAAATCGAGCAGCTGTGAAATATAGGGAGTTAAAATTAAGTGATTGAATTATCGATGTAAAATCTCTGTGGAAAATCACACGAGATACACACACATTCAAGATAACATTTAGAAACACGAGAGGTACATACATATTCAAAAAAATTATAAGATTGAAAATACACGGGGTACAAACACATTTAAAAGCACATTTTAATTAAAATACAACATAAGTAAATTTTATTTAAAAAAGAGTCAACAGGGCTAGGAAATGCAAAATGGGATAAACTTGATGGTCAAAATCGAACAATTGAAATTTAGGTGATATAAATCGAACAATTGTGAAATTTAGTGAGTTAAAATCAAATAATTGAATTATCGACCGATACAAAATCTTTGTGGAAAATCACACTGGTTACACACACATATTCAAGATACCGTTCAATATAATTATTTTTTTTAAATTTTTTTTAAGAAAACACACGGGATAAATTATAAGAAAAACAATTGTGAAACTTAGTGAGTTAAAATCAAATAATTGAATTATCGACCGATGCAAAATCTTTGTAGAAAATCACACCGGTTACACACACATATTCAAGATACCGTTCAATATAATTATTTTTTTCTTAAAATTTTTAAGAAAACACACGGGATAAATTATAAGAAAAACACACAGGGTACACACACATTCAAAAAATTATAAGAAAACACACAAGATACAAGTAATATATATATATATATATATATATATATATATTTCAGTTGACATAATATTCATTTTATATGGTTAAAATATTAAAATAAATGAATAGGGTAAAATAATTTAAGTCTAGAAATTAAATATTGTGCAAGAAAATTTTTCATTTCCTGCCAAGTAGTTTAGTGGTAAAAAATTCACATTTTATAATAAATAGGCAGGATATCCTCATTTTAAACTGTGAATCCTTCAAATTGTGATGTCTCTTAACAACTAAATTAATATTCATGGTGATTATCGCACAAAAAATTTTAACTATTCAAAATATCATGATTTTTATAATATTATTAAAATCAATAAAAATAAATAAAACATCAATTATATGTGAGACAAATAATAGATACTCAGGTCCTTAAATTTTTTCTACAGGGTACGATATCCAACAAATGTATGTAGGGCACCAAATATTTTTTCAAAATATATTATATACATCTTCAAAAATAAATTAACAAATATACCTTAAAATTTTATTATAAAAACATGTATATTTAAATTTAATTATTGTTAAAATAATTTAAAAAATAACTTATATTATATAAAAAACAAATTATAATTTTATAATTAAAATTTAACCCGTGTTTTGCACGGGTAATTTATACTAGTATCAAATATTTTATAATAAATAATTATTAAAAGATATTAGTAAAAAAAAAAGAAGTATTAAAAGATATCTCCTTGACTAAACTAAAAATAAATATTTTTTTGAGAAAACTATATATATATAGGGAGGAAGTTAGCAAGCATCCTCCCACTACAAATTTACTATAAAACCCCCATAATTACTTTGCGCCCCCCATATTTACTTTCCGCCCCCCCCCCCAAAATCTCCCTCTCACGCGCCCCCCCCCCTTTCTCAGCGCCCCCCCCACCCTTTTTTACTACGCGCCCCCCAATTGCTGGGCGCGCCCCCCATCCCACCCCCTCCCCCAACCCCAAATTAATTTTATGTTTTTTTTTTTAATTTTTTTATAGTTTATTTTAGTTATTTAAAATACATTCCTTCCACCTTCATTTTTTTTTTTGATAATCTTTTTTTAAAAAGAATTTTGTGAAATTTTTTATTTAATTAAATAGATCTTTGAAACCATAAACATTGTTAAATGGTTTTAAGACGTTATAAACTGAAACCATTAGTATGATCTAATGGTTTCGATACCCTAAATAGAAAAAATTAGAGTCAAATATTAAAATAAGATGATATGGTTTCTAATAAAGATAAAAGGACAATAAAATTATTATTGTTAAATGGTTTTAAATAATTATTATGACTGAAATCATAAAATAAATCTTTGAAACCATTAATATGATTAAATGGTTTCAAAATGTTATAAACTGAAACCATTAGTATGGTCTAATGGTTTCCATACATAAAGTAAATTTTGTGGAATTTTTTATTTAATTAAATTTTAATAAATAGATGTTTGAAACCATAAACATTGTTAAATGGTTTCAAGATGTTATAAAGTGAAACCATTAATATGGTCTAATGGTTTCGTTATCCTAAAATAGAAAAAATTTGAGTCAAATTTTAAAACAAGATGATATGGTTTATAATAAATTAAAAGAATAATGAAAATATTATTGTAAAATAGTTTTAAATAATGATTATGACTGAAATCATAAAATAAACCATTGAAACCATTAATATGATTAAATGGTTTCAAGATGTTACAAACTGAAATCATTAGTATGGTCTAATGGTTTCGTTATCCAAAAATAGAAAAAATTTGAGTAAAATTTTAAAACAAGATGATATGGTTTATTGATGGATAATTTAGCAAGTGTACTAAACTGTCGTCAAGTAATAATATTTATAAAGATTTGTCTCCACAGGGATTGCTTAAATCTCGACAAAACAATAATATTTAATTTAGAATGTAAATGTAAAAGCAGGGGGGATTTGTTTGCCTATGAGTTTCAATTTATTAAATTGATAAACAAATAAGTTGATTTCAAATTTATGAGAATGATCAGGTTATTCGAATCACTTTCTCGTCACAAATTGGTAGATGCGGTACTATCCTACAATTGCCTTCCTAATATCACGATGAATTAACTAAGTGGTTCAAACCGGTGTTAATGACTAAGAACCCTTTTCTATAAAAATAACTTCCGAATGTCTTAGGTCAATTCAAATTCATAGAAAGATTGATGCACGTTAATTCTAGTTATCATGGTTCAATAATCCGATATCTCTAAAACAATTATTGACCAAACAATTATCTCATGATCGAGTTTCGAAAGTTAGGGTTAGTAATCATTCGATTCCTAAATTCAATTCATAAATTCGTCAATTCATAAAAAGCATTAAACAAAGAGATAACTGAATAATATTAGGATTTCATAATAAGATCCTCAACAATCTACATGGTTCAATTTGCTCAAAGAAAGATCATCTCATAACCTAATCACTAGAGAATTAGCTACTCATAATATTGACCGAAGATAAAAGAGAATTAAGAATTACACTTAAAATTGCAATTGAATGGTATCCAAAGCCAATTGAATCACCACGTTTTTGCTCTCTAATGCAAGCTGCTCTCTGTCCCATTTCTCCGTCCCCTGGTCCTTCTATCTTCCTCCCTTTATATTGTTTTTAACATACTATTATTAATTCCCTTCCTTGCTTATGCTTCGGGCCAACAAAATGCAAAGAGTAATTTCTTTCAAGCCCATCAACTAATATCTTCATTTTGACTTTTTAATGAGTAGCACCTAGTCCCTTCGTAATTGGCCGATCCAAATATATTATATATGATATCCCCTTTATTGTATCAATAGCTTCACAATTTTGATGTCAATTTTCCATTCAAATGATCAGCTGCTTATTTGAGTTAGTAACATAAAATAAAAAAACTACATAAAATATCATATTAATAAAGAAAAATACTTAATTGACTCTATAACTAAAAAAATCACAATTTATTTAAAATGACTCTAAATCAACTACTAAACTAATAAAATTAGATTGAAACTTAACTAAAAAGACTCTAAAAACTACATTTGATGAGATGTCATCACAACCCCAAACTTGAACCGTTCCTTGTCCTCAAGGAATACCTTCATCTATCGGAAAACATGGCACTATCTCAACAACCTTGTTCAAAGATATCAAATGCAATCAAGTTGAACATTTAACAAATAGCACTTCAATGATCATTCCTATCATGAACTTACTTGCACAAAAATTAACAATTATGAAAAATCAAGAACGCCTCACAAATATTGACCACACTATAATCTCTTCACACCCTCACATTCTCTCCTGTTTAATTTGGCAATTTCACTCAATCACAAACATAGTCATTCTACCATAAGCTTGTAGACATTCTAAAAATCAATCGACAATGCACATCACTACACACTTTAGAGGACTTTAAATGTTATAACTTGGCTAGGGTCAAAGGTGGATGTTTTTGGAAGAGGTAGGTAGAAAAACTTGGAGTTAAAGATAACATATAATTCAAGAATTTTACAAGTTTCATTCCCCCCTATTTATAAAAACCACATATGACACCATCTTTTTTTTTCTTTCACTTATTTGGACACATTGTCCAATTGCTTTATTTTTTCAACTTATTCTTTTTCAATTTTTTTTTCTTTCTCAACAATCACCATTATTTTTGAGGAGGTCAATCAAACTTTTTTTTTTCTCTTTTTCTTTGTTTTTTTTTCGCTTGTTGACCTCTTGATTTTCTTTCCAATACATATATCTCATTTCGAATATTTTCAACTTTTCAAAATGTCATGGTTCTTTAGTACTCCCACCCCAAACTTAGTAAGTTGCTAATATCAAAAGCAACCCCAAACTTAATGTTGTGCAATGTGCATCAATCATTAAGAAAAGTTATCTAACTCCAAGAAAATCATCTTTTTTTTCTTTTCTTTTTTTAATACAAAAACTTGGGTAAGACAACAAACAAACAAATACGGTTCAAAGGGGTTAGCAAAAGATCTATTATTCAAGGGTGGCTAGAAAGGCTCAAGGTAAACAAACAACTTGCCTCTGTGTGTAATTCAAAGCACGCAATCAATTTAGAGAACGAATTCAAGTTTTAGAGAATTAGCTAAGTTGTGGAACCTCTCATAGAAAAAAATGAAGTGTATGGGCTCAATTCCTCACGGCTAAGGCCGGATTATCGAGTGGTCAATGTTTGAGAAATTTCCACAACTTTTCTAATTATTCATCAAATATGACAAGTAGCACACTTAAGGCAATCACACATTCATGGTAAAAGTTTTGTCAACATAGATGTCATTCAACGGCAATCAACTAAATCATTAAGATAGTGAACAAGTTTTCAAAAGACAAAAGCATTCATTCAAGACAACAAACAATCAAGTAAGTAGTTATCACACACATCAAGTTACAAATTCAATTATTCTAAAAGCTAAGACTAGAGAGAAGAAAAGATAAAGAAAAGGACCTTCCCATGGGTTGCCTCCCATGAAGCGCTTTTTTTAACGTCATTAGCTTGACGCTTCAACCATTGTTAGGGTGGCCTAAATGATATCATGAACACATCATCCTTCTTCTTCCTTTTCTTTGTCAAGAATTCCATGAACTTAGCATAGAGAAGCAAATGCTCAAATCTTTTCACAACAAGCCTTTTGGAATGAGCATCCTCCCGTCTTGGAGAAGGTTGATGTTTCTTTGACAAATAATCTTTCTCTTTAAACTCCATTGGCTGAGACTCAAATGTCACATAAAGATCAACATGATTCACTCTTCTCATGTTATTCTTCTTGCTTTTCAATTTTTCTTTATCTCCTACACTAGCATGATGTTCCATCTCTATCTCAACCAACTTCTTCTCAAAGTCATTTGCTTTCTCCATGAGATTACCACATTGCACTTCAAATCGATCACAGGGCACTTGATTGGACCTCCAGAATTCATCCAAAATACTTTCGAGTTGTGAATTGTAATTGATCATGATCATTTGTGGTTCTTCATCCTTTCTACAAGGTTTTTTATTATACTCACAATCATGATTTTGATCACAATAAACACATCTCTCTTTAAGTCTCTGTATATCTATTTCCCTGTATCTTTCCTCAAGTCTTGATCTTAATAATTGATAGCGAAGAATAGCAATCTCATCGTTATCAATCAGTATATTCTCATACCATATTTCTATCATTGCTACAAAACTCAAGGGAACTTTTCAGTAGCACAATGAAATAAATATGAAGAACATAATTTTTTTATTATTTTTTTATATATAAACTAAAAATAAAAATAAATAAATAAAAATCCTAAATAAAATAAATTGTCTCGTCAAAATTAAAACAATCCCCGGCAACGGCGCCAAAAACTTGATGGATAATTTAGCAAGTGTACTAAACTGTCGTCAAGTAATAATATTTATAAAGATTCGTCTCCACAGAGATTGCTTAAATCTCGACAAAACAATAATATTTAATTTAGAATGTAAATGTAAAAGCAGGGGGGATTTGTTTGCATATGAGTTTCAATTGATTAAATTGATAAACAAATAAGTTGATTTCAAATTTATGAGAATGATCAGGTTATTCGAATCACTTTCTCGTCACAAATTGGTAGATGCGGTCCTATCCTACAATTGCCTTCCTAATATCACGATGAATTAACTAAGTGGTTCAAACCGGTGTTAATGACTAAGAACCCATTTCTATAAAAATAACTTCCGAATGTCTTAGGTCAATTCAAATTCATAGAAAGATTGATGCACGTTAATTCTAGTTATCATGGTTCAATAATCCGATATCTCTAAAACAATTATTGACCAAACAATTATCTCATGATCGAGTTTCGAAAGTTAGGGTTAGTAATCATTCGATTCCTAAATTCAATTCATAAATTCGTCAATTCATAAAAAGCATTAAACAAAGAGATAACTGAATAATATTAGGATTTCATAATAAGATCCTCAACAATCTACATGGTTCAATTTGCTCAAAGAAAGATCATCTCATAACCTAATCACTAGAGAATTAGCTACTCATAATATTGACCGAAGATAAAAGAGAATTAAGAATTACACTTAAAATTGCAATTGAATGGTATCCAAAGCCAATTGAATCACCACGTTTTTGCTCTCTAATGCAAGCTGCTCTCTGTCCCATTTCTCCGTCCCCTGGTCCTTCTATCTTCCTCCCTTTATATTGTTTTTAACATACTATTATTAATTCCCTTCCTTGCTTATGCTTCGGGCCAACAAAATGCAAAGAGTAATTTCTTTCAAGCCCATCAACTAATATCTTCATTTTGACTTTTTAATGAGTAGCACCTAGTCCCTTCGTAATTGGCCGATCCAAATATATTATATATGATATCCCCTTTATTGTATCAATAGCTTCACAATTTTGATGTCAATTTTCCATTCAAATGATCAGCTGCTTATTTGAGTTAGTAACATAAAATAAAAAAACTACATAAAATATCATATTAATAAAGAAAAATACTTAATTGACTCTATAATTAAAAAATCACAATTTATTTAAAATGACTCTAAATCAACTACTAAACTAATAAAATTAGATTGAAACTTAACTAAAAAGACTCTAAAAACTACATTTGATGAGATGTCATCATTTATAATAAAGTAAAAAAACAATGAAATTATTATTATAAAATATTTTTAAATAATGATTATGACTGAAATCTTAAAATAAACCTTTGAAACCATTAATATGATTAAATGGTTTCAAGATGTTATAAACCGAAACCATTAGTATGGTCTAATGGTTTCCATACATAAAATAAATTTTGTGGAGTTTTTTATTTAATTAAATTTTAATAAATAGATGTTTGAAACCATTTAACAATGTTAAATGGTTTCAAGACGTTATAAACTGAAACCATTAGTATGGTCTAATGGTTTCGTTATCCTAAAATTTAAAAAATTTGAGTCAAATATTAATACAAGATGTTATGGTTTCTAATAAAATAAAAGAACAATGAGATTATTATTGTAAAATAGTTTTAAATAATGATTATGACTGAAATCATAAAATAAACCTTTGAAACCATTAATATGATTAAATGGTTTCAAGATGTTATAAGCTGAAACCATTAGTATGGTCTTATGGTTTCGATACCCTAAATAGAAAAAATTGAGTCAAATATTAATACAAGATGATATAGTTTCTAATAAAGTAAAAAAACAATGAAATTATTATTGTTAAATGGATTTAAATAATAATTATGACTGAAATCATAAAATTGATCTTTGAAACCATAAACATTGTTAAATGGTTTCAAGACGTTATAAACTGAAACCATTAGTATGTTCAAATGGTTTCGAATGGTTTAATACCCTAAAAAAGAAAAAAAATTGAGTCAAATATTAAAACAAGATGATATGATTTCTAATAAAGAAAAAAGGATAATAAATTTATTATTGTTAAATGGTTTTAAATAATAATTATGACTGAAATCATAAAATAAATCTTTGAAACCATTAATATGATTAAATTGTTTCAAAATGTTATAAACTGAAACCATTAGTATGGTCTAATGGTTTCGTTATTCTAAAATAGAAAAAATTTGAGTCAAATATTAATACAAGATGTTATGGTTTCTAATAAAATAAAAGAACAATGAGATTATTATTGTTAAATTATTATTAGTATGTCAAAACTATTTTTGCTCAATTTAATAATTTTTATGTTAATTGTCATAAATCTATAACAATATATAAAGGGGATAGGGGATTTTGGGCTGGATTTTCCCTTTCCCATTATACCCTTTTTATCACCCTCACACTTAAATAAAAAGGAAAGGAAATTGAAAATGGAAGAAAAAAAAAACCAACGTTACTAAAAAAACAGTTACAATCTTTTCAAGAAAAGAAAAACAACCTTTATAAATAATGAAGGAGAGAAGAAACCTTAAATAGTTACTATTGCACAATCAAAAACGTTGAAGATAAACAGCGGCAATTAATATCTTCACCCTCTCCTTTACAATTTCCAGGTCTCTCTAATATCTTTGTTACACATTTTCTCTCTTGCATTCCAACGTATGGCTCTTAATTTAGTTTTTATTAATTTCAAAAAGAGGTCATTTCAATTTGGTTTTTAAAGTTTACTATGCAAAACAACATAAATTTTAGATTTTTGATGGAAATAGTTACTACACAATTAAGATATAAATTTGTTTTTTATTTATTTGTTTTCTACATACATTTTTGTTTCGTGTACTTCCATTGTTGTTTTATTTGCCATATTATGCATCGCCGTATTGTCTAAAATTAAATGGGGACAATGAAATAACATTAATCGATAATGATGATGTTGTTGATGTAACCTTTTTTTTATTTCTATTTTGAAGTGTGTCCAGTTTGTCGTAAGGCGTGTTTGGACTCTTTCGGGAAACATGCAGTTCATTGTAAGGAACTTCCAGGCTTCAAATATAAGCATGACTTTGTGAGAGATGTCCTTTATGATATATTTAGACGGGCGGGAGTATTGGTAAAGAAAGAGGCGCCTGTGAACTTTTTAACTGACCCACAAGAAGGAAGATCGACACTTAGGCCAGCAGACATTTTGGTGTATGGATGGGTCGGAGGAAAACATGTGTGCGTAGACTTGACTAGGGTTTCTCCACTTGTAGGATTGAGGACTCACGATTTCATTGTGGGACAAGCGGCCCTCAAAGCTGCTTCAAGCAAAGTTGCTAAACACGGAAAAGCATGTTCGGATAATCAACATGCTTTTATACCATTTGCATTTGACACTTTTGGTTTTCTAGCTCCAGAGGCTGTGGATCTTTTAAATAGAGTTCAAAAGGTCATGCATAGCAACATTGTTTCTCCTAGGTCTATGGATGTTGTTTTTAAAAGAATGAGTTTTGCAATCCAAAAAGGGGTAGCGGCGCAGCTTGTTAGCCGATTACCTTCTATTCATATGTAATTAACATTTTATATGATTTAAAGTATATGGAAATTGTTGGTATTTTGAATAGAATGCTAATGTTAAAACAGATTTGGAATCACAAATTATATATTGAATTAATTTTCTGATGTACCAAAAAAAATTATATATTTGAAAATTTGCAAAAGAGATTGTTTTAGAAGAGGGATGATTATGAATTAAAATTAATTGGAAATCATTTGTTTGTGAAAGTGAAATATTTGAAATCAACTATTTGCATATTTGTACTTTCATTTCAATTTTCTTTGACTATTTTAGTATCTTTTTCACTTTTCTTTTAATTCATTTGTTTTTATCCTTTCTTTCATTTTGTTTTTTTTATTGTTCTTCATTTTAACTATATTCCTTCTTTTTTTATGGTAGGGAGTTATCATAGAAAGAGTAAATGGAAAAGATCGATTGTTGATGGTGATGACTAACCTATACTACGATTAAGATGTATAGGAAAAACATATTAATTTCATACATATTTTGCCTTTTGGTCTATACTGATATTTAACATTTACTCTATTTGTTTGTTCATATTTTTGTTATAACAACTTTCAAATAAGAGAAGTGTCCATAAATGGCTTTCAAACTACATGTAACTGTGTCATTTGACCGACACTCGAGGAATCTTTTAAGGTATCACAATCATTTAAGTTTCTTTGTTTTTCGGAACAACTAAAGAAGAAGTTCTAATGCTAATCACAAGCAATGAACAGTTAATACCAAACGTGTCAGTCTATTGGATAATTTCTACTTTGAAATAAGTTATCTATTTAATTAGTGTATGATTTCCGATTTCCCCACCTAAAATTACGATGGTAAATTTAATATATTGAATTCACATAGAAAATGGTAGATGATGGAGCAAGGGGATAATAGAAAATGCGGATCACACGAACGTGTCCGTCTGGCCCGCTAGTTAAACATAATTATAGTACATGTTTTAGTATGCAATTTTAAATCAGAATAAAGATATATAAACATCAAAAAAATATTTTTGTAATATATTTATATATTTTAAATGAACAAAAAAACAAAAAAAAAAGTTAGAAAAAAAACTTAAAAAAAAGGTTGGAAAAATAAACAAAAAAAAATACAAAAAAATGGGTTTGGGGGGTGGGGGGGGGGGGTTTGGGGGGTCCGCCCAGCAATTGGGGGGCGCGCGCAGTAAAATGGGTTGAGGGGGGCGCAGAGAAGATGGGGGGCGCACGTGAGTAAGGGGTTGTGTGGGGGGCGCGCGCAGAAATTATGGGGGGGGGGGACGCGGAGCAATTGTGAGAGTCTACTAACTATATATTAATATAATATACTATGTAAGTTACTAATTAACCCTTTTTAAAATCTAACCACAATTATTTAAGTTTTTATTAATGTCCTTTATCGTAATTAACTAAATATGGAGAAGTTGTTTTCCACACAAATCAACAATTAGTAACAGATTTAGTCAAACAAAAAAAAATTAGTCACATATAAAAAAAAACTAACATGCTATTTGTGCTCCACTTTTTGAGTTACTTTGTTAAAAAAAAACTAAATAATTTTTAAAGATTTTTTTTTGCAAAAAGCAGCTTAGTGTGATACTAGAAAAAAAATAAAAAACCACCTATTTTTTGACTGAAAACAAAAAACCAACATGTTATTTATGCTCCACGTTTTTTACTTACTTTGTTAAAAAAAAACTAGCTAATTTTTAAAGATTTCTTTTTGCAAAGATTATTTTGAATTCCATAGAAATGAGTGTTATAAAGTTATATCATGGGCGACAAAAACAGTTTAATGATGCTATGTTTGTGCTAAGTTACTCAAATTATTAAAAAAGAAAAACTACCCAAAGAAAACAAAAACTAAACTGAAGGTATCCTTTCTATATAAGTTACTCATAAGGCTAAAAAGGAAGAACACAATATGGCAGTTTTCACTACGTACCATCTCACATCCTGACTACTACTTCTCCCTACTTTCTCCATCACTTTATCTTTGCTATTAATTTTCATGACAACATCTTCTAATTTGGTAAGTTTTTTACATTATTGTTGTTGTGACTTTTGTTCCTATGAGTAACATAATTTTCATCGCATGTTAAATTGGATTGACTACATTTCAAGTGTCAATAGCGTTTGAAAATAGAATAATATTTTGCTTAAATTACACTACACAAATGTCATTAAGTATAAAATATGCTAACGTTACTAGATGAACAGAGAAAAATATTTGACACGATCATGGAAGTTGTTCGGAAGCAAAAAGGGGGAGTTTTTTTTTTTCCTATATCGATATGGTGGAACAGGAAAAACTTTCATGTGGAACACTTTAGCAACAATTTTACGATCAAAATAGGACATTGTTTTGGCTGTAGCTTCTAGCGGAATTGCATCTTTATTGTTGCCTGGAGGAAGGAAAGCTCATTCAAAGTTCAAGATTCCAGTTCCAGCACTTGAATTTTCTATTTGCAATATAGAGAAGGGAACTGAACTAGAACAACTTTTAAAAATTAACAAAGTTAATTATATGGGATGAAGCTCCTATGGCTCAAAAATTCTGCTTTGAAATTTGGACAAATCCTTAAAAGACATAATGAGTGAGGATAAGTCTTCTATGTCCAAAATATATGGAGGAAAAGTTATAGTCTTTGGTGGTAATTTCAGACAAATCTTTTCGGTAATACCAAGAGGAAGTAGATCTGATATTGTTCATGCAACAATAAATGCCTCTTATATTTGGGATTATTGCACTATTTTAACCCTTACCAAAAACATGCGGTTGCTAAATGGTTCATCAAATTCAAACTATGAAGAAATTAAAAAAAAAAATTGAATGGATATTAAGGATCGGGGATGGAGAAGTTTTAGAACCAAATGATGGATATGAAGATATCCCAATTCCATATCAACTTTTAATTTCATAATTCGATGAACCCATTGATGCAATTGTTAAAAGTACATATCCTGATTTATTGAATCATTACATTGATGGTCAATATCTACAAAGTAGAGCTATTTTAGCATAATTGAGGTTGTAGATGAAATCAATGATTATATATTGAAGCACATTCCGGGTATTTCAAATTCATTAGTTGAATAGATTTAATATAATTTACTAGCGGGCCAGACGGACACGTTCCGTGCCCGTCTGTGTGATCCGCATTTTCTATTATCCCCTTGCTCCATCATCTACAATTTTCTATGTGAATTCAATATATTAAATTTACCATCGTAATTTTAGGTGGGGAAATCGGAAATCATACACTAATTAAATAGAAATTATCCAATAGACTGACACGTTTGGTATTAACTGTTCATTGCTTGTGATTAGCATTAGAACTTCTTCTTTAGTTGTTCCGAAAAACAAAGAAACTTAAATGATTGTGATACCTTAAAAGATTCCTCGAGTGTCGGTCAAATGACACAGTTACATGTAGTTTGAAAGCCATTTATGGACACTTCTCTTATTTGAAAGTTGTTATAACAAAAATATGAACAAACAAATAGAGTAAATGTTAAATATCAATATAGACCAAAAGGCAAAATATATATGAAATTAATATGTTTTTCCTATACATCTTAATCGTAGTATAGGTTAGTCATCACCATCAACAATCGATCTTTTCCATTTACTCTTTCTATGATAACTCCCTACCATAAAAAAAGAAGGAATGTAGTTAAAATGAAGAACAATAAAAAAAACAAAATGAAAGAAAGGATAAAAACAAATGAATTAAAAGAAAAGTGAAAAAGATACTAAAATAGTCAAAGAAAATTGAAATGAAAGTACAAATATGCAAATAGTTGATTTCAAATATTTCACTTTCACAAACAAATGATTTCCAATTAATTTTAATTCATAATCATCCCTCTTCTAAAACAATCTCTTTTGCAAATTTTCAAATATATAATTTTTTTTGGTACATCAGAAAATTAATTCAATATATAATTTGTGATTCCAAATCTGTTTTAACATTAGCATTCTATTCAAAATACCAACAATTTCAATATACTTTAAATCATATAAAATGTTAATTACATATGAATAGAAGGTAATCGGCTAACAAGCTGCGCCGCTACCCCTTTTTGGATTGCAAAACTCATTCTTTTAAAAACAACATCCATAGACCTAGGAGAAACAATGTTGCTATGCATGACCTTTTGAACTCTATTTAAAAGATCCACAGCCTCTGGAGCTAGAAAACCAAAAGTGTCAAATGCAAATGGTATAAAAGCATGTTGATTATCTGAACATGCTTTTCCGTGTTTAGCAACTTTGCTTGAAGCAGCTTTGAGGGCCGCTTGTCCCACAATGAAATCGTGAGTCCTCAATCCTACAAGTGGAGAAACCCCAATCAAGTCTACGCACGCATGTTTTCCTCCGACCCATCCATACACCAAAATGTCTGCTGGCCTAAGTGTCGATCTCCTTCTTGTGGGTCAGTTAAAAAGTTCACAGGCGCCTCTTTCTTTACCGATACTCCCGCCCGTCTAAATATATCATAAAGGACATCTCTCACAAAGTCATGCCTATATTTGAAGCCTGGAAGTTCCTTACAATGAACTGCATGTTCCCCGAAAGAGTCCAAACACGCCTTACGACAAACTGGACACACTTCAAAATAGAAATAAAAAAAAGGTTACATCAACAACATCATCATTATCGATTTATGTTATTTCATTGTCCCCATTTAATTTTAGACAATACGGCGATGCATAATATGGCAAATAAAACAACAATGGAAGTACACGAAACAAAAATGTATATAGAAAACAAATAAATAAAAAACAAATTTATATCTTAATTGTGTAGTAACTATTTCCATCAAAAATCTAAAATTTATGTTGTTTTGCATAGTAAACTTTAAAAACCAAATTGAAATGACCTCTTTTTGAAATTAATAAAAACTAAATTAAGAGCCATACGTTGGAATGCAAGAGAGAAAATGTGTAACAAAGATATTAGAGAGACCTGGAAATTGTAAAGGAGAGGGTGAAGATATTAATTGCCGCTGTTTATCTTCAACGTTTTTGATTGTGCAATAGTAACTATTTAAGGTTTCTTCTCTCCTTCTTTATTTATAAAGGTTGTTTTTCTTTTCTTGAAAAGATTGTAACTGTTTTTTTAGTAACGTTGGTTTTTTTTTTTTCTTCCATTTTCAATTTCCTTTCCTTTTTATTTAAGTGTGAGGGTGATAAAAAGGGTATAATGGGAAAGGGAAAATCCAGCCCAAAATCCCCTATCCCCTTTATATATTGTTATAGATAACATATGCAATTATATTTTTACAAGGTTTTATTGTGTTTTTGTTGAATATAGGTGATGAAAAGGAATATTATAGTTCAGACTCCATAGATCGAACCGAAGAAAATGATAATGAAGCATTTGAACAGCTTTGTCTAAAAACATCTGGACTTCCGAACCATTCCATCAAACTAAAAGTTGACAAGCCAATCATGTTGTTGAGAAATCTAGATCAAGCTGAGGGGTTATGTAATGGTACTAGGTTGACTGTTACTATACTTGGAGATCATGTGAATGAAGCTAAAATAATTATTGGAAAAAATATTGGCAATATAATATATATTTCAAGAATGTCAATGTCACCATCACAATCACCGTGGCCATTCAAACTTATAAGGAGGCAATTTCCAATTATTGTTTCTTTTGCCATGACAATAAACAAGTCTCAAGGTCAATCTATGTTGGATTATACTTGCCAAGAGATATTTTCAGTCACGGTCAACTCTATGTGGCAATTTCTAGAGTGAAGAGCAAACAAGGACTGAAGATATTAATACATGATAACGCAAGAAAATCATTGAATACTACTACAAATGTTGTGTTCAAAGAGGTTTTCCATAACATCCAATAGGTAATTTAGATTCATCTCCTATTTCTCCATTTCAAATTGGAATTTTATATTGTCATTCATTAGATATAATTTCTATAAATTACTAACTGAGTTGCACTTATTCACACACACACATACATATATATTTACACTTTAATGCTTCAACCTAAAATAATTAGAAATAACAATTTTGTTCAATTTTTTCAGAAACTTGCAAAGACTCAAATTGTGCTCACCTTCTTTTACACAAAGTCTTACAAATGTAGAAAGTGAGTTGATCATTAATTAATAATTCACTTCAAATTAAAGTATCTCATTTATTAAGTTGTATCTATAGATTCCATGTTGTTTTCAACAAACCTATATGTACTTTGTAATAGTATAAGTTAGATATGTATTTTTTTGGGTACAAAGTTAGATATGTATTTATTAATATATTTTTTTTGACGGGATGTATTTATTAATATTAAGATCATCTTTTATATTTTATGTTTAAAACTTTATTAATGCAATGATAAAAACATGTTTTTAAATTGTAATGTGTTGTTTCTTTTAAATTTTCTTTTGATTTATGTTATTTTTTTTTTGACGGATCTTTATTTTCAATTGTTATTATTTTTCTAATTAAACAAAAAAGAAATTAACAAATTAATCAACATTTTTAAAAACTACATAAGTATTTAGTACAATTAAATATAACATTTAACCATAACCCAGACCCGTGCGGATGCACGGGTTTATAACTAGTTTTATAGTAAATTTGTAGTGGGAGGAGGTTTGCTAACTTCCTCTCCCACATGGGTGGAAGTTAGCAAACCCCATATATATATATATATATATATATATATATATATAGAAACATTTCATATAGTGCTTATTCTTGATACAGCATTGATTACCGAAAAAATTCCTCTTTCTAAAATAAATATATTATTAAGAGGATTTTTTTATTTTAATATTTATTTATAATTAGTAATATATTTGTATTTGTATAATTAAAACATTTAAATCCGAATCAAGGAGAAGTTATATTTTCATAATAAATGTAAGTAAACGTAGTTAATATATATATTTGATAGAAAACATTAAATGTAATCTTTTTATGGTCAAAAATATTAAATGTAATCTATATTTTCATAAATATAAGTATTAAACAATTTTTTTACTAAAAGTATTAAACATTCTTAAAAAATAATAATAGTTTTATTTTTCTTCTTATAATAGGAGTATAAATAGAGAGAGTATAAACCGTTTCATAGTAGAGCAAGTGCAAGTGTTACTATTAACATGAAGAGAAACCATGAAGGATGTGCTGTGGGAATTGATCTTGGAACAACCTATTCATGTGTTGCAGTTTGGCAAGAACAACATTGTCGAGTTGAGATCATACACAACGATCAAGGTAACAAGATAACACCTTCTTTTGTTGCTTTCACCAAAGATCAAAGGTTGATTGGTGAAGCTGCTAAGAATCAAGCTGCTGCCAACCCTCAAAATACTGTCTTTGGTAATTTCTATTCTCTTGCATATTTTTTCGGTCTTTTTTATAAGAAACGGTACAATTTATTCTTTGTTAAATACACAATTCCAATGTTAGTGTATTAATTAAGTTTTGAATAGTTAGGCGTTATATATGTCTTTTAACTATTGTCACGTGTATATAATGCTAAACTTTTTATAAATATAATAGTCATTTTAATCTCTAAACATTTTACTTATTGTTACTCTGATACATGAATATATCAAATTTGACTTGAAAAAAATACAATTGAGTACTAAATTAACAAGACATTTAAAGACTAAAATGACTAACAAAAAGTATATTTGAGTTTGTTTTAATAATTTTAATACACACATATGTATTTTCAGATGCTAAGAGGTTAATTGGTAGGAAGTTTAGTGATCCTGTTGTTCAAGGTGATATACGGTTATGGCCATTCAAGGTCAGTGCCTGTGTAAATGACAAACCGAGGATCACAATTAAGTACAAGGATCAGGTGAAACAACTCTGTGCAGAAGAAGTATCATCTATGGTACTTGCAAAGATGCGAGAAATTGCTGAAACATATTTAGAATCAACTGTAAAGAATGC
Source organism: Trifolium dubium (assembly GCA_951804385.1). NCBI lineage: Eukaryota > Viridiplantae > Streptophyta > Magnoliopsida > Fabales > Fabaceae > Trifolium > Trifolium dubium. Next base: position 14,017,506 of record OX638062.1, on the reverse strand, counting down.
AGTTGTTACCGTACCTGCGTATTTTAATGATTCTCAGCGAAAAGCAACCATAGATGCGGGTGTTATTGCTGGCCTCAATGTTATGAGGATAATGAATGAACCTACTGCCGCAGCTGTTGCATATGGCCTTGACAAGAGATCTGATTGTGTTGGAGAACGAAATATTTTTGTCTTTGATCTTGGCGGTGGCACTTTTGATGTGTCTATACTAACAATTAAGGACAAAGTTTTCCAAGTTAAGGCCACTGCCGGTAACACACACCTTGGTGGAGAGGACTTTGATAACAGAATGGTGAACTACTTTGTTCAAGAATTTAAGAGAAAGAACAAAGTGGACATTCGTGGGAATCCAAAAGCCTTGAGGAGATTGAGAACAGCTTGTGAGAAGGCAAAACGATCACTTTCTTTCCTTGTTGTCGCAACCATTGAAGTAGATTCTTTATTTCAAGGCATCGACTTTTCTTCATCAATCACTAGGGCAAAGTTTGAGGAAATGAATATGGACCATTTTAATGAGTGTATGAAGATTGTTGAAAGTTGTCTTACGGATGCTAAGATGGACAAGAGTCGTGTACATGATGTGGTCCTTGTTGGTGGGTCTTCTAGGATTCCCATAATACAACAGCTATTACAGGAGTTTTTCAATGGGAAGGAGTTGTGCAAGAGCATTAACCCTGATGAGGCGGTAGCTTACGGAGCAGCTGTTCAGGCTGCATTGTTGAGTGGAGGCATTAACAATGTTCCAAAGTTGGTGCTGCAAGATGTTACACCTTTGTCTCTTGGTGTATCGCTACAAGGAGATATCATGGATGTGTTGATACCTAGGAATACTTGTTTTCCTGTCAAGAAATGCAAAAACTATATTACAACTACAGATAACCAGCTCAGTACCACGTTTAATGTTTATGAGGGTGAGCGAACAAAAGCCATGGATAACAATTTGCTTGATTCTCTTTGTCTTGTTGGCATACCCCCGGCTCCTCGCGGCTCCCATTGTGCAATTGTTGGTTTTGTTATTGATGAAAATGGTATTTTGACAGTTTTTGCTAAGAATATGACATCAGGCAGTTGCAATGGGATTAGATTAACCAATTACAAAGACAGGTTGCCTGCCGAAGAAATTAAAAAATTGATTAAAGAAGCTGCGAATTACCATATCGAAGACAAGAAATTCCTAAGGAAGGCCAAAGTTCTGAATGAACTAGATTTCTACATTTACAAAATGAAAAAAGCTTTAACGAAAAAGCTCACCTCAGAAGAAATTGAGAAGATCGAATATGCAATTCGTGTGGCCACTAATTTGGTTGATAAGAATAACCAGCAAGTTGACATTGATGTTCTGGAGAATTTTCTAAAAGGGCTTATGAGTCGGATGGAACAGATTATAGCTAAGACTATTTAGTTTTTTATTTTATTTTTTCTCAATTAAGATTTTAGGTATTGTCTTTTTATTTAGTACTAGCGGGCCAGACGGACACGTTCCGTGCCCGTCTGTGTGATCCGCATTTTCTATTATCCCCTTGCTCCATCATCTACAATTTTCTATGTGAATTCAATATATTAAATTTACCATCGTAATTTTAGGTGGGGAAATCGGAAATCATACACTAATTAAATAGAAATTATCCAATAGACTGACACGTTTGGTATTAACTGTTCATTGCTTGTGATTAGCATTAGAACTTCTTCTTTAGTTGTTCCGAAAAACAAAGAAACTTAAATGATTGTGATACCTTAAAAGATTCCTCGAGTGTCGGTCAAATGACACAGTTACATGTAGTTTGAAAGCCATTTATGGACACTTCTCTTATTTGAAAGTTGTTATAACAAAAATATGAACAAACAAATAGAGTAAATGTTAAATATCAATATAGACCAAAAGGCAAAATATATATGAAATTAATATGTTTTTCCTATACATCTTAATCGTAGTATAGGTTAGTCATCACCATCAACAATCGATCTTTTCCATTTACTCTTTCTATGATAACTCCCTACCATAAAAAAAGAAGGAATATAGTTAAAATGAAGAACAATAAAAAAAACAAAATGAAAGAAAGGATAAAAACAAATGAATTAAAAGAAAAATGAAAAAGATACTAAAATAGTCAAAGAAAATTGAAATGAAAGTACAAATATGCAAATAGTTGATTTCAAATATTTCACTTTCACAAACAAATGATTTCCAATTAATTTTAATTCATAATCATCCCTCTTCTAAAACAATCTCTTTTGCAAATTTTCAAATATATAATTTTTTTTGGTACATCAGAAAATTAATTCAATATATAATTTGTGATTCCAAATCTGTTTTAACATTAGCATTCTATTCAAAATACCAACAATTTCAATATACTTTAAATCATATAAAATGTTAATTACATATGAATAGAAGGTAATCGGCTAACAAGCTGCGCCGCTACCCCTTTTTGGATTGCAAAACTCATTCTTTTAAAAACAACATCCATAGACCTAGGAGAAACAATGTTGCTATGCATGACCTTTTGAACTCTATTTAAAAGATCCACAGCCTCTGGAGCTAGAAAACCAAAAGTGTCAAATGCAAATGGTATAAAAGCATGTTGATTATCCGAACATGCTTTTCCGTGTTTAGCAACTTTGCTTGAAGCAGCTTTGAGGGCCGCTTGTCCCACAATGAAATCGTGAGTCCTCAATCCTACAAGTGGAGAAACCCCAGTCAAGTCTACGCACGCATGTTTTCCTCCGACCCATCCATACACCAAAATGTCTGCTGGCCTAAGTGTCGATCTTCCTTCTTGTGGGTCAGTTAAAAAGTTCACAGGCGCCTCTTTCTTTACCGATACTCCCGCCCGTCTAAATATATCATAAAGGACATCTCTCACAAAGTCATGCCTATATTTGAAGCCTGGAAGTTCCTTACAATGAACTGCATGTTCCCCGAAAGAGTCCAAACACGCCTTACGACAAACTGGACACACTTCAAAATAGAAATAAAAAAAAGGTTACATCAACAACATCATCATTATCGATTTATGTTATTTCATTGTCCCCATTTAATTTTAGACAATACGGCGATGCATAATATGGCAAATAAAACAACAATGGAAGTACACGAAACAAAAATGTATATAGAAAACAAATAAATAAAAAACAAATTTATATCTTAATTGTGTAGTAACTATTTCCATCAAAAATCTAAAATTTATGTTGTTTTGCATAGTAAACTTTAAAAACCAAATTGAAATGACCTCTTTTTGAAATTAATAAAAACTAAATTAAGAGCCATACGTTGGAATGCAAGAGAGAAAATGTGTAACAAAGATATTAGAGAGACCTGGAAATTGTAAAGGAGAGGGTGAAGATATTAATTGCCGCTGTTTATCTTCAACGTTTTTGATTGTGCAATAGTAACTATTTAAGGTTTCTTCTCTCCTTCTTTATTTATAAAGGTTGTTTTTCTTTTCTTGAAAAGATTGTAACTGTTTTTTTAGTAACGTTGGTTTTTTTTTTTTCTTCCATTTTCAATTTCCTTTCCTTTTTATTTAAGTGTGAGGGTGATAAAAAGGGTATAATGGGAAAGGGAAAATCCAGCCCAAAATCCCCTATCCCCTTTATATATTGTTATAGATGCATTATCAAATAGTTAAGCAAGGTTTTGATAAATTTCTGGTGCAAACATGTCATCTAACCATGCAAAAAACAGTGTGCAAAAAACATGTTATAGGTACACACACACTCCTATTTTATTTGATTAGTTTACAACACAAGTTTCTTTGATTAACTTACAAACCAAACCAGACATGAAATGCTTTTACTGCAATAGCAGAACTTAGGTCTCAGCAATTAAAATTTTTGATGGGAAATGGATCATGTATTTCGAATATAAAAACACTTACAAGCTTCTTTTTAATAAATTTTCAAACTTATAGTTCAATTTCCAAAACCTTAAAATCAATTTCAAAATTTTTTGGAGCTTTTCATTTTGAAGGATTTATTTCAAAAAATTGAACTATTAAAACAACTAGTGTTAGCTTCAAGTGTAAGAATGAAGCTCTGACACTCTTTAAATTAAGCGTGTCCTGGTGTCGGAAACGACGTCCAACACTGACACGACTCCGACACTTACAATTACATTGAATTATGTCACTTTTTCAAAAAAAATATTTGTGTCAGTGTCAGTGTCTGGGCTTCATACTAAGAACTATGTCACAAATTCATTTCAAACATTTTCAAAAATCACAACATTCTTAAAATTCTCGCAATCAAAATTTTCTTTTAGATCTGTTATATCATAATAACTCACATACACTACAATATTAACAAAAAAAATATAGCAAGAATATTAAAACTTAACACAAATCTTTTATCTTTATAACAAGCAACTCAAATGACAATTTTTTTCTACTTTTATCACTAATTTACTATCATAGATTTATAATGCTAATTAAGATAAAAATTGAAATAAAGTTCCTTCCTATTTTTCTCTAGTTTTCGTCTAAGGAAAAGAGAGGGAGAAGTTGGTGATTTGTTTCCTTAGCTAGTGTCATTAGAATCACAAGAGCATGAGAAAACTTTTTCCCTTGTACCATCTTCTCTAAAATCTCAATGGATTTTTTATCAAAATTGAGTTGTTTTAAAAAGAAGAAAAATGAAGGAGAGAGCTATGGATCCCACAAGAGAAAGGAAAGGGAATTGGTTCATGTACTTGTTACTTATAAGCTTTTTAATTAGGCTAAATTACACTTTTTTGTTACTTGCAATTTTAGCCCTATAATTTTTAAAATAGCATTTTTGACTCTTTATATTTGTCCCTTTTTGTAAAAGACCAATTTTGACTTAATTCCGTTTGACCTGACTTATTTTTTATTTTTTTTCTTCTCTTCAAAAATAGTAAAGAAGGAAAAAATTGTGTTTGATTTCATTTCTCTTTATTTTGTACTTCTTTACTTTATTTCTCTAATACTTTTAAGGAAAAATATGGCTAAATTCAATTTTATAATTCTCTATTTTATTTTTAAAAAATAGAAAAGTAGAAAATAAGCTGGACCAAACGGGACCTCAATGTTTATGTGGCCATGGCATAAAGATGTTCCTTTGAAGCTAAGGTGGTCATGTTTGCGTGGAGATTTTTACTCAATCGCATTTCAACGAAAGATAATCTGCTTCGGCGGGATGTTGTTCATATAGGTTCTCATATGTGCAGTTTTAGGTGTCAGGTGGAAGAATCGTTATAAAAAAATATAAAAGAAGACTAAAGAATACCGAGTTAACGAGAGCGACTCTTCCACAATAAAAAGATTCTCGACCATTCCAAGAACTAAGCCGTTTTTTCATTGAATTTAGAATAGGCTGCCAAGTAGCTTTGCGCCAACGAGCTTTTAGACTGTTGAATTTAACCGGCTGTCCATAGTGGGTGAAAACTACTCTTACTTTTGCTCACCAAACATGTTCTACTGTGTGTCATCTCATTTTTTTTTGGTAAAAGTGTCATCTCATTTAAATGTTCATTGATAAATATAAAATTTATTATTTTAATAATTACAAGATTATCTTATTATTTAGTATAAAAAAATGATTATCTTATTATTTAAAAGTAATTATTTTTTAAAATCATTTAAAATTAATTATGTCATTATCAACCATTGCAAATTAAATTACATATATTCTCTTTTAATTATAACAAATATTATTATCTTCCGTCAATTTTTATTATTATCTTAAAATTAAAATCCAATTTCAACAAAGTTTTATGAATAAAATCAAATATTTGAAATATCATCATTTTAATTAATTTTAGTGATCTAATCCTAAGATACTATAATAATCAAATTTGATTTCTCTCCGAGAAATATCAAAGGTTAGTTGGTTTTGTAGTGCTTGATCTATACTTGGTAGGGAGGATTGCGGTTCAATCCTCCGCAACTACATTTAAGAGTGGTCTGAAATCACTTGATGTCAGAACTCGCCTTGAACTCTGAACTACTAAGTCCCTTCCTCTAGAAACTAGAGGGTTAAAACAAAAAAAGAATTATCCTTTTTTATAAAAGATACATATAAGTATTATCTTTGTTTTAACAAATAAAAAAGTATAGTCTATGCATAAATTAAATTTCATAAACAAATCGTAAAACAAATTTACTTCCTTTCTCATACTAGCTTATTACAAATACTTCATAATTCTAATAATTTTAAGGGTGGCAAAATAGGTCTGATTCACCGGTCAGACCCGTTTAACTCGTTAATTTTGACAGGTTAAGTCGAAGTTTTGAACTCAATTTTTTATGTGGCTCCCCATGCCAAAAATATAGGGCGGGATGTAGGGCGGGGTGGCCCGCAAACTCGTTAATTTGTTTTTTTTAAAGAGTTGTTAAAATTCATAAAAATAAATGAATGACTTATTTAATTTTATTTTTTTATTCTTACATGCGTGCCAAATTTATGATTGTTTTAAATTGGCTTAAATACCCTTTTGGTCCATTAACTATTTTCAAGGTTTCACTTTGGTCCATTAACTATTTTTCGTTCAAGTTTGGTCCATTAACTTTCCTCCGTTAATCAAAGTGGTCCTGACCGTTAGAAAAAATCTAAAAACGTTAGTTTTTGCAAACGTGGCAGTGGGGGACTGAAATGTATCATGTGACATGACATAATTTTCATTTTGTAGAGAAAGGAAGAGATAGAAGAGAAAGGGAAAATTTTCCAAACTGAATGTAGGGTTGAAAACTCCATTAAAAGCCATCAATCTAGCTCTAATCTTGTCTTCTCCAATTAATCTTACTCTTCTCTTCTCCGTCAATTGTAGTTGATGATTTTTGTAATGTGTTGTGTTTGTTAGAGAATCAATTGTAATGTGTTTTTTTTTTTTGACAATAATTGTAATGTGTTGTTGTTAATGTGTTGAGTTTGAAAGAGAATGAATTGTAATGTGTTGGATTTTATGGAATAAGATTTGACTTGTTTGGTGAATTTAGCATATTGTAATGTGTTGTGTTTCAATGTTTTTGAATTTTACTTGTTTGGTGAATTTGTTATGTTTAAAATTGGCCTTTAAGGGAGTACGGAAGCTTGGGAAATTATGGGTCTTGGACAAATGCTACAACAACTACGGACTGGGAATCGAAGCATCAAGGATATGATGTGGGAAGCATCTGCTGTAATGAAAATAAAAAGACAGCAGGAAGAGCTGTTGTTCTGATATGGAACTTATGGCATAATCGCAATGAAAAGGTCTGGAACGATAATGGCTTAAGCGCAAGACAAGTCGGGTTAAAGGCAGCTTAGATGTGGGAAGATTGGGGTACAGTACAAGGTATATTTGAAGACCAAAATCAGCCTAATATACAGCAGCATAATGTTACTCCATCAGAACTTCAGTGGCTGCCACCAACGCCGGGCTACTTGAAGTGTAACGTAGATGCAAACATCTATGATGCGGCAAGAGCAACATGAGGAGGTTGGTGTATACGTGACCATCGAGGGCGGTTTGTACTGGCAGGAATTAACTTCATTCATGGAAGATTAAGTGTATTGGAGGAGTAAGCAATGGCACTCCAAACAGCAATATAAGAAGCAAAGAATAGAGGTTATTGATGCCATTTTTGAATGTGATTCTAAAGGTGTTGTTGATGCCATTTCCTTAGCTACTACGGTGGCTCATCACTTAGCAAGGGCGGCTTATTCTTTAACTAGTCGCAATGTTTTTGAGATGATTCCTCTTTGTATTGAAAACTACTTGATAAATGAAATGAATTAAGTTTATTTTTGTCATAATGTCTATGAATTTTATAAAAAATTGAGCATGAAGTGTGTGCAATTTGAATACAACCATTTGATCTAATTGATCAAATTCATCACCTGTATAATATTATATTTGGTATCAAACCATAAATAATTGTCGGACAAGCAATACTTAAATATTAGTTATAACTTCATTAAGAAAATGGTATCAAACCATTTAACAAAATTACAAGAATCCTAGAAACACAAAATGTCATAAGCTCCTATAATGAGCATAATTCATTATTGTCATAAGCTTACTATCTTAAGCTCCTATAATGAGCATAAGTTTCCTAATAATGCTATCAGTTCAAAAGCATGAAATTACATAAATTACATCAGTACCAAACAAAGCATGAAATTACATAAGTTCAAAAGACAAATTAATTGGTACTCAAAAGGACATAATAATTGTGCAACTCATTTTTTCCTTTTAATCTGCAACTTCAGTCTTTTGTTGTTATCCTTTGCAATATGAGATGGTGCAGGCTGAGATGCAGTTGTATTTTGCTTTGAAACCTTCTTCTTTGATGATGGCTCAAATTTATCATCCATGAATGCAATTCCAAGAATCCTAGAAAACAAATATATCACCATTGATTCATAAGAGTTTGTGCAGCCATCTTGCAGTATCCACATGTTATTTTCCTTAGATTTAATTGTCTGCAAAGTAAAAAAAAATCCCATATTTTATTCAGAAGTCAGAACTCTGCTCTAAATCTAACTTTCATTTTGTTCAATGTGTTCTGTTTTGAAAATTGAGCAACTCACTTGGATTGTTACTGCATTGCCTCTGTCTTGTCCTTTGGCTAAATTTGCATTGGACTGCACTACTACACAAACACCCCTCCAAATTCATATACCAAAAGTTTAACCAATATGCACAATAACCATAATGTCATTTATTATAAAACATGATTATGCTTTGGTACCTCAGTTCGACGAGCTTCATCCCTCAGGAAATCAAACAGAACATTAGGAGACGCAAGCAACCATACAGAAGAAATTGCACAAAGTATCAATCCAAAAGGTTCTCCAGGATCATTCAAATTCTTTCTAGAAACCCTAAATTGAAATAGAAACCCTAAATTGTCACTATTCATAAATCCCTAAACCACATACTACATCAAATCGCAAATTGATTGAGGGTTAATACCTGTAAGGCGGCAGCGATCGTTCTTCTTCTTCTTCCCCGTTGATTTGCTCGCAGATTTTTCAAGCTTTTCTACTTCTTCTCACTCACGATTTTCTTCTTCTACTTCTATGTTCTATTCTTTTTCTTCTTATCTCTCATCTATCTAAAACATACATTATGCCATGTCACTTACTGCCACACAAGTTACTTACTGCCACGTCGGCCAACGCTTAACGTTTTTTAATTTTTTCTAACGATTTGGACTAGATTGATTGACGGAGGAAAGTTAATGGACCTAAATGAATCAAAAAATAGTTAATGGACCAACTTGAAACCTGGAAAATAGTTAATGGACCAAAAGAGTATTTAAGCCTTTTAAATTTAAGATTACTTGCTCCTTCTTGTCTCTATGTGCTCTTCTCTAGTATTAACTACGTTGAATTTAAACATGACTTGAATAAAGTGGGATGTACGTAGTAGAGTGATTTGACGCACTACATAGTTGCTATTGTATGACGCTAAAAATATTTTTCACTTTTCATGCACATCTTATATTCTCTTATTTCGTACGAAATCCCCATTCGAAAAAATTCTAACAGAAAAATTATTTTCTATGTTTTCATTCAATATTATTCAAATAGAAAATCTTTAATTACATTTTATGTAAATATTTTTAATTCGGAGAACTTTTATATATCCAAAATATCTTGTGGAGGTGAACTCGATTTAAATGTGAAAAGGTTGAAAGTTAGAGTTAAAAATAGGAAACATATTAGGTGATTTTACTATGACATAATTAGTGCACCATAGTTGTTCGATTAATTTTTTTTTGATAAAAAAAACAAATAAATAAAAGAATTCATCTTCTATTCATTACCATCAATTTTTTTTACATATGACTAGAAAGTAAACGGATAACAAATTGCACTGCCATAAATTTTAAAATTAAATAGTTAAAATTTAATTTCAATTTTAATATTTTAAAACATAAATTTTTTAATCTTTAGATATAGATCGTATGATCTCGATTGAACAATCTAGATCTCACTGACTTTATACGCAATCAGGAGATGCCACTTACATTTAATCTAAATCCTAAAAAAATAAGATTATAAAAGATGAAAGGATAAAAGAGGTAAAATTAAATTCTTTTAATGGTGTGTAGAGTAAAAGTATAATTGAGTTATGGCTTTTTGTTGAGCTCTTTTCCTTAAGTTCGTGGGTGCCAGCAACTTTCACTTGTTGGGAGTGGGCGGGGATAATCATTCCGGTCCTGGGAGAGGTGGCGATTCTCAACAGCTTCAACTGCAGAGATTGACTTAAAGGAGTCTTCAACAATGAGGCCTAATAAATAGTTGTTTTGGTCATTAACCACTCGAAAGCTTTAGCCATTCGTAGAGAAGAAGAAAAATATAAATATATATTTGGGTAAAAAGAAACACACAAGAGTTTTAGCTGTTTTTTTTTTTTTTTTATTGAGATTAGAGTTTTCACTGTTGAATGTTGTGTCTATTTCTCTTGCTGGACTGAATACACTTCATAGGATAAGAAAACTTGTCTAGTGATTTAATGTTTCTCCATTGTCAAGGTAAGGATTGAACCCTCAACTTTTATTTAAGGGATGATGAGTTCTTTGAGGTGTCTCAAATCTAGCGAGAGAAATAGTCACTGCGTTCAGCGGTAGATACTCTTGTCTCGACCAAAAATTTCATAGGTAATTGAGACCCATCAAAATTAATGCTTTATGAATTTGTTGCAGATATATTTTGTTTTATTACTCTCATCTAAGTTTTTTACAATGTCCAATATATATATATATATATATATATATATATATATATATATATATATATATTTTACAAAATGTCTAATATTCTTATATCTTTGGTTTTTTTTTTAAAAAAATATTTGTTTTGTTGGAAATTTAACGGCCTTCTTGTAATAATAACTTGTTAGTGATTATATTTATAATAAGAAAGATATCATGGGATAAACTATAAACTCATAAGTTTTAGTTATCTTTGCTTCAAAAAAAAAATGAGTTACCTGGTTTTTTTTTTTAATTTCTTTAGTTGCACTTAGCTTTTTGTTATATTTATCTGATCTAAACCATAATTATCAAATTTGGCTTCTATCCAATAAAGATAAGAATCATCTTTTTAGTTTACATTATTAAGGATATGTATTATCTTTTTTTATATATAAATAAAACTATCACCGTTCACCAAAAAAAAAAAAAACTATCACTTAAAGATGTACCGAAAAAAAAAAAAACTATCATTTAAATCTTTTTGAACCTTTTCACACTATAAATATGGTCTATGCTACAAATAAAACTCATCCAAGAAAATTCTAAAATCAATTTACTTCCTTCCTCATACTTGCTAAATACTTCATCTTTCATCCATCCATGACATCTAGTGATATCATCTTCATTAATTTTATTTACACTGAAGAAATTTTGCCCTCAAAAACCAACGATAAATTCTCAATCAATGTGATCAATGAAACATTGTTGGTTCCTAGTAACATATTGTGCAAGTGTGACAAAGGCACAATCTTAAAAAAGGGAAAAAATAATCCTTTATATGGCTACTTCGCAACCATCCCAATTTATCGTCCAATATTGAATGAAATTTTGCCTCATATTGGTGAATGTGCTAGGCAATTGTCTTCAAATGATTCTTGCGAGATGGATGTTATGGTTTTTTCCGGTGATTATACTGCATTGGATATTCAAGATCATAACTATATGAATCAAGAAAATCACTCACATGTATGTTTTGCATCCAAACATATTGTGGATTTGTTGGAGAACGCTGAAATAGGTCAAGATTCTCGTTTTTCTACAAAACAATGTGCAATTTGTTTGGAAGAGTTCTCTAATGGTTCAAAGTTTGTTATGACTAACGGCTTGCAAAATTTTCACAAAGATTGTATTTTTCAATATCTTAGAAGATTTATTACTCGTCGATCACCCTTCTCTCCTCCAGTTATCCTCAATTGTCCAATGGTATGAATGATGTTTTGCTGACTCGATTTGGATACAAATTGATTGATGTAAACACTTCACTGTGACAAATGCGTAGTTTAATGACCAAAAAAGAATCTCTAAAGTAGTTTTAATATTATAGTGATTTTTCTTCATTAATAGTATCGGATTGTATGTTATTTATCTATTTCTAGTAGAGTTTATTTTAGTATTACAAACTATCTTGAATCTTGTATGTTGGAATTTTAGGATGATTTTAAAATTTGATATACTTTTTTAATTTTGCATCACTACTATATTGAATCACTACTGATGCTCAAATCATCACGTTGAAAGGTTGTTGCTCGAAAACAATAGATTAAAATTATGGTATGGTTTTTTCTAATGTGGTAAATTTGGACAAGTCTTAGCTTCCACGGTGTACCATTTTAACACTATAATGAATACGGATTTTAAAAATTTACCGTTGGATTAAAATTTTATATCATATATCCATGTTAAAGTTTACAAACTCTAAAATCATTTGATAAGTTATTGAGACTCATCAAGATAAACGATTCATGTGTTTTTAATGAATTTTGTTAATCTTGATCAATCTCAATAACCTAGAAAACAATTTCAAATTTTTGTGAAATTTAACAAGGATGATCTATATATAATTTTTTTTGGTCGAGACCGGGATATCCACCGCAATATGCAGTGACTAATCCCTCGCTAGATTGGAGGCACCTCAAAAGGTAGGATAGCTGGCCCAGAGATTGGCGATCTATACATAAATGATATAAATATTTTTTTTTACGGATAAATGATATAAACTTACAATCCAAAGACATGTTTGGTAAAATTTGTATTCGTTATAATATATTCACCACTTGTGCACAGTGAAAGACTTAATGAGATATTTCACCATAGACTTGGCCAAAAAATAGATATGCATAAATGTTAAACATTACTTGAATAAGGTGGGATGTACGTAGTAGAGTGATTTGACGCACTACATAGTTGCTATTGTATGACACTAAATATATTTTTCACTGTTCATGCACATCTTATTTTCTCTTATTTCGTACCAAATTCGCATTCGAAAAAATTCTAGCCGAAAAATTATTTTCTATGTTTTCATTTAATATTATTCAAAAAGAGAGTCTTTAATTACATTTTATTAAATATTTTTAATTCGGAGAACTTTTATATATCCAAAATATCTTGTAGAGGTGAACTCGATTTAAATGTGAAAAGGTTGAAAGTTAGAGTTAAAAATAGGAAACAGATTAGGTGGTTTCACTATGACATAATTAGTGCATCATAGTTGTTCGATTAATTTTTTTTTGATAAAAAACAAATAAATAAAAAGATTTCATCTTCTATTCATTACCATCAACTTTTTCTTTTTTTTTTACATATGAATAGAAAGTAAACGGGTAACAAGTTGTGCCGCCATAAATTTTAAAATTAAATAGTTAAAATAAAATTTCAATTTTAATATTTTAAAACATAAAATTTTTAATCTTTAGATACAGATCGTATGATCTCGATTGAACACTCTGGATCTCACTGACTTTATACGCAATCAGGAGATGCCGACTGCATCCAATCTGAATCCTAAAAACACAGTTTTTGGTGATGCTGCCAAGAATCAAGCAGCTGCCAACCCTCAAAACACAGTTTTTGGTAATTTCTAGTTCATGATCTATTTAGAAATTTAATTATAGTTCATATTAGGGACCAATAGAGTAATTTAACTCTTGTAAAAAGCAAATATATAGTAATATATAAACCTTGTTAATTTTTATTTTTCAGATGCTAAGAGATTAATTGATAGGAAGTTTAGTGATCCCATTATTCAAGATGATATACAGTTATGGCCTTTTAAGGTCACAGCCGGTGTTGATGACAAACCTATGATTACTGTGAAGTACAAGGATCAGGAGAAGCAACTCTATGCTGAAGAAGTATCATCTATGGTACTCTCAAAGATGCCAGAAATTGCTGAGACATATTTAGAATGCAGTTGTTACTGTGCCTGCTTATTTTAATGATTCTCAGAGAAAAGCTACTATGGATGCTGGTTTAATTGTTGGCCTCAATGTTATGAGGATAATGAATGAACCCACTGCCGCAGCTGTTGCATATGGCCTTGACAAGAGATCTGATTGTGTTGGAGAATGAAATATTTTTATCTTTGATCTTGGAGGTGGAACTTTTGATGTGTCTCTACTAATGATTAAGGACAACGTTTTCCAAGTTAAGGCCACAGCCAGAAACACTCACCTTGGTGGAGAAGACTTTGATAACAGAATGGTGAACTACTTTGTACAAGAACTCAAGAGAAAGAACAAAGTGGACATTTGTAAGAATGCAAAAGCCTTGAGGAGATTGAGAACTGCTTGCGAGAGGGCAAAAAGATCACTTTCTTTCCTTGTTGTCGCAACCATTGAGGTAGATTCTTTATTTCAAGGCATTGACTTTTATTCATCAATCAATAAGGCCAAGTTTGAGGAAATGAATATGGATCTCCTTAATGAATGTATGACGACCGTTGAGAGTTGTCTTAGCGATGCTAAGATGAACAAGAGTAGTGTAGATGATGTTGTCCTTGTCGGTGGGTCTTCTAGGATTCCCAAAGTGCAGCAGCTATTACAAGAGTTTTTCAATGGGAAGGAGTTGTTCAAGAGCATTAACCCTGATGAGGCTGTAGCTTATGGGGCAGCTGTTCAGGCGGCGTTGTTGAGTGAAAACATTAAGAATGTTCCACAGTTGGTGCTGCAGGATGTTACACCTTTATCTCTAGGTAGGGAAATAATAGGAGGTATCATGGATGTGGTGATTGCTAGGAACACTTGCATTCCTATCATGAAGACGCAATCATATGTCACAACTAGTGATAATCAATCCTATGACTTGATTGAGATTTATGAGGGCGAGAGAACAAGATCAAAAGACAATAATTTAATTGGTTATTTTCATCTTTATGGAATTCCCCCGGCTCCTCGTGGCACCCATCTCTCAGAAGTATGTTTCGCTATTGATGAAAATGGTATTTTGACAGTTTCTGCTAAGAATAATGCTTCTGGAAATTCAAATAAGATTACGATAACCAATCACAGAGAAAGATTGTCAGGTGAGGAAATTAAAAAATTAATTCAAAAAGCTGAGAATTACCAAATTGAAGACAAGAAATTCTTAACGAAGGCCAAAGCTGTGAATGCATTGGATGACTACATCTACAAAATGAGAAATGCTTTAAATAAGAAGGATGTTAATATAAAGCTCTCCTCAGAAGAAATTGAGAAGATCGAATCTGCAATTATTGTGGCTGCAAATTTGGTTGATGAGAATAACAAGCAAGTTGAAATAGATGTTCTGGATGATCATCTAATGAAGCTTGTGAGTAGCATGGAACACATTATAGCTAAGACTATTTAGTTTTCATTTATTTTTTCTCAATTAAGAATTTTTAAGTATTGTTTTCATTTTAAGTAAGCATTAGGTGGAGTCAATGTTATTTAAACCATGATGTATGAACTCCTCTTTCCATCATGTTTTATGTGTATTTTATTTTATCAGTATACAAATTTCTTTCAGTTTTCTCCTATATTTTAATCTGTTGGTGGATTTCCTTTGTTTGAGTACAGAATAGTGGAGTTCATTGTTTGTTTCATGCTCCAAGTTGTATTGAAATTTAAAAAGATTAGACTAAGGTTTATGCAGGATTTGTTTTATAGAAAAAATGTCATGTTCTAAATTAAAAACACTTAAATAGGAGCATCTCCTATATAAAAATTGATTTTTTGTTCCTTTCTGAATTTGCAGGATCCGACACTCCTTAGATTAGGCGTGTCGGACACGTGTCGTGTCTGACACCGACACGACACCGACACTTACAATTACATTGAAATTTATCATTTTTTCAAAAAAATTATTCGTATTGACGTGTCAGTGTCTGTGTCATGTCTGGTATCCTCGTCCGTGTCTGGCCTTCATAGCTTGTTACTTTAGATTATAAATGATGAGTTTCAAAATGTAAAGGCCATTCTCATGAACTCGCGAAATTTTCACTTTAAAATATACTCCCTCCGTACCACAATATAAGTAGTTTTGGAAAAAAAATTTGTACCAAAATATAAGTCGTTTTATGATACCAATGCAACATTTAATGCTAATTTTCTTATTATACCCTTAACTATTTATTACTCTCACTTCTTTTACTTTTATAATTTATCTTTTTCATACCATTAATGAAGGACAATTTTGTAAACTAACTCATAATTTCTCTTTTCAATACAACAATGATTATATTTCTTAATTTGTGTGATATGGTCAAAACGACTTATATTTTGGTACGGAGGGAGTATATATTAGAGTGCTTGTGATTTTAGATGAACGAAGATTTGAGTGAAATGAAGGTTTTGACACAAAATTTTAGTTTCAAATATATTTGACAAAAACACATAAAATGAACAAATTGATGGAAAAGATAAGAAAAAGGGCACCACACGCTTTCTATGGACTAGAAAGAATGATAAGTCTAGTGAGAATCGCCCAAGAAATATGGTTTCTTGATAAGATCGATAGTTTAGTGGTCCAATTCAGAACCAAAACGAAGCAATGCTTCCAAATTCACACAAAGTGATTTTTTAAATCTTATTCCATCATCTTCTTCCTCTTCAACAACTACTTAATTTTCCTCCATAATCATGGTTCTCTTAGTTTGACACTTGAAACATGTAACTTTTTTATGAGTTGAAATACTTTGAGAAGGAGTAATAGTTTTACCTTTGGTTTCCACTGTTGGCTCCTTAGATTATGAAGATGAAACACTTTACTTCTTTAGCTTGTCTTTCCAACTTTGAGAATTGCAAGTGCTGGAACTTCTCCTTGCTTGACTCTTCTTATAAGTGGTTGTTCCATTTTGATGGCTTGAAATACCAATTCATCCATTTCGACATAGTGATGAAGTTCCATGATATCACTAAAGTCACGATTTAGACCATGAAGAAATCTAATCATGGTTGCTTCATTGTCCTCCTCCACATTAGTTCTAATTTTGACAACTTACATCTCCTTCAAATATTCTTCAACACTTTTAAAACTTTGAGTGAGTCTTTGCAATTTGTTGTGCAAGTCTCTATGATAATAGGATTGAACAAACCTTCTCCTCGTGATTTTCTTCTTCTCTTCCCAAGTATCAATTAGTTGCTCACGATTTTTATCCTTTTTTCTTTGATCAATTGATCCCACCAAACTAAAGCATACTCCTTGAACTCAATGGAAACAACCTGTACTTTTTCAACACCAGAATAATCATGGCAATCGAAAATTTGTTCAAATTTAGTCTCCCATACATTCTAGGTATGCCTCCGGGTCATTCTTCCCAAAAAAAGATTGGACCATTTGTAACATCCAGACTGCTTTCGGATGACCGACTGACCCCACAAACCAACACGAGTCTTTTCAGCATGTTTTGTCCTCACTCACATGCATTCTAGGAAACTTCCCAGAAGGTCACCCATCCAAACACTACTCCAAGTTAAGCACGCTTAACTATGGAGTTCTTATTTGTTGGGCTCCCGAAAAGAAGATTCACCTTGTTGGTATAAGTAGTACCTATCAATCCTTTTAAACCATCCTTCAACCATGTTGTCCCATACATGCACAGCCTCAGGATCCCTCTCATTCCGATGTGAATTCGGTCTTTGCATAGAAGCTGCCAGGAGCCGCTCATTGTCATGCCTTGTGCACCGGCGATCACTCCCCGCCCTCGTCAGCCTCGGGTATTACATGCCCACCAGCTTCCGCTTGGTTCATCCCCGAACCACATCGTACTGGGAGAGGTATGCTCTGATACCATTTCTCGATTTGTGCGTGTCATCCTTGCGCAAGGGCCATGCTAATCTTCTCTGTATCGTTCCAATTTTATCGGATGTCCCCCCCCCCCCCCCCCCCCCCCCCATCTCCTTCTCATCGCCACTACCATCATAAGAAATTTGAGACCTCCTTTCTAACTTATCAATTCTTTGTTGGAATTTTCACCTTGTTCTCTTAACATCCTCTCAAAATTCTCACGCATAACTCTCATTTCATTAGTTAGACTTGTTGTTCTAGGTGATGGTGGACTAGACATGATTGTGAAATATTTGTGAAACTAGTAACAAGTGTTTAACCACCCTACTCACGTGTTTACATTCAAACACTTGTGTTTCACTCACTTTTTTTGGCTTTTTCTTTTATAATGAGAATACTCTTACTTTTTACCACTTAATTTGCTCTTTTAGTTCTTTAGAGAAACCAAACTGAACCAACACAAAAAAATCACTTTAAGATTATAATCAACACACAAAAAGATCAACAACAAAAATAAAACCAGAAAATGATCATTTTGAAGAATAGTGTTTGATTCATAAATGAGAAAATGATAGAATTTGACACAAACACATTTAAGAAAAAAAATTAAAACAAAGTAAAGAAAAGAGTAGAAATAGAATAAGATATATAGAAGGGGTGCCACACGCTTTCAAATTCAAAAGAGAATGATAAAGCCTATGAGTAAATATCACCACAAGAAAATGATTTTTTTGATAAGATCAATTTTGGTCCAGTCCAGAACCCAAGAGCAATACTCTCAATTACGCAAATTGTAAGACTTAACAAAATTCATTGATTTAGTAATTGTTACATGCCCTCTTTATATAGGATTGGATTATGATGAAATAACACGTAAAAGTTAACTAAAAAACACGGATTTTAGCCTTTTATTATCATGATAGTGGGTTAAATTATTATGATGGAAAAATGGAAAATAAATAAGAGGATGGTTTAGTGGAGCATTTTTATTTGTCACTATCACAAGCTTAGTATGCTTAGTGGAGCTCTTTATTTGTCACTATCACATGCTTGGAAGATAATCATTAACTTTTATTCTCTTCCTTCAACTTGGGCTATGTCTTCTCCAACTTGTCAGATCTTCGCTTGATTTGATCATGAAGTGAATTAACCGATATAAAAAATCCAACTATTTGTATATTTGTTTTTACTAGCAAAACAAGTTAAAAAGGGAGTAAAATCAAATGCTGCCAAATTCGCAATCAAGAATAATTTTGCTGGACAAATCTGGAAATCATGTCAAATTCGCAAAGCGAAATTAGGTTGTTTTGAAAGGCAGTTTGGTTTAACTTCATGGTGAAGAAAGCTGCTTTCGCTAAGTGAACCGAGCCTTCGCGAAGCAAAAATGGCAATCACAATTGCGGCAGTAATATTGCTCATACCTTAGGCTTCACGATTGTATCGCACCGCAATCGTGGTGTGATTTTAAATCACATGTTCGGCCGTAACATAACCGCATTAAAAGTCGCATCAGACAATTTCTAATATGTTTGTTAAAATTCTCTCACCAAAAATTAAAATTTTGGAATCCCAACTATTAAAATACTAAAGATTTAATGAAAATTTTTACTTTTAACCATCTATCAACTTTGTATTTCAACCACCTCTCACTTAGTATTTAGGCACTAAAACTCTACTATAGTGGATAAATTGTGTCGTGGTGCAGTGGTACCATTTAACATAGGTTGTGAAAATTAAGGGTCCGTTTGTTACAGATTAAAAAATAAGTGATTTTGACATTAAATAATTTAGACATTATTTTTTAGAGATTTTACAAAAAAAGTTAGAAGTTACTTTGTGTTTATTTACCATTAAAAAAAAATAAGAGAACTATACCAAAAAAAAAAATTACCATTAAAAAATTACTTTTTATAAAAAATTAATCTTTAACTTGTTTGGATGCAACCATATAAAAGTGATTTTGCATCACAAAATTACCATAAAGTACAATTATTCAAATATAATATATCATATAAAATAAATATATGAAAAATATTCAAGTACTTGTTTTTCATTATGGTAATATGACTTTTTTTTTTGTCGAGACCGGGGTTTCCACCGCCGAACGCAGTGACTAATCCCTCGCTAGATTGGAGGCACCTCGAAGGGTGGGAAAGCTGGCCCAAGGATTTAAAGCTGCTCCATACCCAAGGTTAGAATCGAACCCTCGACCCTTGGTTAAGGGAGGATGAGCCCACTGCCGCTCAACCACACCCCTTGGGTTAATATGACTTTATATAAAGCTACAAATAAAACAATTTTCTAAATCTTATCTTCTAAAAAAAAACAATCTAATTCTATAAATTCTAAACAGGATATTATCGCAACGTCTACAAATACAACCGCATCCATTGCTGCTACCGCAATTTAAAATCATGGTTGAGAGCGATCAAAGGGAAGCGGAAGAGTTATCGTCATCATCTTTCTATCTCTTATTTCTATGTTTTAAGGTTATTATGTGCATATATAACTAATTCATTCTACTCCTCGTCTTAAAAATTTCGTCTTTTTAGAGTTTTACACGTAGAATAAAAAATAATAAATATTGATTAGTTAAATTTTTTTTACCATTACTTTATTATGAAAAAGAAAATTTATTGAATAGATATTTATTGATTTTTGTAAAGGCACAAATGGGAAAACATCATTAATTATACCTTGCTTTTTTAAAAGAACCAAAATTTTAGGACAAAACTAAAAAGGCTTTTTATTGTTTACCCCCTCAAGATTTGGGGGTATTTAATTACCCCCAATCACTTAAAAAGAAATTAACCGATATAAATTTTTATAAAATACACCGTTTGATTAAAAGTTTATATCATATAAATTATTTGTGTAAAATTTCAGACAAACTTAACATCATTTGATATGTTATTGAGACGCATTAAAATTAACAGTTTATGTGATATCTTAAACATCGTTAATCTTTATGTGTTTCAATAACATATCAAATGATTTTAGATTTGTCTGAAAATTTACACAAATGATCTATATGATATAAACTTTCAATCCAACAGTGTATTTTATAAAAAATTATATCGCTTAAAACTTTTTATAGTGGTTGGGAGTATATACCCCAAATCTTATGGGTACACAAGATGTCAATAAAAAAATTAAAAGGAACAATGTTTTGGACGGAGAGTATTATTTGGATTAGGAACAATGTTTTGGATTAGGTTAAGTTAAGTATCATTTTATTGTAAACTCTTAATTTATATTTCATTATGTTGATGGCTTATTTTGAAGTAAGCTAAGACTTTAATTTTGTTTGGTTCGAGATTTTTGGAAGAGAGGGAAGAGAATATTTTAAATTTTTATGTTTGGTTCAACTTTTTAACGAGGAGAGGGGAGGCAATAATTAATTTACCTTTTTATCGTTAACCTTATAAACTCAAAATATGGATTAAATTATAATGAATATATTACGTCAACAAAAATCTAAAGGATATGTATAACAAAAAAAAAAAAACTAATGAGTAGAAAACCTAAATTTTTTTGTTGTTAAAAAATAAAAAACTAAATTTTTAATACTCCACCAAGGATAACTTAGGATTTTAATGAAAAAGTAAGGGTAATTTTGTCAACATAATAAATTATATTTTCTCTCACTTCACCTCCTTCAAAATCCCTCCCCTCTCCTTCCCCTTAGTTGAACCAAACAGGGCAAAGTTGATCTTTGATTTAGGAAGAGTTAGACATATGTCTTTTAATATAATAGCTAGAGAAAGTACGTTAATTTCATAGTCATACTCACAATACTATTGGGCCCGACGCCCCGTTTTATTAATTAGGGCCCGTTTGTTATAGATTACAAAATAAGTGATTTTGACATTAAATAATTTAGAGATTAATTTTTAAAAATTATAAAAAAAATCTGAAGCTATTTTGTGTTTGTTTACCATTAAAAAAATTATTTTTTATAAAAAAATAATCTTTAACTTGTTTGGATGCAACCATATAAAAGTAATTTTAAGTAAAAAAAAATAAACTTTCTCTCACTAAAAATTTCTCTGCCTTCTCTCTAAAACCAGATCTACTTCCATCTCCCAAATCCAAACCTTTTTATTCACAATGTAGACATGGGGGTTGTGGTGGTGCGACGAGGAGCAGTCATCCCTCCGCACCACCGGATCGGCGCCGGTTTCTTTTTCTCCCTTCTCCGTTCGGTTATTCTCTGTTCTTTGTTTTTGTTTTTTCTTCTCCTTTTCCGGCGCCAGTTCCTTCTTGAAGGTCGTGTTCTACTCCTTCTTCTTTAGGCTCAGACGATTTTGCCGGTGGTAACGCCGGAGGCCCTGTTTTCTGGCGGTTCAGGTGGTTCTGTGTGGTCTTGGTGTTGCGGTGGTGGTTTTTGTTGGAGAGGTCGTGGTGGGTGGTGGAGCTGGCTTGCGGATCTTGAGGTTTTGGGTTGATTTTGGTAATGCAGTGGTGTGGTTCTTTGGTGTGGTGGTGTTGACCGGAGGTGCTACCGTGGTGGTGGGTTATTGGTGTTGTCTCGCAGTGGTGGTGGTGGGTTGAGGCGTTATGTTCATGTTCTGGCGGTGAAGTGTTGTGATACCGATGTGATGATGTCGGTTCTGGCGCATTGGTGTGGTTGATGCCGAGCGTTATTTTCATAAAACGTTGGTTGTGCTACTGTTATGGGGATGGTGTTGAGATGATGGGGGTGGGTATGGAGGTTTTGGTGATGGGGTTTTAGTGTTGAGGTTTTGGTGATTAGGTTTCGTGTTGTGATGTGTTATGCTGTTGGGGAGGGTGTTGAGAGGATGGGGTGTTATGGATCTGGTGAAGTGGTTAATGTCGTTTTGGTGTTTGGTTTTCTATGATAATGATTTTCCGACAATGTTTAAATCTGTTGAGATTTGCAGGACTCTTTTAGAGTTGCTGAGGGTATCAGATTTCATTGTTTCAGACTGACCTATATCACGTCGATGTTGACCATTTGGATGAGGTTTATGAGCTGAGACTTATATGTCTTGATTATCCTTCTACCGTTGTTTCTTCAACTTTTGATTAACGAAACTGTTCTTTGGATTCTGATGGGCCGGTTAATTTTGATTTGAGATTGGAGTCAGTGTCTAGTGGCATTTTTTTTGGTCGGGTTGGGGTCTCTCTGGTTGTTAGGAAGCTCATGATTTTCTTCTAAGAATGGGATTAGAAATTGTCATCTTTCGGGTAGTATAGGTTTTAGTTTTTCATTGGTGCTCTGAATTTATTCGGTGCCCTTGTTTTGTACCCTTATCATTTATTAGTTTACGCTCGTCTTGAGCCAAGATTTGATTTTATTAATAATATATTTACCGTTCAAAAAATATATATAAAAGTGATTTTGCATCATAAAATTACCATAAAGTACAATTATCCAAATATATATCATATAAAATAAATATATGAAAAATACTCAAGTTCTTGATTTTCATTATGGCCATATGACTTTATATATATACTAGTATGTTAGCCCGTGCCGTGCGCGGGATTATTTTCTTTTTTAATATTACTTTTTAGTTTATTCTTAATTATTATTTGATTACCTCATTTTATTATTCAATAATAATTTGAGACATTATATCTTATAATTTGTTTAAAAATAAATTGTTGGAGTAGATATATTTTTTTACAGATATTTTTTTAAATCACAAAACTCACATTTTTTCGCAAAAAAAAAACTCACATTCAGCGAATTTTATTGTTTATTATAGATTTATTCAACTTAATTTCATCAAACTACATTTTTTTTAAATACAATGTAAAATAAAATATATTTTTTCTTCATCTTTTCACCTTGTTTCGTAGTAATCCATATATAAATTAAAAAAAATACATAGAAATAGACAATCTTGCATATCTCGAAACACCCACATTTTTTCGTCAACTGAATCTCACCAAACTACATTGTTTTATAAATACAATGTAAATTAAGATATATTTTCCCATCAATCTCTCACTTTGTTTCAACTTGGTTAGTAGTAATCTGATGTAAATTTTTAGAACAAAAAAAATTCAAATAAATAGACAACCTTGCATATCACACAACTCACACATTTTTTTTGTTTCTAGTCTGTAAGTGCACTAGTTTATTCCCTTGTTTTAATAATTGTCAAAACACATGAAAATAGAAGGGAACATATATTAGAAATGACTTGACAGCGAAAAACTATTTTTAATCTTTGAAAAATTGATTTTAAGGTTCTTTGTATCGATACATAATTACTTGTATCGATACAAATGTCCTGAAACTACTTCAGACTGATTTTGAGCATTTTGTATCGATACATACTTCATTTGTATCGATACAAAAACTGGTGTTCAGGGGTAGAGAGTCACTTGTGTATCGAATCATACTTGCATGTATCGATACACACCTAACTCTCTCAAAGCACCAGAGAAAGTATTGTGTATCGATCATGCTTGCATGCTTCGATACATATCAGTCAGGTTTTCAAGAAACTGATATATGTATCGATACATACTCGTGTTTGTATCGATACATAGGTCAAATATTCAAATTTGAACGTTGGTCAAGGTGTTTGTATCGATACATACCATCATATGTATCGATACAAGTCTGTTCTGTTTTGCCTAAATTTGCTCAATTCTATTTTCTCTATAAATAGCAATATGAGTTTTTGTTGTAAGTGTGAGAATCCATCTGAAAAACACATTTGATCAAGGTTTAAGAGAAATTTTGGATCAAAGACTTATTCAACACAAGTTCTTCATCTTCTATCAAATCACTTCAAATTTGAGATTGAGTATGGGATCAATCAAGGGTTTGTAGTTGATTCGGTGGATAACCTTCGGTGCAATTCGCGGTGAATCAGAATTGCGATCGAGTTGAGTTGTGTTGGAGGTTTGGATTTTTATCAAGGGATTCAAGATTGTGCGATATCTTGAAGGTTCAACATCGAGGAAGCTAGGGAATCAGCTGAACGTTCGGTGCGAAGGTTTTCGGTACGAAGACGGCGCAAGATTGGGACGTTGGAATCAGAGGTTGAAGCTTCGCGAGGTGTTGAGTTTACATAGCTCAATTTGCATTAGATTCAATAGGGTTATTCGAGTCTTTGTAAATTGTGCACTATCAAAGCGTTTTTTAATAAATTGCTCAAATCGTCCTTTTGACGATTTGGGGGGAGACGTACTTGGCCCGAAGCGAGGACGACGTGAATGCCGTGGGAACTCCCTAATCATCTGTTTGCGTCTTTCTATCCATACACTTTTTACTTTTCGTATTGTTGATTAATTGGATCAATTGAATTAGGTGATCGTAATTGTTCATCGTAATTCAATTGAATTGAAACTTGAATTGTGATTGTGTAACGTGATAGTTGAAACTTGTTGATTTTGTTTGTGTTAGAAATTTGATTGCAAAATATAACCTAAATTCAATTTGTCGTTAATTGATCCAAGGCTTATACTACCTTTCCTTTGATTGAAGGGTGCAAAGTAGACTATCGATCTGGTAGCCTTCCGCGTACTCGAAATTTTTTTGAAAAACTCGTTGTATAGAAAGAGTCACTTATTCACCCCCTCTAAGTGATCGCCATAAAGTCTAACATAGTCCTCATTGAAATTACAAAAAAGATAGTGTAGTGTATTAATATATGGGTATAAATATTGATCATCGTGTAAATTATTAAATCAAAAGACACTCATATTAATAGGAGTGTTAATATAAGTCATATTATAAAAAAATAGGTTTTCCGTATTAATATGCGTATAAATATTTAAGTTCCTATTAAAAAAAAATTTCGTCTCATGTTAATAAATTTTGTATTAAAACATTCTAGAAATATAATTGCGTAAAAACTATTAAAAAAACTCCGTACATGAGTATAAATATAGCTCTTGTAGAAATTACAAAAAAAAAAAATAGTCCTCTTATTAATATATGGGTAGAAATATACGTTAGTTCTCGTAAAATTACCAAAAAAAAATCTCTAGAGAGTGATCTCCCATATTCTCGTATTAATATATGGTTTTTATTTTTAAATTACGTAGACGTTCATTTTATATTGATTTTATTTAAATATGAAAAATAATACTCTAGAGAGTGATCTCTCACTTTCGGTTCTCAACAATATGATATTTTCTCTCCCGTCATTTAGAAATTATTAAAAGAAATATAAACCTTGTATGATATATGAATATAAATATAAATCACGTGTAAATTAAAAAAAAAAGGCACTTGTATTATTATATTAGTATAAATATTTATCATTATAGATTGTTGCGTGAAATTTTGTTCATAGATGACACACATAAACTTTGATTCATTATAGATTGTTGCATGAAATTTTGTTCATGAGAGAGACCTACGTAAAAATAAATCATAGATGACACCCAACATTCTTTCATCTTGTTCCAACATATTTCGCAGAAATTCACATGTAAATTTGAAGAACAATAAAAAAAATACAAAGAAATAGAAATTCATGCATATTACAGAACTTCCACATTTTATTGTAAAAAAAACTCTCACATTCAATTATCTTCCTTCATTTATTGTAGATTTATTTACTAAATCTCATCAAACTACATTTTTTTTTAAAAAAAATATAGTGTAAAATAAGATGTATTCTCACACTATTCTTCCATCTTGTTCCATAGTAATCCACATGTAAATTTCAAAAAAAAAATACAAATATACAGACAACCTTGCATATCACAAAATTCTCACATTTTTTTCTTCGGAAAATAACTCTTTCACAATCAGTGATCTTCCTACGTTTATTATAGATTTATTCAAGTTAATCCAACCAAACTATATTTTTTAAATACAATGTAAATTAAGATATTTTTTTCTTCGTTATCTCACCTTCTTTTTTCAACTTCTTTCGTAATAATTTACATATAAATTTCAAGAAAAAAATACAAATAAATAGACAACTTTGCATATCACAAAACTCCCACATTTTTTTGTCAAAAAAAAAATTCACATTTAGTTATCTTCCAACATTTATTATAGATTTATTCATTTGAATATAATCAAATTACATTTTTGTTAAATTTAAGATATCTCTTTTCTTATCATTCTCTCACCTTGTTTCAACTTGTTTCATAGTAATCCACATATGTATTTCCAAAACAAAATAATAAAATAAAAAAGTAGACAACCTTGAATAGTACAAAACACTTTTTTTTGTCAAAAAAAACTTTCATATTCAATAATGTTCCTACGTTTATTATAGATTTATTCAACTGACTCTCATAAGACTACATATTTTTATTCATTGATAAGTTTGGTGTATCACTTGTATTTTAATTAACTAATTCGCCACTATTTTTTTTGTTAGAATGAAGTCTCAAAAACCGTTCCTTGATATTGTATAACTATTTCATATAATCTATTTTTGTTAAAGTTTTAGAATTGAACTACCTTTAAATAGATTTTTTTAAAAAATATTTATTCTAGATTTATTCAACTGAATCTCATCAAACTATATATATTTTTTTTATAAATTTTATTGTAGTTTAGTCAACTAAATCTCATCAAACTACATTTTTTTTTAAATACAGTATATATTTAAATAGATTTCTCCATCGTTCTCTCACCTTCTCAATTCAACATTTTCGTACTAATCTACATGTAAATTTCAAAAACAAAACAAAAGTACAATTCCTTGATAACCTTGTATAATATCACAAAATCCTCACTATTTTTTTGTTATAAATTAAGTGTTAAAATCGACTCTTAATATTTTAGAAATTTTTGATATGAAAAAAATTTGTGATTTAAAATAATTACTTTTTGTTACAGATTAAAAAATAAGTGATTTTGTCATTAAATAATTTAAAGATTATATTTTAGAGATTTTATAAAAATATAGAATCTATTTTGTGTTTGTTTACCTTTATAAAAATTCCTTTTTATATAAAAAAAATCTTTAACTTGTTTGAATACAACCATATAAAAGTGATTTTGTATGACAAAATTATCATAAAGAACATCCAAATATAATAATCCAAATATATCATATAAAATAAATATATTACAACAAATTTCTAAATTTTTTGTATGAAATTTTTTAACACTTATTTTCTCTTTCTTCTAAAAAATCTATACAAAAAACTAATAATATCACCTTCAGATTTTTAGCAATTTTTAGATTATATTTAGATCTGATTATTTTTTATAGCTATAACAAACATATGTTATTTTATAAAAATTTATATTTTTTAAAAAATAAGTAATAATTTTTTAAAAAAAAACTATAACAAACGGTCACTATATGTCTCTTAATCCTTACAAAAAAAATATGTCTCTTAGGCCCTGTTTGGTTCAACTGAGGGTGAGGGGAGGGGAGGGGAGGTGAGGGATTTTTAAGGAGGTGAAGTGAGAGAAAATATAATTTATTATGTTGACAAAATTATCCACACTTTTTTATTAAAATACTAAATTATCCTTGTTGGAATATTAAAAATTTAGGTTTTATTTTTTTGACAACAAAAAATATTTAGGTTTTCTACTCTTTAGATTTTTTTTTTGCGCAACATATCCATTATAATTTAATCTTTATTTTGAGTTTATATGATTAAGGATAAAAAAGTAAATTAATCATAAACTCCCCTCCCCTCCCCTCGTTAAAAAGTTAAACCAAACACAAAAATTTAAAATATTCCCTCCCCTCCCCTCCAAAAACCCCGACCCCTCCGTTCATTTTTATTTGTCATTTTAGAAAAAAAGAAAAAAAGATCAAATTAGGAAGGTGTATTTTTGCATCTTTATTTCCTATTATACCCTTCTTTTTAGAATATATATCCTAATTTTAATCCTCCAATAAATTTCTATTTTTTTTTTTTGCACACACACTTTCTCTTTCCTTTTTTTTGGTACATCAGAAGATACACACTTTCTCTTTCAAAAAAATTAAAACCACCAATAAAAAATTGTAACAAACTTTTATTTTTTGGGGCAAAATTTATAACAAACTTTATGTAAAAAAAAAAAAAAAACTTTGTTACAAAAAATTAGAAAAAAAGGTATAATAGTAAAATATAACCTAAATTGTCAAAACGACAAATAATCAGAAACAAATATTTTTTAGAAAACGACAAATAAAAAGGAATGGAGAGAGTATTAAAGCACATTTGAAAATAATCAAAATGTATTACCAAAAACAATATATGTCACCAAACAAATTTATGATTAATTCTATCAATGTGAGTAATAATGTATAATAAACAATGAGTGAAAACATCGGTCTATTAAACTAAATGACAAAATTGAATAAAATTGTCAATAAAAAAGTGCATAATAATGCATTAAAATTAAACAATGAAAATTTGTTGTTTGACGATCATAAATTTGTCTAATCTTTCACAATTTTTATATTGGTCTTCATATATTTTGTTGTGGATAAATCAGCTTCATCAGGGTAAGCTCTCTTAACTGATATACCATCAACTTGTCTACGACATCTAAAGCAGTTCTATCTTTGACATTCTCCTCTATTGTTTCATCAAACTTTATTATAAGATCTTGTGAATCGCATTGATAAAATATTAGAACATATAAAGTATGAATTGCACAGATAAAAATTAGAAAAATATAAAGTATGAATTGTAATGATAAAAAATTAGAAATATAGAGTATGAAACTTATTAGTACACAAAATTATATATTGATAGTATCATAGTAATAAGTCAAGAAGAAAAAGTTAATCTAT
Source organism: Trifolium dubium (assembly GCA_951804385.1). NCBI lineage: Eukaryota > Viridiplantae > Streptophyta > Magnoliopsida > Fabales > Fabaceae > Trifolium > Trifolium dubium. The sequence goes on along the minus strand of OX638062.1, from coordinate 13,988,075 downwards.
AGATTTAATAAGTTAAGATGAAATAGTTAATCTATAAAAATTGATTTTTTAAATGAAAATTTTAGGTGCTTACTGTGAAACTACTTTTGATGTATGTCTTTGACTCTGCTTGCATTAGTCCTCTGTGTCATGATCTTCTTATATATTATGTTTTTGACACGGCTGATACCACCAAACACCATCATCAATATATTTGATTTCAACCATGATTATAAACATTGATTCATACAATTTATTCACAGTGATATTTGTCAAAGTGTTTTAGTAAAAAATATAATAATAATAATAATAATAATAATAATAATAATAATAATAACAACAACAACAACAACAACAACAATAATAATAAAATACTCATAAATTGTAAAAGAAAATTGTCTTACTTGTTGACATTCTAGAAGTGTTTCAATATTTTTCATAGGTGTGATTTTAAGTAGATTGTGATGGAAAACTTTGGAGATGAACTGAAACTTGTATAAGAGAATTATTCTTTTCATAAATTCAAAAAAAATTGAAAGGAAAAATTAATAAACAATTAGATATATGCATAACTGAAAATTTCTTAAATGTAATTTATAATTGATATAATAATAGGATCATACATCAATTTTAACGTCGCAGCTTCAGGAAATCTGGCTTAAACATGAGCCGCAAACAGTCTAAACTGATGTTTAAATTCTTTGACCATGAATGTCATGTGTTCTCACGATGAATGTGTTTTCTATATATAGTTAAATTATATTCGGACTTGTTATGCTAGAGTGGAAACAGACTAAGTTGTTGTTATCCGTAAAATATTTCGTTTTTTGTTGTTGTCCATAATTTTTATTTTAATTATTTAAATTAATTAAAAAAACTTTACAAAAAAATAAATTAGTGAAACTCTAATTGAATAACACCTAAGCAAATTTTTCTAAGAATGCAACCAAATTATGCTAAAAAAAAATATCTAAAAAAAATATAAAAAAAAATCTTAGAGAAGCTTTAATTGAATGCCACGTGAGCAAATTTTTCTGAGAATGCACGAGAGAGCTCCGTGAACCTATCATAATATATACTAGTTATAAACCCGTGCATCCGCACGGGTCTGGTTATGGTTAAATGTTATATTTAATTGTACTAAATACTTATGTAGTTTTTAAAAATGTTGGTTAATTTGTTAATTTCTTTTTGTTTAATTAGAAAAATAATAACAATTGAAACCAAAGATCCGTCAAAAAAAAAAAAACAGAAACCAAAAGAAAATTTAAACGAAGCAACACATTACAATTTGAAAACATGTTTTTATCATTGCATTAATAAAGTCTTAAACATATAATATAAAATATGATCTTAATATTAATAAATACATATCTAACTTATACTATTACAAAGTACATATAGGTTTGTTGAAAACAACATGGAATCTATAGATACAACTTAATAAATGAGATACTTTAATTTGAAGTGAATTATTAATGATCAACTCCCGTTCTTCATTTGTAAGACTTTGTGTAAAAGAAGGTGAGCACAATTTGAGTCTTTGCAAGTTCTTGAAAAAATTGAACAAAATTGTTATTTCTAATTATTTTAGGTTGAAACATTAAAGTGTAAATATATATATGTATGTGTGTGTGTGAATAAGTGCAACTCAGTTAGTAATTTATAGAAATTATATCTAATGAATGGCAATATAAAATTCCAATTTGAAATGGAGAAATAGGAGATGAATCTAAATTACCTATTGGATGTTATGGAAAACCTCTTTGAACACAACATTTGTAGTAGTATTCAATGATTTTCTTGCGTTATCATGTATTAATATCTTCAGTCCTTGTTTGCTCTTCACTCTAGAAATTGCCACATAGAGTTGACCGTGACTGAAAACATCTATTGGAAAGTATAATCCAACATAATCTAAAGATTGACCTTGAGACTTGTTTATTGTCATGGCTAAAGAAACAATAATTGGAAATTGTCTCCTTATAAGCTAGAATGGTCACGGTGATTGTGATGGTGACATCGACATTCTTGGAATATATATTATATTGCCAATGTTTTTTCCAGTAATTATTTTAGCTTCAATCACATGATCTCCAAGTTTAGTAACAGTCAACCTAGTACCATTACATAACCCCTCAACTTGATCTAGATTTCTCAACAACATGATTGGCGTGCCAACTTTTAGTTGGATGGAATGGTTCGGAAGTCCAGATGTTTTTAGATAATTTAAAAACTCTGGTGTAAGTTGTTCAAATGCTTCATTATCATTTGCTTCGGTTCGATCTATGGAGTCTGAACTATGATAATCCTTTTCATCACCTATATTCAACAAAAACACAATAAAACCTTGTAAAAAAATAATTGCATATGTTATAAATTATATTAAATCTATTCAACTAATGAATTTGAAATACATGGAAAGTGGTTCAATATATAATCATTGATTTCATCTACAACCTCAATTGTTGATGTTAAAATAGCTCTACTTTGTATATATTGACCATCAATGTAATGATTCAATAAATCAGGATATGTACTTTTAACAATTGCATCAATGGGTTCATCGAATTATGAAATTAAAAGTTCATCTAGAATTGGGATATCTTCATATCCATCATTTAGTTCTAAAACTTCTCCATCCCCGATCCTTAATATCCATTCAAATTTTTTTTTAATTTCTTCAAAGTTTGAATTTGATGAACCATTTAGCAACCGCATGTTCTTGGTAAGGGTTAAAACAGTGCAATGATCCTAAATATAAGAGGCATTTATTGTTGCATGAACAATATCAGATCTACTTCCTCTTGGTATTACTGGAAGGATTTGTCTGAAATTACCACCAAAGACTATAACTTTTCCTCCATATATTTTGGACGCAGAAGACTTATCCTCACTCATTATGTCTTTTAAGGATTTGTCCAAAGTTTCAATGCAGAATTTATGAGCCATAGGAGCTTAATCCCATATAATTAACTTTGTTAATTTTAAAAGTTGTTCTAGTTCAGTTCCCTTCTCTATATTGCAAATAGAAAATCTAGTGCTGGAACTGGAATCTTGACCTTTGAATGAGCTGTCCTTCCTCCAGGCAACAATAAAGATGCAATTCTGCTAGAAGCTACTGTTAAAACAATGTCCCGTTTTAATCGTAAAGTTGTTGCTAAAGTGTTCCACATGAAAGTTTTTTCTGTTCCACCATATCCATATAGAAAAAAAACTCCTTGCTTCCGAACAACTTCCATGAACGTGTCAAATATTTTTCTTTGTTCACGTTAGCATATTTTATACTAAATGACATTTGTGTAGTGTAATTTAAGTAAAATATTATTCTATTTTCAAACGCTATTGGCACTTGAAATGTAGTCAATTCAATTTAGCAAGCGATGAAAATTATGTTACTCATAGGAACAAAAGTCACAACAACAATAATGTAAAAAACTTACCAAATTAGAATATGTTGTCATGAAAATTAATAGCAAAGATAAAGTGATGTAGAAAGTAGGGAGAAGTAGTAGTCAGGATGAGAGATGGTACGGAGTGTAAACTGCCATATTGTGTTCTTCCTTTTTAGCCTTATGAGTAACTTACATAGAAAGGATACTTCCAGTTTAGTTTTTGTTTTCTTTGGGTAGTTTTTTTTTTTTTTAATAATTTGAGTAATTTAGCACAAATATAGCATCATTAAACTATTTTTGTCGCCCATGATATAACTTTATAACACTCATTTCTATGGAATTCAAAATAATCTTTGCAAAAAGAAATCTTTAAAAATTAGCTAGTTTTTTTTTAACAAAGTAAGTAAAAAACGTGGAGCACAAATAACATGTTGGTATTTTTTTTTCAGTCAAAAAATAGGTGGTTTTTTAAATTTTTTATAGCATCACACTAAGCTGCTTTTTGCAAAAAAACAATCTTTAAAAATTAATTAGTTTTTTTTTTAACAAAGTAACTAAAAAAGTGGAGCACAAATAGCATGTTGGTATTACCGTGTCAATAGCAGTAGCGGAAAAAAATTGATATATGTGACTAATTTTTTTTTTGACTAAATCTGTGGCTAACTGTTGATTTGTGTGGGAAACAACTTCTCCATATTTAGTTAATTACGATAAAAGACGTTAATAAAAACTTAAATAATTGTGATTAGATTTTAAAAGGGTTAATTAATAACTTACTTAGTATATTATATTAATATATAGTTAGTAGATAATAGAGATAGCTACGAATAAAACAAATCTCTAAATCTTATCTTCTAAAAATAATAAACTAATCCTATAAATTCTAAACAGGGCATTATTTGAATAATAGAATAATATTAAGGATATTTTTGTCTGAAAATTTTTGACACTTGTTTTCTCTTCCCTCTAAAAAAAAATCTATAAAAAAAAACTACTAATATCAACTTCAGATTTTTAGCAATTTTTAGATTATTTTTAGATTCTGATTATTTTTAAAAGCTATAACAAACGGATGTTATTTTCTTAAAAGTGATTATATTTTAAAAATAATTGATTATTTTCTAAAAAAAGCTATAACAAACGGGCACTTAATTAATCACTTGAGACATAATTGGTATAAATGAAACTCTTGTCATGCTTTGGACACAAACATTATTTGAACGATAATAGGTGAAAATAGGGATGGCAAAGCGGATAGACCCTCTTTGTTTAAGTCTGCTTAAAATCGAGATGAGACGAATCGAGTCAACTTATAGGTGGTCGAGTCTAAAATTCAACTCCTCCCTATTTATTGACGGACATGCGACTTGGTGGGTCGATCCGCCAAACAATTTTTCTTTTACCGTTGTTTACAATTATGCTGTTATAAAAAATTTATTATTGTTATTTAAATTTTTTTAGAAACAAACAAATTTATGTGAAGTCCAAGCTTATGAGACAAATCAAACATATACATCATTAACAAATCTAACAACATAATTAAAAAATTCGACATAATTAATATCAGGAAGGAGCAAGTAGAGATAAGAAGGATCGAACAATCTTAAATTTTAAGAGATAGAGCAGAGACGGAAAGCAATCCTAAATTTGACATGTATGATTGAATAGAAAAAAACCTAAATTTTAAATGTGTTCTTATTGGGTTGGATCAAGCCACTCATTTTTTTAATAAATTTTAACAACTCGTAAAAAAAAAAAACTAACGAATTAAGCAGGTCTCCCCAGCCCTGCCTTTTTAGTCAGTTACATAGAAAAGTAGAAAAGTTGAGCTCAAAACTTCAACTCAACTTACCGTTAAATGGACCAGCCTAGCAGGTCAAATCCATTGAGAGCAGGTTGTACTAAAAGAATATTTAACAGTATCTAATCCAACTAATTTTATCTTCTTTGTTTCTTTATGAATACATTGGTGTTACGAGTGTGGATTCAAACGAATAAAATTGTGAAGTATATGTAGAATTGTTCGATTGGTATGAGTTGAGGTTTAGGATTGCCCGATTAGTTTATCTTTTGCTTTTTTTAATTTTCTTTTTATTTTATTTTTAAACATATACTCATAAGAGCATCGATTTAACTATTGGTGAAATAGCAGGAAAAAATTACTTCAAAATAAATTTCGTTTAACTACATATTTGGTCCCTTACATTTATTTTAAATTTTAATTTGGTCTCTTACGTTTTCACCATTTGCATTAGTTAGTCCTTTATATTAGTTTTATCACTAACACTGTTTCAATTATACATGTGTCTAATTGTTCAGATCCCTGTCCTTATATACAGACCGTCTGCAATATGTGACAAAAATGACTAACTAATTCAAACTGTGAAAATATAGGGACCATAGATTGATACTTTTTGAATCGAAGAGATAAAATTGAAATCTAAAATAAACGTAAGAGACCAAATTTATAGTTAAGTAAAAAGTGAAAAATAAACGTAAAGAACCAAATGTATATAGTTAAGTCAAAAAAAAAATTAAAATTGTTTGTTTGGTAAAAAAAAAAAGCTAGCTTATTACTTTATGAGTAGGGGTGGAAATAGGCTAGGCCGAGCTAGGCTTTGCCAAGCCTGAGCCTGGCCTATCAAAAATTTAAAGGCCTAAGCCTGCCCTATAGCCTGTTATAGGCTTGATTTTTAAGATGCAGTCTGGCCTTCAGAAAGTCTGGCCTGACTCATTAGCCTGTTTAAAAGCCTATTTCGTATGATTTTTTTAAATAAGTAAGCATTTTTATATTTAAATAAACTAATCAACTAATTCACCAATGAGATTAAAATTTCTTTTGATATTTCACATAATACTTTAGAGAATTTAACTATATAATTATCATACTTCAATTCTAATTTATAGTAATATATTTATATATGCAAAAAATTAGTTCATTGTTTGTCAAAAAAAAAAATTAGTTCATTGTAAAATTTGTGGAATTAAAATTTAGTTCACAATTAAATATTTAATATTCAATAATAAGAATAATAAAAATATTACAAATATTTATATAAACAGGCCGGCCCAGTAGGCTTTATAGGCTTTTTCAATGGTCTGTAGCTTATAAAAAAACCTTAGTCTGACCTATTTAAGAAAACGGTCTGGCCTGACCCGAGCCTATATAGGCTAGGCCATAGGCCCCTATAGGCCGAGTTGCCCTATTCCCACCCCTATTTATGAGCTTGTTTTAAAAAATTATTGGTATATGTTTTAGTGTGCTTGTTTATAACTTAGTTTTAAATGATTGTGTGGTGATCGTGCATGTTGGGCACCTAATTTATCGTGCTATATAAACTACTCTTAAATTTTGATATTCAAAAACAAATATATGAAAGAAAAAAAACGAATCTGTGTCATCTGTTTGACAAACGGAATAGGCTATTTAAGCGCTTGAGGAACTACAAAACCCTATATAAACCGTTTCAGATTAACACAAGTGAGGAGAAAACAAGAAGAAAAGCTAGCAAGTTATTATTATTAACATGAAGAGAAAACATGAAGGAGTTGCGGTGGGAATAGACCTTGGAACAACCTATTCATGTGTTGCAGTTTGGCAAGAACAACACTGTCGAGTTGAAATCATTCACAACGATCAAGGTAACAAAATAACACCTTCTTGTGTTGCTTTCACTGATGAACAAAGGTTGATTGGTGATGCTGCTAAGAATCAAGCTGCTGCCAACCCTCAAAACACTGTCTTTGGTAATTTTCTAGTTCATGGATCTATTTAGAATTTTTTTGATAGTTTAGAGACCAATATAGAAATTAAACCTTATACACATATTTTGTATTTTCAGATGCTAAGAGGTTAATTGGTAGGAAGTTTAGTGATCAAGTTGTTCAAGATGATATTTTGTTATGGCCGTTCAAAGTCACTGCTGGTGTCAATGACAAACCAATGATTAATGTCATGCACAAGGGTCAAGAGAAGAAGCTATATGCAGAAGAAGTATCATCTATGGTACTGACAAAGATGCGAGAAATTGCGGAGGCATATTTAGAATCACCTGTTAAAAATGCAGTAGTTACTGTTCCTGCTTATTTTAGTGATTCTCAGCGTAAAGCCACTATAGATGCCGGTGCTATTGCTGGCCTCAATGTTATACGAGTAATGAATGAACCTACTGCCGCAGCTGTTGCATATGGCCTTGACAAGATAACCGGTTGTGATGGAGAACGAAATATTTTTGTCTTTGATCTTGGTGGTGGCACTTTTGATGTGTCTCTACTAACGATTAAGGACAATAACTTCCAAGTTAAGGCTACTGCTGGAAACACACACCTTGGTGGAGAGGACTTTGATAACAGAATGGTGAGCTACTTTGTACAAGAGTTCAAGAGAAAGAACAAACTCGACATTAGTGGGAATCCAAAAGCCTTGAGGAGATTGAGAACAGCTTGTGAGAGGGCAAAAAGCTCACTTTCTTTCCTTGTTGTCACAACCATTGAAGTAGATTCTTTATTTCAAGGCATCGACTTTTCTTCATCAATCACTAGGGCAAAGTTTGAGGAAATGAATATGGACCATTTTAATGAGTGTATGAAGATTGTTGAAAGTTGTCTTACAGATGCTAAGATGGACAAGAGTCGTGTAGATGATGTGGTCCTTGTTGGTGGGTCTTCTAGGATTCCCATAATACAACAGCTATTACAGGAGTTTTTCAATGGGAAGGAGTTGTGCAAGAGCATTAACCCTGATGAGGCCGTAGCTTACGGAGCAGCTGTTCAGGCTGCATTGTTGAGTGGAGGCATTACCAATGTTCCAAAGTTGGTGCTTCAGGATGTTACACCTTTGTCACTTGGAACTTCAGTAGGAGGAGATATCATGGATGTTGTGATACCTAGGAATACTTGTTTTCCTGTCATGAAATTCAAAAACTATGTTACATCTGCCGATAACCAACTCAGTGCCTTGATTAATGTTTATGAGGGTGAGAGAACAAACGCTAATGATAACAATTGCCTTGGTTCTTTTATTCTTTATGGCATTCCCCCAGCTCCTCGCGGCTCCCATTCTTCAAGTGTTTGTTTTGCAATTGATGAAAATGGTATTTTGACCGTTGTTGCTAAGAATACGACTTCAGGCAATTCCAATAGGATTACAGTAACCAACTACAAGGACAGGTTGCCCGCTGAAGAAGTTAAAAAATTGATTAAAGAAGCTGAGAATTACCATATTGAAGATAAGAAATTTCTAAGGAAAGCCACATTGCTGAATGAACTAGATTTCTACATTTACAAAATGAGAAAAGCTTTAACAAAAAATGATATTAATATAAAGCTCTCCTCAGAAGAAATTGAGAAGATCGAATCTGCAATTGTTGTGGCCACAAATTTGGTTGATAAGAATAACAAGCAAGTTGAAATAGATATTCTGGAGGATTATCTAAAAGGGCTTATGAATCAGATGGAACAGATTATAGCAAAGACTATTTAGTTTTTTATTTTATCTTTTCTCAATTAAGATTTTAAGCATTGTCTTGTTAGTTAGTGTGCATTTTAATTAAATAAGGTTTGATAAATTTCTGGTACAAACATGTCATCTAAACCATGCAGAAAACACTGTGCATAAACCATGATGTATGGCACTCCTATTTTATTTGATTAGTTTACAAGTTTCTTTGATTGATTTACAAACCCAACCAGACATGAAATGCTTTTACTTCAATATTTTTCAAGGGTTTAATCCTCTGCATAATTAGATTGTTTACATGCATTAATGGTACTCAAATTTGTAGTTTTTCTTGCATCAATACATTGTTTGTGTATGAGAACATATTTGAGGCGTCCAACTCTAAATGTGGGCCCCTCTTTCAGCCGGATTTGAATTTTTGTTGGCTACGTTGTGGGAGTCTAACCGCTTCTACTAGACCTAATTTTTGGGTGTTTTCGAATCAATATATTATTAACACTACTCCTTGTTTTGCCAAAAAACCACAACCAAGCAATATAGATAATTTGTTTCACCAAGGTAGAAATAATAACATGATCGCCTTTAAATAAAACACTATTTAAACAAGTCTTTATAGGAAAATTTGTCCTCCCACCTCTACAAATTATTAAATATTCCAATTTTATCCTTTTTACCAAAAAAAAAAATTTACACTTCATTTACAAACTTGTGGAGTTCACCCCCACTAGATTTTTACTTACGGATTTTAAACATTTAGTGACAGATTTTAAACTATTAGTGACAATGTTGTCTGTCACTATAAATCAAAATCCTTAAAAATTCAGTGGGATATACCGGAATTTGAGAATGAATTTTACGGTAACAAGATACAAACCGGAATATGAAAAACATTTCTGATACATGTCAAAACGACCTCTTTGTACACATTGTAGACCTTTGGTGACATTTTTATCTGTCACTAGAAGTCAAAGTTCTCTAAACTCAAGTGATAATAAACCGGAGTTTCAAAAAGGTGTTCCGGTAAGAAGATTTAAACAGGAATATCTTTAAAAAGTGTTCCGGTATCTGTCTGAATGAGTTAAATCTACACCTTTAACACTTTTAATGACAGTTTTATCCTTCACTATAAATCATCACATAGTGGAAAGTTGAGCTGGCATTATTTTTAAGAGTTAAGACTTAAGAGCAATAATGATTTGACAATATTAATTCAAAAAAAATCATGTTCAAACTTTATTTTGTTGTGCATAAAGAGGCTTCTAGTTCCAGGTAAAAAGAGGACAAAACAATTGTTCCAACTTTGTTGAATTAGTTAAAACAAGTTTCATTTATAGTGATGGAGAAAACTGTCACTAAAAATGTTAAAGGTGTACATACAAATCGTTCAGAAAGGTACCGGAACACTTTATTATAATATTCCAGTTTATATCTTCATACCGAAACACCTTTTTGAAAGTCCGGTTTATTATCACTTGAGTTTAAAGAACTTTGACTTATAGTGATAGACAAAACTGTCAATAAAAGTCTAAAATGTGTACAAAGAGGTCGTTTTGACAGGTACCGAAAATCTTTTTCAAAATATTCCAGTTTGTATCTACTTATGGCAAAAAGGATAAAATTGGAATATTTAATAATTTGTAGGGGTGAAGGGTTAAATGTAGGTGTGGGAAGGAAAATTTTCTCTTTATAGTTTCATTTTTTTTTTAAGAAGCTAAATTAGCCCACCTAAATTGGCACTGGAGAAAATCGAACTTGAAACCTCGAGGAGGAGCACACTCTTAGGTCTCAAGTCTCTTTTTTTTTATCGTGACCAGGGTATTCACTGTGGAACACAATGACTATTCTTCTCGCTGGATTAGAGGCACCTCAAAGGGTGGCATCACTAGCCCAAAGATTTAAAGTTGTTTCATACCTAAAACGAGAATCGAACCACGTTCGACCAATGATTAAAGGAGGATAAGCCCCAACCGCTCAACCCAAACTTCGTCTTAGTTTCATTAAAATGTGATTCAATTTCAATTCTCTAGTAATGCTTACAAAGCACTTAATTTATGTAAAAACTACTTATTTATTAATTGACCCAAAAAAACACTCCTATATAGTAATCAAAAGAAAAAGAAGCTAAAAAGAGGAAAGAGTAAGTAGAAACAATTGAAATTGTTCTCTTGAAATTTCGCTAATATTTTTTTTTCAAAAAAAGCTTCCCTTATTTTTTTTAGGGCATGTTTGGTTCAATTGAGGGGAGGTGAGGGGAGAGATTTTTAAGGAGGTGAAGAGAGAAAAAATATAATTTATTATGTTAACAAAATTATCCTTACTTTTTTATTAAAATCCTAAATTATCTTTGTTGGAATATTAAAAATTTAGGTTTCATTTTTTTTACAACAAAAAAATTTAGGTTATTCTACTCATTAGGTTTTTTTTGGATATGTATCCTTTAAATTTTTTTTCACTTGATATATCTATTATAATTTATTCATTATTTTGAGGTTATAAAGTTAAGGATAAAAAACTAAATTCATTATTCCCTCCTCTCCCCTCCCCTTGTTAAAAAATTGAACCAAACAAAAAAAGTTAAAATATTCCCTCCCCTCCCCTCCAAAAACCTCGAACTAAACAGGGCTTATAGACAATGTTAGTTGTTATAGTAAATAATACTACCTCCGTTCCTTTTTACTTGTTGTTTTAGAAAAAAAATATTTGTTCCTTTTTACTTGTCGTTTTAGCAATTTAGATTATATTTTGCCTATTATACCCTCTTTCCTATTATATTTTATTGACTAAATTTTGTATAATTTTTTTTTGTTAAAACAATATAATCTTTTTATTGTATACAAATTTTGTTTGTTTTTAAATAAAGTTTGTTACAATTTTTTTAGGAATAGATAATTTATGTGAAAAAGTAAGAAATTATTGTTGGATTAAGAATATAATATATTAAAAAAATGGCATAATAGAAAAATAAGGTGCAAAAATACACTCTCCTATTTTGGTCTTTTTGTTCTAAAACGACAAGTAAAAAGGAACGGAGGTAGTATATTACAATCTCCAGTATTTTCTTAACCTTTAACTCAACTGACCTTAACCAGTTGAGCTACCCATCCCCCAAAAAAAAAATCTTCCCTTATATTTTTCTTTTCAAAAACAAAATAATCTTATATTTGAAACTAAACCCTAAAACGGAATAAGCGCTGGCGCATGAAGAAACAAAAACTCCATATATATATGGTCTAAAAAGAAACAAAAACTCTATATAAAACGTATCAGAATAACGTGAGGAGAAAACAAGTAGAAAAACTACCAAGCAAATTATTATTATTATTAACATTAACATGAAGAGAAAACATGAAGGACTAGCTGTGGGAATAGACCTTGGAACAACGTATTCATGTGTTGCAGTTTGGCAGGAACAACACTGTCGAGTTGAAATCATTCACAACGATCAAGGCAACAAAATAATGTTTTAAAAATTGGACCTATAATCATATCATAATAATATACTTCACATAAGTATAAATATCAAATAAATAATCACATGAAAAGTAATAAATAGTTATGAAAGAAACTTATCTTCATTGAGCCGACAACCGTAAAGTAAGCAACCGTGAGCTCAGAAACCATGAATGATCTGCAAAATAGCAAACCACAATACACTACCTGAGGCGTGCTGATCGCATTGTCCTTAAGGATTTATCCGCCTCATAAACGCAAATCCCCCAGGATTCAACAGGTTCATCCCAAGTATGTATCATACTTGAGGTTACAGAACTGGCAAGAATATCTCTTAGATCACATGTTGATGTTAAATACAGAGACTCAATATATGTGGGAATAACACTGATGGTTTATTTCTTTGTGGGCAATTAGTCTCTGTTGTTTTTCTACTAATACTTTTTGTTCTGTTCTCTCTCACTATATACCATGTGTATATCGGTCATATATATGGAAAATAGAGTGTTGAGAGGTTCCTATAATTCAGCCAAAAATCAAACCGTATGGAAAGGCAGTTCCTCATTTATAGGAATGAATAAAACGTGGTATATTATATGGTGAAACTTTTGAAATATATAATAAATAATTGTTATAATAATAATTATACAATAATCCCCCACATATTTCAAAAGTTGAATGAAGAAAATTTACTCTGAGTTAACATCATAGGTGTATTGCATCAAACTGGTGTAGCAAGCTATATGAACCAGTCCTAGACTGATAGTACTTAACACACAATAACATTAGTGTAGCAAGCTATATGAACCAATGCCACTTAGCGTATGTTAGCGGTCTACCAATCGCATTACACCCCCACATTTCTTGCTGTTTTCGCTGTGTTGCGCGAATAGGCCGTGCGCGTGCCTGGATTCTTTCATGAGTGCTCTAGAGATTTCGCCAAGATCTCATACAAGCGGCCCCACTTGACACTCACATAGGTGATTTCATCAAGTGTATGCTGCAAATCATACACCACCTATAAGGGATATGAAATTCATTATAAGCTATATTAGCTTATCCTCTCAATAATGCAGTGTCTAGCATATCTCAATCACACCATAGGAAAAGGACCAAAACAAAAATTAGTTAATTTAATTTTTGATGCTAGCAAGATCTAACAAGTAACTTGTTCTTACCCATATGAACCTTATTCATGGGATCTCCAATCACAAAGGTTGGGTTCCTATCACTTGTTGATTTCAAATGGCTCAAGTCCAATTCCCCTCAATGTGTCACAAAATCATTTCTTCCCATGGAGCTTTATATAGTAGCTACTTTATACACAAATGATGAAGATATATTTCTTTCATCAATAAATATTGACCAAAACGTCTCTAAGTCAATCAATCTCATTCATCAAGTTTATAATAAAAACTTGGTTTCCACAATAACTTTATACAAGTTTGTTTACAACTTGTTCTTCAACAAAATAAATCTACTTATAGATTTATCTCATCGGATCACATCATTTATCATCATCATTGCATTTTTATAATACAATGGCTCACCAAATTTATCATCATCATTGTATTTTTAATACAATGGATCACCACTTTTAATCATATCTCTTATATATTGTCAAACACCTTCTTGCGTTGCTTTCACTGAAGAACAAAGGTTGATTGGTGATGCTGCCAAGAATCAAGCTGCTGCCAACCCTCAAAACACTATCTTTGGTAATTTCTAATTCATGGATCTATTTAGAAATTTAATTATAGTTCATAACGGTCAATAGAGTAATTAAACTTTGTTAATTTTTATTTTTCAGATGCTAAGAGATTAATTGGTAGGAAGTTTAGTGATCCCATTATTCAAGATGATATAAAGTTATGGCCGTTTAAGGTCACAGCCGGTGTTGATGACAAACCTATGATTACGATGAAGTACAAGGATCAGGAGAAGCAACTCTATGCTAAAGAAGTATCGTCTATGGTACTTGCAAAGATGCCTGAAACTGCTGAGTCATATTTAGAATCAACTGTTAAGAATGCAGTTGTTACTGTGCCTGCTTATTTTAATGATTCTCAACGAAAAGCCACTATGGATGCTGGTCTTATTGCTGGCCTCAATGTAATCAAGGTAATGAATGAACCTACTGCCGCAGCTGTTGCATATGGCCTTGACAAGAGAAGTGATTGTGTTGGAGAACGAACTATTTTTGTCTTTGATCTTGGAGGTGGCACTTTTGATGTGTCTCTACTAACTATTAAGGACAACGTTTTCCAAGTTAAGGCCACGGGCGGAAACACTCACCTTGGTGGAGAAGATTTTGATAACAGACTGGTGAACTACTTTGTACAAGAGTTCAAGAGAAAGAACAAACTCGACATTAGTGGAAATCCAAAATCCTTGAGGAGATTGAGAACAGCTTGTGAGAAGGCAAAAAGATCACTTTCTTTCCTGGTTACCGCAACCATTAAGGTAGATTCTATAGAAGTTTCAAGTAATAGTAATTCTCATTGATATTTTATTCATTGATCAAGGTAGCATATATATACAAAGAGGGTCCTATAATTCCTCTTCTATTAAGGGAATAATGGCTATACAAATAATAACACAGTTGTACAAATGCCTTATTTGTAGCTAACACAATATTTCTCACTTAATATACTAATAAACTATTTGATTTATCTTAACACCCCCACTCAAGTTGGTGCATGGATATCACACATTCCCAACTTGAATAAAGACTCATTAAACACTCTACTTGCTACACCTTTGGTAAGAACATCAGCTAACTGTAATTCAGATCTTACAAAGGGAAAAGAGATTATCCCAGCTTCAAGTTTCTCTTTGATGAAATGTCTATCAATTTCCACATGTTTCGTTCTATCATGTTGCACCGGATTATGAGCAATTGCAATTGCCGATGTATTGTCACAATACAAACTCATAGCCTCCTTTGGCTTAAAACCCAAATCTGATAAAACATTTCGTACCCATAAAAGTTCACAAACTCCAAGTGCCATGCCTCTAAATTCTGCTTCAGCACTTGACCTTGCTACTACAGGTTGTTTCTTACTCCTCCAAGTTACAAGGTTTCCCCCTACAAATGTAAAGTATCCAGAGGTAGACCTTCTATCATTTTTTGAACCTGCCCAATCAGCGTCAGTATTGATCAAAAACTTGGTGTATTATTTTAGCAAGTGTACTAAACTGTCGTCAAGTAATAATATTTATAAAGATTCGTCTCCACAGGGATTGTTTAAATCTCGACAAAACAATAATATTTAATTTAGAATGTAAATGTAAAAGCAGGGGGGATTTGTTTGCATATAGGTTTCAATCGATAATTTAAAAGAGATGATTGGAAAATATAGATTAAAGATGATTAGAATGTTCGAATCACTTCCTTTTCATGATTTGGTAAATGCGGTCCTAGACTACCTTTTCTCTAATATTGTCACGATGAATTAACTAAATGGTTCAGACCAGTGTTAATGACTAAGAACCCTTTTCTATATAAAAATAACCTCCTAATGTCTTAGGTCAATTCAAATTCATAGAAAGACTTATGCACGTTAATTCCAATTATCATGGTTCAACAATTCGATATCTCTAAAACAATTATTGACCAAACAGTTAATTCAGATTCAGGTTTCAAAAGTTAGGGTTAGTAATCATTCGATTCCTAAATTCAATTCATAAATTCGTCAATTCATAAAAAGCATTACACGCAGAAATAACTGAATAACAATAATATTAAAAAGGTCTCTAAGGATCCTCAACAATTTACATAGTTCAAATCAATTCAAGGAAGTCATCTACTAATTCTAATCAAAAGAAAATTAGCTACTCATAATACTAAGTAGAAATAAAAGAGAATTGAGAATTACACATAAAGTTGTAATCAAACGATGTTCCAAGCCAGTTGAAAATATTCAGCCGCCAAAACTCTTATCCAGGTCTCCAGAAAGCAGAACTCCTTTGGCACGACTCCCTTCTGTCCTTTTTATAGAAAAGAATAGTGTACTGATAAGCATCCCACCATTCTCCAAAATAGGAAGTGATGAGGTTTAGCTTTGCTTTATGAGAACCGTGCGATGAGGAGACAAAGTAGGAATGGATAGTTGTGATCTCCGCTGGAAACAGATAGAAACGACAAATAGGCAATTCTGTTAATCCAAAATCTGTGGCGGGCGCCACAGAATTCATGGCGGTCACCATAGACATCTGGGGGCAAATGCCCCTTTGGGCTGGTTTGGCATGGGCTACGTGTTCTATGCTCTTTGCACCTCCTTTTTGGTCCACTTTGAGTGCTTTTTGCTCACTTCCCTTCTCCGACCTATTTTATTCAATAAAACTGAAAAGAAAACAAATACCGGCATAAAAAGAGATAAATGAAATAAAAACATATGAAATGCAACTAAAAGTTCATGTAAATTTAGCTAAAAATACGATATGATTTCGTGTCATCAAGTATAACCTTCTACCTTCAAGTTTCCATGATTTGAGAATAAAATTCCTTTACCAGGGGTGGACTTCAAATATCTCAAAATCCTCTCAACAGCATCCATATGAGCCTTACGTGGATCATGCATAAATTGACTAACAACATTCACAGTATATGTAATATCTGGACGTGTATGAGACAAGTAAATTAGTTTTCCCACCAGTCTCTGGTATCTCCCTTTGTCTATGCTGGCTGAGTTTGAGCATTGAAAGAGCATATGATTTTGTTCAATTGGGGTATCAACAGGTTTACACCCAAGCAGTCCAGTTTCAGTAAGTAAATCAAGAGTGTACTTTCTTTGGCATAGAAAAATACCATGTTTTGATCTAGCTACTTCAATGCCCAAAAAGTATTTGAGGTTTCCAAGTTGCTTCATCTCAAATTTAGAAGCGAGGTAATTTTGCAAACTAAACATTTCATCTTGGTCATTTCCTGTAACTATCATATCATCTACATATATAATCAAGGCTGTAATTTTACCTTCTTTTTTCTTCAAAAATAAGGTGTGATCAGAATTACTTGCTTTATAGCCAAAAGCCTTCATAGACTTAGTGAACCTACCAAACCATGCTCTTGGGGATTGTTTTAATCCATATAGAGCCTTTCTTAACTTGCAAACCTTCACTTCATTCGAAGTTATCATACCTGGTGGTGAATCCATATAAATTTCTTCTAAAATTTCTCCATGTAGGAAAGCATTTTTCACATCAAATTGTAGAAGAGGCCAATCTTGGTTTGCCGCTAATGACAAAAGTATTCTCACAGTGTTTAGCTTTGCTACAGGTGCAAATGTCTCTTGATAATCTACAGCGTAAGACTGAGTGTAACCTTTAGCCACTAGTCGTGCTTTATATCTCTCAATAGTTCCATCAGCTTTATGTTTAATTGTAAAAACCCATTTGCACCCCACTGTTTTCTTTCCCTTTGGTAAGGTCACAAGATCCCAAGTGTTGTTTTTTTTCTAAAGCTTTCATCTCCTCAACCATTGCTTCGGTCCATCTAGGATCTGCCAAAGCTTCCTGTACATTACTAGGAATAGAAATTGATGATAATTGAGATACAAATGATACATATGACTTAGATAACTTGTGAGATGACACATAATTGCTAATGGGATATTTAACTGTGGATTGAATATCTGGTTCATATCTGATGGGAGGTTTACCACGGTTAGAACGGGGTGGAAGATTATATTGGACAATAGTAGGTTCAGTGTTAGGTATGTTGGTGGTCTCATGCAAATAAGAATCAATTTCAGAATTAAAATTTGGATTGACATGATCAGTTTCAGTTTCATCTATATTTGTATTAACAAGGATAGAATCAGAAAGTACCTCTGAAGACTCAAGTTGGTCTTGTGGAGAAGATTGAGCTAGTTGATCATGATCAGAGGACACTGTATTATCTAAAGGTGGCGTGTCCATATTTAGATTAGTTCACTACCTGCAGAGTGATCCTCACAAGATAATTTTTCTTGTGAAATGTCAAACATACTAACATCATGATACTGCACTTCCTTTTCATTCCCCCCTTGAAGTGTAGAATCAACATAAAAAAAATTATCTTCATGAAAAGTTACATCCATAGAGATATAAAATTTTTTTGGATGGTGGATGATAAGCACGATAACCTTTTTGAGTTGATCCATACCCAACAAAGACACATTTAATAGCTCGCTTTTCAAGTTTTGTTCGTTGATGTGGGTGTAAGTGAACATATATAACACATCCAAAAACATGAGGTGGTAAATGAACAATGGGGGGAAGAACACAATGATCAGACAACACATCTAGAGGTCTTCTAAAGTTATGCACACTAGAAGGGGTTCGATTAATTAAATATACTGCCGAGTTCACAGCCTCACCCCACAAATAAGATGGAATATTACCATCTAACATGAGTGCTCTTGTGACCTCTAATATATGTCTATTTTTTCTCTCAGCCACTCCATTTTGTTGGGGTGAATACGGACATGTTGTTTGATGCAAAATGCCTTTAGAGTTCAAGAACTCTAGTAATTCTGATTTGAAATATTCCCCTCCATTGTCGGATCTAATGACCTTTATACATGTGTTAAATTGTGTTACTATCATTTGATAAAATGAACGAAATACATCATACACATCACTTTTATGTTGAAGTAAATATATCCATGTTACCCGAGTACAATCATCAACAAAACTTATAAACCATCTTTTTCCATTAAGTGTAGATTGCGGGGCAGGGCCCCAAACATCTGTGTGAACTAAGGAAAAAGGAAAAACAACTTTCTTATTGCTCAAGGGAAAAATAGCACGATGGCTTTTTGCCATTACACAAGTTTCACAAAGAAAATCTGAAATATTGCATTTTTGAAATAAAGACGGAAATAATTTCTTTAGATAACTAAAAGAGGGATGTCCCAATCGTCTATGCCATAACCAAATATCTTTTTTATTTTTATCTTGTATCTGATCACTCGCAAGATGGACCAAAGCTTCTTTATGGGTTTGTGAGATGTTTTCAAGATAATACAGCCCTCCACTATGTCTACCATTGCCAATCTTCTCCTTGGTATGCATGTTCTGAAAAATACAATAGGTTGGATAAAACAAAGCAACACAATCATGTGATTTAGTTAATTTACTGATAGAGAGAAGATTACAATTCAAAGAGGGAACAAATAAGACATTATGTATTGATAAGGAGGGTGACAAGATCACTGTACCAACACCTTCAATAGGGAATTTGACACCATTGGCAGTAATAATAATAGTTTTAGAGCAATGAGGAGAGAAATTAGTAAGCATGTGTCGATCACAAGTCACATGGTCAGTAGCACCGGTATCAATTATCCAATCACTATTTTTAGTAATAACAGAAAAATTTAGAGCAGAGTTAGATATACCATAGATTCTGTGTTGTGTTTTTGATGAAAAAAAAGTAACAATTTTGTTATTTTTTTATATTCGTGGAGCACCATAGATTCTGTGGGGATCCGCAGGAATGAGGAAAATTTTTCCCCGCGGTGATCAGAGACGGAGAAAATTTGGGGGCGGGGCGGAGAACGGAGAAAAAACATCCGTTCATTCTCTGCCCCGTTGACATCCCTAAAAATGTCACTTTTCTACTTCGTTACACCATGGTCGGTAAGCCAGGGTGTACATGTTGTAATAAAGTTATATACAATTGAAAGAACATTCTTATTATAAAAAATTTCAAATTTTTGTAAATTGATTGTCTGCTTCATAAATTATAAGAATATTCTTCATGGTCACAACTTCATTATCTAAGAAGAAAAAAAAAGAATCATTCATTTAGGAAATAATGTGAAATATCGGATGCATTTATGCAAATTTTAACTCCAAAAATATCACTTTTACTTTCTGCTTATTTAATAAGCGCTGACAATACTTCAATTTTTTTTTTGAAACATCCTTCTGATTATTTTCTGTTTTTGGTCAAATAGTCTAATGATAAGTTGATAGTTACTAAAAACTTCACTCTTCTGATTATTTTAACTTCATAAATAGGTATTTCTTATTGTTTCAGAAAGAAAAATAAAAAACATGTTTTTTTTAGTACATAGAAAATTTTTATTGCTTCCGCCAGGGATCAAATTTTGGATCTCCCCATACTCAACCCATATGTTCCCCAGCTCTTACCACTTGAACTATCCTATTAGGACAACAAAAAAACAAAAAAAAACATGTGCGATAAGCAAATGTTAGACAAACATTACAACTACAAATAAAAAAGATAAAATAGGAGTAAAAAAAACATTTTAAAAAAATGAAAATGTCTATAGTTGCAACTTGCAACGGCCACCTGGCAGTAAACCCCACTTACCCATGGTGGGGGGAAGATTTAAGAATTGGCAAATGCTAAATAGTGCCCCCGGGCACTCTTTAAGTCCTTAAATAGTAAACTTTTATAGAATATTTATAGAAATCTGTAAAGTCAACGTATTCGAAATTGTGCTGAATAACTTTTTAAATAAAATATTTTCTTAAATAATATGCTTAAAGAGTGCCCCGGGGACACTCGTTAGCATGACCCTTAAGAATTAAGCGCTTATTTCTTGAATGCCATAGGCAATTTAAGCGCTTATTTCTAGAAGGAGAAAAAAAAGAAGAAAACCTACCAAGTTAGTAACACGAAGAAAATGATTCCAACAAAATGCACGAAGAGAAAACATGAAGGACCAGCTGTGGGAATAGACCTTGGAACAACCTATTCATGTGTTGCAGTATGGCAAGAACAACATTGTCGTGTTGAAATCATTCACAACGATCAAGGTAACAAAATAACACCTTCTTGTGTTGCTTTCACTGATGAACAAAGGTTGATTGGTGATGCTGCCAAGAATCAAGCTGCTGCCAACTCTCAAAACACTGTCTTTGATAAGAATAATTTTCTTTTATCCAGAGAAAATGCCGAAATTGATAGGTCAGATGTCACTGACCGAGTGACCGGTGTTCGGGTTCAAATACCGGTCACTCATCTTTGTGTGTGTGGGTTTTTAATGACTTTGTCATTTCATCTATGTATCAGAAAAAAAAAAAAATGATCATTATTTTGAAAATTTTATACTAAAAAAAAAGATAATTTTGGTCCTTCAAAATAGACCCTGTAAAATGCAAATAGGGACTAAAAATTAATAATTTTTTTTGAAGGATTAAAATTGAAAGCTTGTGATTTTGCAGGGATTAAAAACATATTTAATCCTCTTATTTATAAGTTGAAGCACCTAATTTCAAGTTATTTACAAGTTCATGGATCTATGTAGAAACTTTCTGTAATAGTTTAGAGACCAATAGATAAATTAAATCCTATACACACATTTGTATTTTCAGATGCTAAGAGGTTAATTGGTAGGAAGTTTAGTGATCATGTTGTTCAAGGTGATATACGATTATGGCCATTCAAGGTCGGCGCTGGTGTAAATGACAAACCCATGATTACAGTTAAGTACAAGGGTCAGGTGAAACAACTCTATGCAGAAGAAGTATCATCTATGGTACTTGCAAAGATGCGAGAAATTGCTGAAACATATTTAGAATCAACTGTTAAGAATGCAGTTGTTACCGTGCCTGCATATTTTAATGATTCTCAACGAAAAGCCACTATAGATGCTGGTTTAATTGCTGGCCTCAATGTTATGAGGATAATGAATGAACCCACTGCCGCTGCTGTTGCATATGGCCTTGACAAGAGATCTGATTGTGTTGGAGAACGAAATATTTTTGTCTTTGATCTTGGCGGTGGCACTTTTGATGTGTCTATACTAACGATTAAGGACAAAGTTTTCCAAGTTAAGGCCACTGCAGGAAACACTCACCTCGGTGGAGAGGACTTTGATAACAGAATGGTGAACTACTTTGTACAAGAATTTAAGAGAAAGAACAAAGTGGACATTTGTGGGAATCCAAAAGCCTTGAGAAGATTGAGAACAGCTTGTGAGAGGGCAAAAAGATCACTTTCTTTCCTTGTTACCGCAACCATAGAGGTAGATTCTTTATTTCAAGGCGTCGACTTTTCTTCATCGATCAATAGGGCAAAGTTTGAGGAAATGAATATGGACCTTTTAAATGAGTGTATGAAGATTGTTGAAAGTTGTCTTATTGATGCTAAGATGGACAAGAGCAAGGTAGATGATGTTGTCCTTGTTGGTGGATCTTCTAGGATTCCCATAGTGCAGCAGCTATTACAGGGTTTTTTCAATGGGAAGGAGTTGTGCAAGAGCATTAATCCTGATGAGGCTGTAGCTTATGGGGCCGCTATTCAGGCTGCATTGTTGAGTGGAGGCAATAAGAATGTTCCAAATTTGGTGCTGCAGGATGTTACACCTTTGTCACTTGGAACTTCAGTACTAGGAGATATCATGAATGTGGTGATTCCAAGGAACACATGCATTCCCGTCAAGAAAGCACAAGACTATCTTACAACTGTAGATAACCAACCCAGTACCAGGATTAACGTTTATGAGGGTGAGAGAACAAAAGCCATCGATAACAATTTGCTTGGTTCTTTTAATCATTTTGGCATACCCCCAGCTCCTCGTGGCTCCCATTCTTCCATTATTTGTTTTGCTGTTGATGAAAATGGTATTTTGACAGTTTCTGCTAAGAATATGAGATCAGGCAGTTGCAATGGGATTAGAGTAACCAATTACAAAGACAGGTTACCCGCTGAAGAAATTAAAAAAATGATTAAAGAAGCTGAGAATTACCATATTGAAGACAAGAAATTCCTAAGGAAGGCCAAAGCTGTGAATGCATTGGATGACTACATCTACAAAATGAGAAATGCTTTAAATAACATGGATGTTAACATAAATCTCTCCTCACTCACATATGAAGAAATTGAGAAGATCGAATCTGCAATTGACGTGACCACAAATTTAATTGATGAGAATAACAAGCAAGTTGAAATAGATGTTCTGGAGGATCATCTAAAGGAGCTTGTGAGTAGCATGGGAAATATTATAGCTAAGACTATTTAGTTTCTTATTTGTTTTTTCTTAATTAAGATTTTAAGTATTATCTAGATTTTAAGTAAGTATTATCTAGTGGAGAAAATGTTATTAAAACCATGCCAAAAACCATGTTGTAAGACCATGAATTATGCACTCCTGTTTCCATCATGTTTAATTTATATTGTATTTTATCAGTTTACATGTTACTGTTGGTGTATTTCTTTTGTTTGAGTTACAGATTAGCTGAATTTATTGTTTATTGTTTATTTTTTGAGTTACTACTATCTGTTGAAACCTGAAATGTCAATTGAGTGTTTCCGAGAAAACAAAGCATTCGAAATTTGGCATGATATTGATGCTTAACTTGTGAACTGTTCTTGGTATTCACTTATTTAAACTTGTCTGTTTAGTTTAGTTTAGTTTCATTAAGATGTTATTCAAATTCAATTTTGTAGTAATGCTTCAAGCATTTGTAAGCAACAGTTAGGTATAATATAATGGAGCAAGTAGAAATACATGTTAGTAAGCATTTACACTTGTGTATGAGTTACAAGTTAGTAGAAAAAATGGATTAAGTACTTGCTGCAGATGCAATGTTAATTGCAGATATGACAATAAGAGCTTCATCACACATGAGCAATTATTACAATATCATTTTTAAGACATGGAGTAAACAATAAATCTTCACATTGCCTTCAAATTTGTGATGATGTCAATTTAACGATCAACCACATTGTAACTCTCAGTTTTTTAATTACTCTCGCAACGCCTTCTGACGCAACTTTCTCAACCACAATTTTTTTGGATATAGTCATGAATTTCGATGTATTTTGTCCTTTTGCAATATACTTGATACTCCCTCCGATCTTAAATATATTGTATTTGGTCCACTTAAATAGTAAAACTTCTCTTATATTTAGGACCGGAGGGAGTATTACACAAATGGATTACACTTTGACTATTACATAGTGTGTATCTTCACACATCCTTGAGTACTAACTAGCTCTCCAATCACACCCATCAGGCTACGAACATATAACTTCTTTCATCCGTTCAACAAGGACAAATACATTTCACTTGAGTTGTGGATAATGTGACAATTATTGATTTGTTTCAAAAAATTGAATCACTTAAAAGGAGAATGTGTCAGTGTCAGTAGTTAAACAATATCACATGCAATCAAATGTGGTCAATGAGCATATTGTTATATTAAACTAAAAGTAGATATGCTCAATGTAGTATCTAAGTAGAGAAGAGGATGCCATGTACTTCCCCTTTGTTATATTCAATTAGAAGTAGAGACGCTAGATGTAGTATATAAACTAATTTAAACTGATATAATTTTTCAATCTAATGTTTTAATAAAATGTCCTCCATTTCCATTTATTATTTGGCTTAAATACACTTTTAGGGCCCGTTTGGTGCGGAGGTTAAGGAAATAAGATATGTTAAAGTTTTCCAATCTTGTTTAAATCTGTTATTTGGTGAACCAATAGAATATGATAAATTTAACTTACCATTAAGTCTATCCAATTACTCTTTGTTATTTTAAGCCTATCCAATTATTTTTTATGTTTTTTATTTTATTTTAGTGCTATTTATGTGTGCACCAAACACATGATATGATATGCGCTAATCTTGTCACTATCATATTATATTATTTTCAAACTTCGTATCATATCATGTATCTATCTATCCGGCGCACCAAACAGACCCTTAGTCCTCTAACTATTTTCAAGGTTTCACTTTGATCCTCTAACTATTTTTCGTTTCGAATTGGTCTTTTTAACTTTCCTTTCGTTAATCAAGTTGGTCCTAACCGTTAACAAAGTTTAAAAAAACATTAACAAAGTTTTCCGGCCACCAATTCTCCCTTACTCCATCGCTGGCCACCATCCATAAAACCACCAAATTCACTCAAATCAAACGATTAACACAGGTTTCCGAAGCTAAGACCTCCGTTGATCAAGAATCCAACCTCAGAGACGCCAAAAATGACACCAAGATCTCTAGATCAGAATTTGAATGTTTTAACTTCCGATCACATTTTTTGTTCATTCACGTTTATACAAGTTTTGTTTGCTGATTTTGATGTTAGATCTAGACTCTACGTGAAAAAACGAGTGGAATAGTGTGGTCGGTTGTTTTTTTTCCGTTCTTTGTAAGTGTGGTGACAGCGGCGGCGTTGTGTAGTCTGTTTGAGCTCAACGAAGAAGACGCAGGTGCACCGTATGCACCTTCAACTTAACGTGGTTAGGACCAACTTGATTAACGGAATGGAAGTTAAATGACCAATTAGGAATGACAAATAGTTAGAGGACCAAAAGTGTATTTAAGTCTTATTATTTTTGTTTAAGAGTTTCTAGATAACACAATGGTTCATTGATTACCCAACAAATCAGTTATTAATCAGCTACGTAAGCAACGAACACCTAAAATTCACTGCGTAATCAGAAAACAAGGTTTTGTTTCATCTATGGGACAAGATAAAAAAATGTAACTCTCTATTTACATTGTGAATAGAGTTCACTGCCTAAATAACGAGAGGATAAGTTTGTCATTTAAAAAACGCGTAAGAATTGATAGGGGCACGAAAACAAATTCTCATTAAAAAAACACATGTAAAGAAAATAGAGAGGCCCAAGTCCAATTCACATAAAAAAAAGCCCACAAAACATTCACCACCATAGCAAATTCCACAAATCTAAACAAAACACTTCATTTTCTTTCTTCGTTCTCTTACACTTTCTCTCGCTCTTTCCCTTCAAATCTGAATCCATCGTAAAACAATTTTCAAGATCTAGATCCAAACTCATCAATGGCGACACCAGATCACCTATTCAACCTCCGTAACAACTTCTACCTCGGTGCATACCAAGCCGCAATCAACAGCAGCGAAGTTAACGGCCTCTCACAAGACGATATCATCGAACGCGACACTCTCGTTCACCGTTGCTACATCGCTCTCGGTCAGTTACAGTTCGTCATCTCCGAAATCAATGATTCCGCTCCTACTTCTCTTCAAGCTGTTAAATTACTCGCTCTCTATTTCTCCTCTCCCGATTCCAAGGTATAGCGATTTCATCGCTGTTCCGCTTATATAGTGCGCCTTTGTTTCCTAGTTTTTTTATTTACCGGTCTCTGTTCGTCTTGTGCAGAAATTAATAATATATTTTATTAATAATATACTCTCTCCGGCCTTAATTATAAGCAATTTTTCAATTTTTAGGTTCATTGAAAAACTAATGTATCCAGCCTTAATTATATACCAGATACATTAGTTATCTAATGAATCTAAAAAGTGGAAAGTTGCTTATAATTAAGGCCGGAGGGAGTATTTGCAGTTAATTTTCTCGTTATATACGGCGACTTTGTTTTGTATTTTTTTTTTTACCGGTGTCTGTTCGTCTTGTGCAGAGATCTAATTTAATTTTCTCGTGTTTTGATTTCAGTTTCTGATTGATTTAATGTTATTGTAGGAACCTGCGATTGCGAGTATTAAAGAATGGCTTGCGGATCCGGCGATTGGAAACAATACGACATTGAGACTTGTTGCTGGAATTATATTTTTGCATGAACAGGATTTTAATGAGGCGCTTAAGTATACTAATGCTGGTGGAACTATGGAATTGTAAAATTGTTTTTTCGTTTTTCGTTTGATTTATTCGTTGTTGTTTTGATTTTGGTGGTTATAATGATGTGAAGAAGATTTAGTGATTGGTTATTGGTTTTTTTTGTGTGTTTAGGACTGCTTTGAATGTGCAAATTTTTATTAAGATGCATAGGTCTGATTATGCTGAGAGACAGCTTAGGATTTTGCAGCAGATTGATGAGGATCATACGCTTACTCAACTTGCCAATGCATGGCTTGATTTGGCTGTGGTAATTTCATATTTCTTATATAATAAATACATTAATGAAGCACTGACCCGGACACGACACTGACACGTCGACATGGATAAGTTTTTTTGAAAAAGTGTTATAATTCAATGTAATTGTTAGTGTTAGTGTCGTGCCGGTCTTGAACACGCCTAATCCGAGGAGTGTCTCTGCTTCATAGCTATTATTATCATTATTCACATGAAAAAGATGTTTTAAATAAATTAAATAAGAAAAAGTGATGTTTTGTTGATGAAAAGAGTTTTTGAAAAATAAGAAAATTCAAAATTGATGTTTTGGTTGGTGAATTTGGAATGTGATGTGTGGTAGTATTGTTGGATTAGGGAGGGGCGAAGATCCAGGAGGCGCATTTGATCTTCCAAGATTTGTCTGAGAGGTATCAGTCTACTAGTTTGCTCTTGAATGGCAAGGCTGTTTGCTGCATGCAAATGGGTAACTTTGATGAAGCTGAGACTCTTTTGGTTGAAGCGCTCAACAAGGCACGTTTATTTTGCATTGCTTATGTTATTATATCCGTTTCAATTTCAATTGATTAAACTTTTGATATTGCGTCCTGTTTTCTCATATAGAAGACTGTTGGCTCTTTATATTATATGCTACATATTATACTTTTAAATTAAGCTTGAAACTATGTTGGCTCTTTTAACATTCCATTACTCAAAAAGTAAAAAATTGCTTTTTTAAAGACAATTACTATTTGTAGATTCATTAGCATGTGCCCTTAGGGCACAAGTTAGCATGATCCTTATTTTAAACCTTTAGGCTATGCTGAAGTAGGGTTTGATAGGGTAATTATTGGTTTTGGAAATGGTGTTTGTGGTGAAGAAACTCTTTGTGATTTTACAGGATGCTAGGGATCCAGAAACACTGGCCAATCTTGTTGTATGCTGTCTTCACCTTGGCAAACCATCTTCTAAGTCATTCAGGTAATCTCTTTGAACATTTCCCTCACTCGTAATGTTTTTCGCTGTTTTTCCATGAATGTACATTCCTCTGTGTAGACCAGTTGAATACTTTGTACCTTGAAAAAAGTTTGATACTAAATTATGAATCAACTCTGAACTTTTAATGAATTAAGCCCTGCGAGGGATATTCCTAGATGGAGTTTGTCTCCCCAACTAGTGGCTTTAGGTCATTGTTTGAGAGCCAATTATTTGTAGCTCTAAAGGGCTAAATGATAGCAATTGGTAATGAAATTGATTAAATGGGAGTTGAGCTTTAATATTCTTCAAAGAAAGCTCTTGAACTCTTTCAATAAAAGCTGTGGAATTTAATGCTAAAATTTATCTAAATTCAGATCATTATAATCTGTTGGGTTTAGAATGGTATGATCTGGGTTTACACTCCGTCCTGGAGTTAGGAGGTCATAAGTAGGTTGGGTATCATGATCCAAGCAGTTTCAGCTGAATGTTTGGCGTTAAACCTAAAATATTTCACAGATCACATTTATTAGAAACCAAACTGCATTGTGATTCTGAATTTGGCTTGTTTCCCAGACATGATTCGTTTGTGTGTCAAATCTCACTGAAACTGTTTCTTGACTGAATGATTTACATTCTAAACATATATTATATATCCTTCAATAGTAAATAGAATAGTGATTAGTAACATAACATCAATTGTATGAATAACAGTTCATAACTTGGTCCCAGTTTGTAATATTTCCTAGTAGTATTTAATTATCAACAGAATCAAATACCATAGTAATATAGTATAACTCCAATACTGAAACTGCTCAAAGACAAGTTCAAAACTCTAATACCATATAGTATTTGCAATATTATAGATCTGTTATATGTATTCTGTTAAAATACTTGTTTATACACTTTGATTTGTTTATTGATTTGATTATTCTTCAAATTTGAATTGAACCATGCTGGGAAGAAACTATTTTGAAAACTCTTAGTAATTTAAAGGCCTTGATGCTGAGGCCTTATAGAATTTGGCATACTTATATTTTTGTTTTCCTCTTTAATTTCCCTTGAAAATAGCTTGCATCAGTAATATCTATGAACTTTACTGTGTGGAGCAGTTCTTCCATGTCTTATTGGTTAAATGTAACCGGTATACATGTACACATTGTGTTTTCCCTTTCTAAAATGTTCTATTGTTCTGGAGATCTTGTTATGTATTTCTTGTGTCAGTATAATGCAATGTTACATGTACCACGTTATTTATTGCACTCTTGTTACTTACATCTTTATTGTCTGCTTTTGACCCCCTTATTTACCTCACTTGTAAGAGCATCTTTAACGCGGATCAACTATGACAAGTTTAGCTATATAGTTCACGTGAGCTATAAAGAATTCACCATTGTAGAAAGCATGTAATAAGCTAAAACTTAGTTCACGTTGATTGTATAACCCACTTACACTAACTCTCTTTTTGCCTATAAAAAACAATATTTTATTCCAAACCCATACAATATAATTCTAAAATCAACTATTATGTGGGGTCAAGTGTTGTTCTTTATAAACAACTACCATTAAAGAAAATATTACATAAATCAACTATGAATTGTTTAAATCCTACTTGGCATTTTGTCCCCACAAAAAATAACTTAATTTATCCTCTTTAGCTACTCCCATTAAAGATGCTCTAATGTTTCTCTCTGTTTTTCATCAAAAATATATTTTTTACCATGGATATACATTCCTGTGTAGACCAGTTGAATATTTTGTTCCTTAAAATTTTGTCTTCTAGATGGAATTTGTCTCCCCAAATAGTGGTTTTAGGTAATTGTTTGAGAGCCAATAGTTCTCAAGTGCTAAATGATAGCAATTGCTATTGAAATTGATTAAATGAGAGTTCTGAGCTTTAACATTCTTCAAGGCAAGCTTTTGGACTCTTTCAATTTAAAGCTGTGGAATTTTATGCTAAAATTTATCTAAATTCAGATCATTATAATCTGTTGGGTTTAGAATGGTATGATATGGGTTTACACTCTCTCTTGGAGTTGGCTACTTGAATTAGGAGGTCACAAGTAGGTCTAGTATCATGATCCAAGCAGGTTCATCTGTATGTTTGGCATTAAACCTAAAATATTTGACAGATTGCGATTCTGAATTTGGCTTGTTTCCTAGACATGATTCATTTGTGTGTCAAATCTCACTCAAACTGTTTTCCTTGACTGAACGATTTACATTCTAAACATATATGATATATCCTTCAATAATAAATAGAATAGTGATTAGTAACATAACATCAATTGTATCAATAACAGTTCTTAACTTGGTCCCAGTTTGTAATATTTCCTAGTAGTATTTGAATATCAACAGAATCAAATACCATAGTAATATAGTAAAACTCCAATACTGAAACTGCACAAAGACAAGTCCAAAACTCTAATACCATATAGTATTTGCAATATTATAGGTCTGTTATATATTCTGTTAAAATACTTGTTTATACCCTTTGATTTTGTTTATTGATTTTCTTATTCTCCAAATTTGAATTGAACCTTTCTGGGAAGAAACTATTTTGAACACTTCCGGTAATCTAAAGGTCTTGGCCTTATAGAAATTGGCATACTTATATTTTTGACGTGTGACTGACTAACTATGTCCTTTAAGTTTTATAGCTAATCACCTATCCAACTTTACTGTGTGCAGCACTTCTTCCGTGTCTTATTGGTTAAACGTACCAGTATACTTCTAGACATTATGTTTTCCCTTTCTAAAATGTTCTGTTGTTATTTCTGGTCTTGGTATGTATTTCTTGCGTCAATAGAATGCAATGTTACATGTACCACCTTATATATTGTCCTCTTGTTACTTAGAAAGTTATTGCATGCAAATATTTTGCTGTTTACTTGTATCGTGAGTGTCTAACACATGTAAGTAGTTATGCCAGACCAAATTTTGTTTCTATCAAGAATCTTTTACAAATTTTGTTGGCATTATTTCTACTAGCATTATAAACAAACTAATACTATGCTTATTTTATGCGATTTATAAAGGATTTTCCACTTGTGAGTGACTTGTAATTGTGTACTGTATTGCAGCCAGCTGAAACTTGCACACCCAGATCATGTACTGGTCAAAAGGGTATCAGCAGCTGAAGAAAGCTTTGATAGAGCATTACAATCTGTTTCATGAGCTCATGATTCAATATCTTTCGTCATTTGAATGGTGTCTGGTTTTGCCGTTCAATTTTTACACCTTATTGTGGCTATTGTATTGGTTGCGTATAATCAGTTTGGGTAAATGTGTTATAGGATTCGAATTTTATGACAATATTTGTGTTACTTAAGTCTTGATGTTGCAATAACTACAGCTGATATTAATTTTATTGCAAGTTCATTTACATCATATCTTTACTGGAAAAGCAAGAAATACCTATTATAGGTTATTATATTATGTAAAGCAAAATTACTATTGTGTGGAGCTTTCAAAGATAATGAACTTGTGTTTTTAAGCTACTAGCATCATGTAATTTTAACTAAAATTTGTTGTGGTAATAAATCCATGTAAAAATATATGAATACCAGCGAGGAGATGACAGTCGAAGGACAGTAACAATTTAGGGACGAACAGTAAAAGTACTTTAATTGGGAGCGGAGAATTTGATTACAAAAAGTGTTTGTTTATTGTTCCGCCTCTTTATAAAATTGAATTTTTTGATATAGGGAGCAAAACATATTTAACCTTTAAACAAATATAGTTTTAATAGGCACTAAAACCGTGTGCAAGAAATTTTTTATAGAATAAAATTAAGTAAGGACTAAGCATCTCTATTATATATATTACGATAGTTCCACGGAGCTCTCTCGTGCATTCTCAAGAAAATTTGCTTATGTGTCATTCAATTAGAGCTTCTCTAAGATCTTTTATTTATATTTTTTTAGATATTTTTTGTAGCGTAATTCAGTTGCATTCTTAGCATATTTTTTTAGATTTTTTTTTTGGGAATAAATACGTTTGCAGTCCCTATAAATATACAAAATTTTATTTTTAGTCCCTAAAACAATTTTCAACAGGTTATGGTCCCTCAAATATTTCCTATCATGATTTTTGGACGTCGAAGAAAATTTTTAGAGGGACTAAAATCAAAGTTTGGAATATTTATAGGGATCAAAAACATATTTAACCCTAAAAAGATAAATTGTGAGAATAATTATAGGGACCAAAAATATATCACAATGTGGGAGTTTTGTGATATATATTTTTTTTGGTAGATCGGAAAGATAAATTGCTCCCGCTAGGAATTGATCCATGGACCTCTCCAACTCATACGTTCCTCAGCTCATACCACCTAAGTTATGTAACGTGGACAAAGTTTTGTGATATTAAGAATTATATTTTCTTTGTTTTTTTTTTTTGTTTTTAAATTTTACACGTGGATTACTATGAAACAAGTTCAAACAAAGTGGGACAACGATGGAAAAAGATATTTTAATTTACACTGTATTTTAAAAAAATGTAGTTTGATGGGATTTAGATGAATAAATATACAATAAACATAGGAACATCACTATATGTGAAGGTTTTTTTTTTGACGTAAAAATACTGGACCTTTTGATATGCAAAGTTGTCTATTTTTTTTGTTTATTTTAAAATTTGAAAATATATCTTAATATACATTGTGTTTAAAGAAATGTAGTTTGATGAGATTAAACTGAATGAATCTACAATAAACTTAGGAAGATCACTAAATGTGAGAGTTTTTTTTATGAAAAAATGTGTTAGTTTTGTTATATGCAAGACTGTCTATTTATATGTATTAAAGATAAATTATGAGAATAATTATAGGGACCAAAAATATATCACAATGTGGGAATTTTGTGATATATTTTTTTTGATACATTAATAAATATATGTATAATTATTTAAACAATTTAACTATATTTTCTAAATATTCATGCCATATATAGCACCACAATATATTCACATTACTTATACAAACAAATATTGTATATATATATATAGGGGTTTGCTAACTTCCTCCCACATGGGAGGAAGTTAGCAAACCTCCTCCCACTAGCAATTTACTATAACACCCTCACAATTGCTCTACATCCCCCCATTTTTTCTAATGGCACCCCCACACACCCTCTTCTCATTTGCGCCCCCCATTTCTCAGCGCCCCCCCCCCCACCCTTTTTTACTGCGCCCCCCCCCTAATTGCTGGGCGCCCCCCCAACCCCCCCCCCCCACCCCCCCCACCCCCCCCCCCCAAAACCTACTTTTTTGTATTTTTTTTTAGTTTATTTCTCCAACCTGTTTTTTATGTTTTTTTTCTAACCTTTATTTTTAGTTTTTTTGTTCATTTAAAATATATAAATATATTACAAAAATATTTTTTTGATGTTTATATATCTTTATTCTGATTTAAAATTGCATACTAAAACATGTACTATAATTATGTTTAATTTATGACAATTAACATAAAAATTATTAAATGGAGCAAATATGGTTTTGACATACTAATAATAATTTAACAATAATAATCTCATTGTTCTTTTATTTTATTAGCAACCATAACATCTTGTATTAATATTTGACTCAAATTTTTTCTATTTTAGAATAACGAAACCATTAGACCATACTAATGGTTTCAGTTTATAACGTCGTGAAACCATTTAACAATGTTTATGGTTTCAAAGATTTATTTTATGATTTCAGTCATAATTATTATTTAAAACCATTTAACAATAATAATTTTATTGTCCTGTTATCTTTATTAGAAATCATATCATCTTGTTTTAATATTTGACTCAATTTTTTTTCTTTTTTAGGGTATTAAACCATTCGAAACCATTAGACCATACTAATGGTTTCACTTTATAACGTCTTGAAACCATTTAACAATGTTTATGGTTTCAAAGATCTATTGTATGATTTCAGTCATAATCATTATTTAAATCCATTTAACAATAATAATTTCATTGTTTTTTTACTTTATTAGAAACTATATCATCTTGTATTAATATTTGACTCAATTTTTTCTATTTAGGGTATCGAAACCATTCGACCATACTAATGGTTTCAGTTTATAACGTCGTGAAACCATTTAACAATGTTTATGGTTTCAAACATTTATTTTATGATTTCAGTCATAATCATTATTTAAAACCATTTAACAATAATAATTTTATTGTCCTTTTATCTTTATTAGAAACCATAACATATTGTTATAATATTTGACTCGAATTTTTTATATGTTAGGATAACGAAACCATTAGACCATACTAATGGTTTCCGTTTATAACGTCTTGAAATCATTTAACAATGTTTATGGTTTCAAACATCTATTTATTAAAACGTAATTAAA
Source organism: Trifolium dubium (assembly GCA_951804385.1). Taxonomy (NCBI): domain Eukaryota; kingdom Viridiplantae; phylum Streptophyta; class Magnoliopsida; order Fabales; family Fabaceae; genus Trifolium; species Trifolium dubium. The sequence goes on along the minus strand of OX638062.1, from coordinate 13,953,669 downwards.
TAAAAAACTCCACAAAATTTATTTTATGTATGGAAACCATTAGACCATATTAATGGTTTCAAGTTATAACATCTTGAAACCATTTAATCATATTAATGGTTTTAAAGGTTTATTTTAAGATTTCAGCCATAATCATTATTTAAAAATATTTTATAATAATAATTTCATTGTTCTTTTACTTTATTATAAACCATATCATCTTGTTTTAAAATTTTACTCAAATTTTTTCTAGTTAGGGTATCGAAACCATTAGACCATACTAATGGTTTCAGTTTATAACGTCTTAAAACCATTAAACAATGTTCATGGTTTCAAAGATCTATTTAATTAAAATTTAATTAAATAAAAAATTTCACAAAATTTTTTTAAAAAAAAAATTATAAAAAAAAAACGAAGGTGGAGAGGAATGTATTTTAAATAACTAAAAAAAACTATAAAAAAAAAAAAAAAAAAAATTGGGGTGGGGGGGTGGGGGGGGTTGGGGGGCGCGCCCAGCAATTGGGGGGGCGCGCGAAGTAAAAAAGGGTGGGGGGGCGATGAGAAATGGGGGGGGGGCGGGGGGTGCCATTAGAAAAAATAGGGGGTACAAAGTAATTATAAGGGTATTATAGTAAATGTGTAGTGGGAGGATGCTTGCTAACTTCCTCCCACATGGAGGATGTTAGCAGCCCCCATATATATATATATATATATATTTGATTATAATAATATTTAATGTGCACTTTCAAAAAAAAATATTTAATATGCAAAAATAATGGAAAAGAAGTGATGTCAAGCACAGCCACATTGCCAATTTTGGAAATACAATTTATCACAAAATATCATGGATACTATGTCATAATAGCATTGATTTATCATTTATGTGAGGTATTCACAAAAAATTGTGCTCATGCCGTTCATTTCCCGTGTGGCCCGCACCCAACTATCCATTATATTATGAATTTAATTTATTAATTTATACATATTGTTGGTATAAAACTATTTTACACATGTATCAGATAATATATTGATACATATATTGTGTGCAAAAACATATTATTTATAAGCAACTATTTTCTACCGTTGTTCCCTTATTTCGATTCAAGAAGTTGTTCTTTGGATATGGTGGGTTGAGCACTTTTGATTCGAGTTCAAAAGTTAGTGTCTTTTGGCAACTCTTTGGGTCGGGTTGAGGGATGGTATGAAAGCAGAAGAGTAGCTTCTAAGAATGAGATTAGAAGTATATCTCTTTTAGGTAGTGTAGGTTTTGGTTTTTTATGGCGTTCTGCTTATATACGGGGCGCCATTGTTTTGTAACTTCTATTTTGTCGTTCTATGTTCGTCTTGTGCATAGATATGGTCTTATTAATATAATATTTGCCGTTAAAAAAAATGTCTTAAATGGATTCAAGTTATCTCGAGTGAATTTATCTCTGCAGTTGCGTGCGGAAAATACCTTTGGTTTATCAAAAAAATATCTCAAATTCACTATTTAATATTAAAATAAATTTAAAATAATAATTTAAAATAAATTAATAAATAATATTAAAAAGAAAATAATCCCGTGCACGGCACGGGTTAACATACTAGTATAGAGGAAAAGAGTTATAATAGTCTAGAGTTCAGGCGCGAGTTTTGACATCAAGTGGTTTCAGTCATCTCTCAAATGTTTTGGAGATTGAACTGTGATTCTTCCTACTAAGTCCAATATCAATCACACACAAATAACATATCATTAAATTTAAATTAAAAAAAAATTAAATATTTGATGGATCACACACGATTTATTGTTATTCATTCTCATGTTTTAAATATGACTCTATTAGAGTCATACATATCAATAAACAAAAAACCACTGACCAACTACATGAATATCAATCACCAAAAAATACCACCATCCAACTACGTACATGAATTTTAAATTCTTGTGTAAGAAAAATGAATTTTAGAGTCATATGTTATATCACAATAAACATTATATAAATAATGTTATATCGTGTGAAAGCTTTACTCACAAATATCGCATAACTATACACAATTGAAAGTTGGTTGGATACTTACAAAATCACAAGTTTGTTTGTTTTTCCTTTTTTGAATTAAACCCCACATTTATAATTTATAAACAAATAGTTAAATCAAAGCATTTAAATATTAAACTTTAGAATATGTTCATATTGAATATATAGCAAACATCAAAGACGGAATTATATTGGTTGATTTGTAAACTTATTTTAAGTTTGATTTTTATTGTTTGCTAGCAAATATATATTCAAAGGGTGAGAGTTTTATTCTTTTGGTTATAAAAACATTAACAAGAATTATTTTGCGTTAAATTTGTTATAGTCCTTATAAAATTACTCCCTCCGTCTCAAAATAAATGTCATAGTTGACCGTTTTACACTATTCACATAATGTACTTTGTCCTTGTTTTTTACTAATATATAAATCTAAATATTATCATGTAAGATATTGTTTGATTTGTCTCGATGAATATTTTTAAGATATACAATTTTTATAATTTTTAAAGATAAATAATACAAGATATTAACGATTAAAGTTGTGCGTTGGCAAACTTGAACTGGTCAACTATAACACTTATTTTAGGACGGAGGGAGTAATAAATATTAATTTTTGTCACTATAAAAAAAATCATGTTTTATCTCCAAAACAAATTCTGTTAGTTTTGAGTTATTGTATCTCCAATTCTAATAATTATAAAAAATACATTTATTTTCAGAAGTAAATAAGACTCTTGGTGTGCTAAATGCCGAAGAAAGTGCATACAATGTGTGTATGCAGTAGAGCTTTGAGATATGGTTTGTTGGAAGTACGTAAAAGGTGTCTAACACAGAAAAAACATAAGTGAAAATAAATTTCAGTTTGTCAATCATTGTAAAAAAAAAATCACTATTATCGGTTTTGAGAGTGTACATGTTGCAATGAAACATTTATTTGAGAATGACACCTTAAAGTTATAAGCTTAAATTCTTACCAATAAGTTATAGCACTTCAAAATTTGCTGTCAGTTTCAATTTTAATCCCTACTAAAATTAAATTTGTATAATTTTTATTAGCTTAATATAAAACAAAAATTGCATAATTATAATAAGGGTTAAATATGTTTTAGTCCCTACAAAATGGTGACCTTCTAAGTTTAGTTATCGCTTAGTTTATATTAAATTTTAGTCTCTGAAAAATTGTTATGCACTCAGTTTTAATCTTTACCTTTAAATCAACCTTTATTTTCGAATTATTTTTTTGCAAGTATGTTTAAAACATCATAAAAAGATTCTCCAAAAAAATGAGCTCATTCTAGATCATAATTTTTATTACTTTTATCTCAAACTTTTGCTAAATATTTCATTATAAATTTTAGCAAATAAACTTTATATGATATATTTTAAACAAGCCGATAAAAATCATTCAAAAGTTTAAGATTTTAATAATTATTAAATAAATATATATTTTAATAACTATGTGCAAGAAAAAATTTATAGGGACTAAAAATATAATAAAACTAAGAATAAACTTAGAAAGTCCCCATTTTATAGGGATCAAAAACATATTTAATCCTTATAATTTTTTTTGAAAGAATATTTAACCCTTATAATTAAATTCTTAAGTTTGTGAATATGTTTTTATATGCATAATTAAAATATCATATAAAGTTTATTTACTAAAATTTAGAAATTTTTAACAAGATACGAATTAAATATGAATTTTTAAACGGCAAAATTCAAGATAAAAGTAACGAAAATTATGAGCTAAAAATTAAATTTTTGAGCTTATTTTTTCTGAAGGAACTTTTTATGATGTTCTAAACCTACTTGCAAAAATATGATTCAAAAATACACATTGAGTGCAAGATAAGATTCTAGGGACTAAAAATTTAAGTAAAAGTTAAAGACTAAACTTAAAAGATCATTATTTTGTAGGGACCTAAAATATATTTAACCCTTATTATATACTCCCTCCGTTCCATTATATAAGCATCTTTACTACAAAAGTCTAGTCCCAAAATATAAGCCCCTTTAAAAATTTTGTATTCCAATGCAACTTAGTAGAAATAATTAAGGATATGTGTAAGCAAAAAAGTAATAAATGTACCTAGTAAATTGTAAAGGGGCTTATATTTTGGGACTAGACTTTTGTAGTAAAATTGAAGTTTAGAAGTTCTAGTTTATAGGATCGAAATTTTATGTAACACTTCTTAATAATACGAACTTAAAATTAGTTTCTACATCCAATTATATTTAATTCAATCATGTTCATAATGCAAAAAAAAAAAATTACTCAAAAATGCAAAACTATTTATTGTTCAGCATGCAAAAAAATTGCTTATAACAAACACTTAATATTGAAAAACTTTAAATTTATGGGTCAGCTATCCCATTCTTTGAAGGATCTCTAATCTAACAAGGGAATAATCTCTGTATTCGGCGGTGGACACCCTGGTCTCGACCAAGAAACACCTAATATTGAAAAAAGTACCAAACAATGGATGGGGAAAAATAAAAATTCATGTAATGGATTTCCCCTCAACAACCAAAAAGAAGAAAATCAAACATCAAAATAATGTCGGTAAATCAATTTGTGGGCTCGAGTTGTTCCAACAGAAGGAGACATTCAGTGGTTGATGTGAGTTTGAAAAACAAAAGTAGGTAATGTGATAAAAATTAGTAGGTGAATGAGTGAAACATCAATATTATTTTTTTATAACCATTAGATCTTTTATAAATGAACACAAAAATCTTGTACTCAAGGATGCTTAGATGAGATAGCGTTGATCTCTCCTAACTTTACCAAAGTTATGAACCAACATAATATAACACAAGTGATAAATATTTAGACATCTTAAACATTTGGTCCTGAACTCGATCATTGGTTGGTGTGTATGGAAAATCATTTGTTAGAGAGATAAATCGGATCTAAGTACCTCGAAGGGAATAGTTTTGCAGTTGTGCGCTAAGCATACTTTTGATTTACCAAAAAATAAACCAAAGTCATGTGTTTGATGTCTGACATGGCCATGCAATTTGCGTACGGAACCCGGTTTACAGCAACAATTTTTTTTGTTTTTATCTATCTTATATAATGTGTCACTAGTACATTATGATTGACTCGAACAAGTTAGATTGCCATCAAACAAATTGGGCTTAAGTATCATTTTCGTCTATGTATGTACGCTAAATTTTGGTTTTAGTCTCTGTATCGATTTTAGTTCTAAATAAGTTATTGAATCAACCAAACTTTTAGTTTTTGGCCCCTAAAACTAAAATCCGTAGGAAAATTCGTAAGTTTCCTGCAGATTTTCCCATGAATTTTGCTGTAGAGACTAAAATCAAAAAATTTAGTTGATTCAGAGGTTTATTTAGAACAAAAATTGATGCAGGGACTAAAACTAAAATTCCGCATATTCATAATACAAGGGAGGGAAATGATTCATAATTAAATCTATTTAAATGGAAAAATCAATAAGACAGAAAGTAAAGCTATATCAGAGCCTGCACATTATATTATTGAACCATTATTATTATATGTTGAATACAAATAAGTATAATGAATGAACTACCAACTCCCTAAGAACAAAAATTCATCATCTCATATATGAGAGAGCAATATAATGGCAGTTTCTATGGATGTCATGCTACAAGTCTAGGAACTTCCGTAACCGTTAGGGCGAGATTTCTGCCATTTCCATGCAACTTGTATGCTCTTTTCAAGGTCAGTGTATTGTGCAGTCCAATTCAGTTCCTGCTGAATCTTAGTTGGGTCGCTATAGACCTCGGCGTAATCGCCGGGCCGGCGAGGAAGGAAGTCGACTTTGATGTCAACACCTGTAGCCTTTTTACAAGCACTCACAAACTCCTTCACTGACCTTCCTTTTCCAGTGCCGACATTGTAGATACCAACTTTACCGGGTTTTGCCTTTTGAAGAGCTTTGACATGAGCATCAACAAGGTCGGTTACATCGATATAATCACGAATGCATGTTCCGTCAGGCGTGTTGTAATCTGTTCCTGTAACCTGCAAGGTGGCAACAGATACAGTGAGAACAGGTTCATTTTACATCGTGACATGTTAGCTTAGAGCAGTGTTTAAAAACTGAACCGAGCCGGCCAGTCCGGATAATGCTCTTTTCTTAGCAATGTATCGAATACTATTCCCACGATTAATCTCACAGCAGGTTCAAGTTTCTGACTTATGTAAACATTAACCAAAAGTAAAAATGACAATGTTAATATACCTTTAAGCCAGGTGTAATACCGCGAGCTGCATCAAAGCAGGCACCTGAAATTCGACCATGTTCCCGAAGTTCAGGTCTTGGTGCCTCACCTAATCTTCCTTCAGGGTCTGATCCAATCACATTGAAATATCTGGATATTTCCAACAAAAACTATTATCAACAATCAACAGTTTTGCTATGTTAAGTAATCCAAAATTACTGATATCACTTTTCCTTTTAGTATGTGTGCGCGCACACCAATAAAGAGATGAAAAAACTATATAAAACAAGGGCAAAATCAGAAGCGTTGATGTAAAATACAAACCTTAGAATCATTACTGCCATCTTCGAATTTTTAGAAAAATCAAGGATGATATCTTCTGCCATTTTCTTAGCTTTTCCATATGGATTGATTGGTTTCTGAAATTCAAGTATATATTGATTTAATATTACACTCCGATGTAAGCCATTGCAAGATGCAACAAGAAACAAAGAGTTCTAAACTAAACCAAATAACTCAACAGCACTTGAATATCGCACCTGTTCAGTTACTTCTGTAATTGGCATCTTTTCAGGTTCCCCATATGTTGCGCATGTACTTGAATATATGAATGTCTTTACATTATATTTAGCCATAGATTCCAACACCAACAAGGTATTTGATGTAATATTATGATAATACCTGAAAAACAAATTATAGAACATAAATAAAGTAGAACTCAAATATATTAATTATAATCGTGTTTAGCACACAAATACAACTTCGCTAGTTCATAGGAACCCGAGTTTGAATTCTGATTGAAACAACCTTTGGCCAGACTTGACTTACTTCCTAGCCGAATTCCGAATTACCAAGGGTTAAGACTTAAGAGGTTTACGAGCCAAAAAAAGTACAACTTTATCAATCGGAATTTAATGTTCCCAAATGAAAGCTGCAAGTACTTACTTAAGAGGGTAAAGTGTACTTTCTCCGACATATGCAACAGCTGCAAAGTGCATCACAGCATCGAACTTATTCTCTGAAAATATTTTATCAACCTAATAACCAGTCAAGTAAACAATTTTTCCAGGGAATTCACTAACAAACGTGCATCAATCAAAAACTCAACAGCAAATTATTTTCTGTAACAAGGATACGGATTTCGCATCTCCTAAATCAGCATGTATAAATTGAAGCCTTCCAGGTTCTGGAAATAAGCTTTGAAGAACTCGGACGGCACCCAAATTTCCACGTGACAGATTATCCTAAAAGAGGGAAGTTTTGTTTAGGACAGACTCGTTATTGCATTTAACTTTATCACAGAGAAGTTTTCGGTATTATTGAGACATACCACTATGGTGACTCGATAAGATTCCTTCAGAAGACGTAAGGTAGCATGTGAGCCGATATAGCCTGCACCTCCTGTCACTAAAACATGGGTGACCCCCGGCTCATGAACAGAAAACTGGACCAAAAAGAGAAGCAGAATCTTAATCAATAAATCAGAACAATACAATAACCACATATTCATATCATATATATATATATATATATACACATATACATATAGAAACATGACATTCATTTGTCAGTTAGATGGATTACCGGACTAGGAGTGGTGAAAGACGGAGATTTCTTGATCACCAAAATGCATAATGTCGTTAATGCTGCAACGAGACAAAACTTCCCGATAAAATTTCCCTTCCTTTTTGGATCAACATAGTCCATACCTGAAAGGAAGAAACATAATTAAGAACAAATATAAATCTTATATATAATCATAATTACAAAATAACCAACCAACATGAAATAAATCACAGAACTTCGAAAAACTAATTCATAAATGAACACCAAATGCGGTTATGCCATATATTTGCATATGAGGTATCCTATACTTGAGTGCAAGAAAGCACAGCATTTCAATTCTCATTATGAAATTGACTATAAAGCACGGAAACAGAAAGGACACGGACGCCGGATACGGCACGGACACGGCAACACGGATAAAAATATTTAATGTGACCAGAAGTGTCAGTGCTTCATAGAAAATCGATAAATATTTAAAGCACCACGAGACGCATTCAATATATACACATAATTAGTCAACCACCATTGATGCTCAAATTTGGCAGAATAACCTTACCTCCTAATGACATAGATCTGGCTGCCCTTGGCTGACTTCTGGGCCTAGAACTATTTAGCATTTGCAAAACCAACAAGGACGAACTCCCAAATATCGATTATCACATCAAGATCCGCAATCAAGAGGATCTTGAGTGATATGCTGCAGCAAAACAAAAACCATGTAAGTTATCTTTCTTCCTTTTCGCCGGCAAAACCGCTAAAGAATTTTAAAATGAAAAATCAGCATAACAAAAACAAACAAATTGATGAGTCAATTAAGGGTAAAAAGTAACACTTTTCTTTCCAAAAGGCATATATTGGTGAAGTGTGAGAGAAAAGGGGTGAAGTAAACAATGAAAAGTGAAAGCAAAATTCAAAAGTTAAGATACTAATGACCATAAAACCTCTACAAAACAAAACATTGCAAATTCAACATACAAAAACAAACGTTAGTTGGTCCAGTAGAGATTGGCGCTGGACTTGATAGGGAGGACCACGGTTCGATCCCTCGCAACTATGTTTGGAGGGACTGGAACCACTAGATGTCAGAACTCGCCCCAAACCGAATTAATCAGCCCAGTGGGCCGGATACTGGTTGTGAAAACAAAAAAAAACACTTACAAAATAAAAAACTCAAAATCACATACCATGTGAAAGAGAACGTGACATACATGAAAGATCCAAACAAGTTCATCAGAAGAAAATCATGAAAAAACATGCACATAACTTGTTTGTCAGAATGCCTCAGGCAGAAAAGCACAAGGTAAAAAACAAACCATAGTGGACCAACTTTACATTTTACAATTTCCATTCAAATTATCAAAAACCAAAATCAGTGAATCCATTACCTATTCAAAAAAAGCTTCAAAATTTCAAATCATACAAAACAGTTGAAACTTGAAACACACACAGAAATTGAAAAAATGTAGAAAATTAAACCAAATTCAGGATCCAATAATCTTATCAACAATGAACCTTCAATTATTGACCAATTCAAATTCATCAAAAACAAACAAAAACCCTTTCAATTTTCTCCTCGTTAAATAATTTCCACAAGCATTAGACCAATTCAAATTCATCAAAACAAAACCAAAACAAAAAAAAAAAAAAATCATATTTATCATAATTTGTTTTTGTTTCACAGCATCATCAACTAACAATCAACCAAAAAACCAAACCTAAAACAAAACAAAATAACCTCAAAGAATCAACAAACAAGATCATAGTACAAAACCCAGAAATGCAAAAACACAAAAAACAAAAAAAGTTGAATCAAACAACAACAACAACAACTACACCTTATAACAGTCCAAAACATAGAACAAAACCATCACTGAAACATTTTCAAAATATAATTTTTATCATTTTATTGAGTAGCCCATAAGATCAAATCATATTGTAAGAACAAAAAGAGTAGAACTTTAACCGTTTCAAAGCATAAAAAATGTTTTATTTTTCAAAAAGAAAAAAGTGAGAAAGGAATACCAGATTAGTGTTGAAAAGAGAATGAAGGTTGATGAAGTATAGAAGAATTATGGGGTGGAGTTGAAATTGAAAAAGAGAGAGAATGGTGTGAGAGAAGAGAATTGAAGAGAAGAAGAAAAGGGTTGTATATGTAATAGGTGAAGGCTTTTGTTTGTGTGCGTCCATGTTGTCAAAGCGTTACAGGCTGCAAAAGGGAAACAACATCGTAGACTAGACTTTTTCTTTTTTATTTCTGTATTTTTTATGGAATATTTTTGTCTTCGAATAAAAATTATTTCGACATAGTTTTATGAACTTAACTCAATTGATTGAACACATAATATATGTAGGTGGCGGGAGTTCGAACCCCGATCATTTTATCATTTTAAAAGTGGAATTTCTAATCGTTAAGCTATTTGACAAAAAAAAAATCAACACAATTTAGCAATATAATGCGAGTTTAAATGACATAAATTGTTAGGTTTGACATTTATAATTAAGGTTTGATTTTTGGTTTCTCTACTGTGTGTGAGTTTATGATGACTCTGTCATTTCGTCTATTTACTAAAAAATTATTTTCAACATACCAATAATAAATTGGTATAAATGATAAGAATCTTACTAAAATAATACTACCTTTAATCTTTAATTATAAGAAAATAAAAGTGATGAATCTAACACATAATATAAACTAAATTCATCATTTTATTAATAAACTTAATAAGTAAATATTCTCTTATAATTATGATAGGAGGGAGTAAATTATGATAGGAGGGAGTAGATGTTGTTTGATTGAATTGCAGGGGAATAACTCATTTTGTGTAACTCATAAGTTTTTCATAATAGATGATAGAAATTTAGTAATAATAATAAGGGGAAAATCTATTGTGAGAATTTTATTTTATTTTGTTTATAAATATTTTCAAAATACTCTTTTGATAACTCATTTTTAAAAATAAATTAATAGGATTAATAAACAATGTTAAAGAAATAACAAATCTATCTAGTCATTTAAAATATAATTTATATTTTTGTCTACATTTTATTTTTTTACTAATATTTTTTTGTTGACTTATATTTAGAGTAGTTGTATTATTTTATGAAAAGAAAAAAAAAAGGAGGGAGCTTATTATTATATGATAAAATACCAAGTTTGGTGGATATAAAAAAAAATGAGAGAGATACTTCAAAAAAGTCGATCTAGTTGATAAAAAATTAATTCATACTTTATATGAATGTAGATTTATATAACATTAGTGATGCAACATTTAAATATTGTCGATTGAAACTTATCAGTATCTTTTATAAGTTTTTTTAATATTAAAATATGCTCTAACAATAGTGAAGTCTAATTTCTAACTTAACCTAATCTTTTTTATCATCAAAAGAAAATGGAAATGAGAGAAAGTTGTTTTCATTTTTGTTGATAGAGAGGGGTATCTTTCTACACATTTTTCTTTCATTAGGTACCATTTTCTTTCATTAGGTGCCATTGCTATTGGGGGTATCTAGCTAGTGAGAGGTTTTAGTGGGTAAAAACAATTTCAATTGAGGGTAATATTCAAGAAGATGAAGATATTAATAGATTTAGTTACACTCACTTAAATTAAATTTTTTTTTGTCTTTGATGAAAAAGTGATCTATTGAAGTGAAGTGCGTAAGAGGCAAGTACAAGGTTAGAATATGAGATATCTAAGCCATTGTCAGAATGACAGTATTTATAGTCCTAGCGTTGGGCCAATGCCATTAATGAGGGGAGGAGAATCTGGATCCGCCTCTTCCATTAATGACCGTCGGAATCTGGCGTCGAGTTATGATGAGCAGTATTCCGCGGTCGACCGTTACAGAATCTCACATTCTGTAACGGTCCGACAATGACGTGACGTTGGGCCGCTGGAGTTAGGTCTGCTTGACGTGCTTGAAATATTGAGCCTGCTCTGCATTAGGCCTAGTTCAGAACAATTTAAATATTTTACAAATTGAACTATGACTTTTAAACTTTATTCGACAAATTTTATTCCAAAAAAAAAAAGCGAACATGGAAAGGCCCACATAGTAGATGGTCCCAGTGGCCGACGACATGCGTGGCAGGGAAGGACATGGAGATTCCGTTCGTCTACCAAAGAACAACAAATGGAAGCATATTATTGGATATTCATTCATAAACGTTGTTGTCCATATTGGTACTTTTATTTTAGTACATAAATTTCATAATGATATTTTAACCGTTAAACAATAATCCCTCCAATTCTTATAATTTATTTTTTATAATTTTATAATGATATTTTTTAGATTTATTAAATAATTAATGTATATTGTCTATAATATATAGTAGATTAAATACATAAATTATTCATGTACCAAAAAGTAATACATAAATTATTCAATTAATATAAAATAAAATCTTTTATGTAATTAAGTTTTATAGGGAGTATTTTTCTTTTATAACATGAGAGAAAATAAGCAGAAAAAAATTTTAAGTCCTCGTGAAGGATAGACATTAGAGCTTCACCTAATATGTTACTCCCTCCATCCATTTCAATTTATTTGTCATAGTTGACTAAATTATAGACTTTAAGAAAATTATATAAATAAAAGAGAGATGATATGATTTTTACTAAAATACCTCATCTTTTATAATAGACATTGGAATATTAAAAAATAGAGGCGTAGCTAAGTTAGGACCCCTGTCCTATATTTTTTTAGTAGGTATATAAACATGTTTTTGTTAACTATTACAGTTTATATATCTACAACAAATAGAATTTATCACAAAGTCGTAGCTGGTTCATCAGTGGTATTAGCCTTTTATTGAATTATGTAAGAGAAGCTACCATAAATAATAATAAATTAATATAATAGTTTGTAGTTAATTTTTTTTAAAATGAGTGATCAATATTATTAAATTATTTAAAGTTAAGCCACCACAAATAATTATAAAAAACCAATAATAATAGTTTGTAGTTATTTTTTTTAAAAGGACTGGTCAATATTATATATATTATTAGAAAAATCAAATTGTATCGTGATATTTTATTTACGGCTCTCCCCTATAATTAGTCTAGCTCCGCCACTGTTAAAAAATAGATTTTTTAATATTTAGATGATAAGTATGACATTTCAAAAAAATCTATAGAGAAAAAAACCTACTTTTTAACAGTGGCGGAGTTAGACTAAATTTTTGAAATATTTGATGGTTCACTCTTATATATAGAGAAAAAAATAGGCAAATTTTTGGTGTGGCTTTAGATCTGTCCATGGTGTGACTCAAAAGATATGCATAGTGATGAAATCTCGAAATGTCTCTCATTAATAATGCACAACATGAAGTGAATATAGTCAGAGTAACGCATAAGTTTTCTGTAACATGAATCCCAATACAATTTCACTCAGAGTGTTTAAATCTTTACATTAAGATATTTGATATACCCACATTTCGATTTTCAAAGAAGTCGGATTGGAAGTTGTCATCTTACTTTCAAAGTAGTCCTCCATAACTCATCTTACCTAAGTTTGCCAAGACACTTCCATCAACATTGAAATTGAAATCATGGTGTCCTCATCCCTATATTGTCAACTCATCACCGTCGAATATGAGTAGGTGGAGAACTAGCGAATTTGTACCAAATGTTTGATGAACAATGAAATTGAAAAAAATTATTTACGATCGTCATATACAATATGACTGAATATTTTTATACACTAACTTATTTTTTATATACTAAATATTTCATATACAGCGCCTTTATTTGTAGTTCTTTTTTATCGGTCTACGAACGTCTTGTTCAGAAACCTCTAATTATTAATAATTATATTTGCGGTTAAAAAAATATTTACTCGATAATATACCATTTATTTATGTATTTGGTTCATTGTAGCATTAAAATTAAAAACAATACTGTACAATCATAAACAAACATTTGGTTACTAATTCCCAATAATCATTGACAAGCACGTGAATTGTTCTTTCCTTTTACTCTCAAATTATTTTTAATTCTTTCTAATGTATGTACTCATTAGTCAAGATATGTTTTTATATGCATAACATCAATTATTTCATTTAAAATGTCGTATGTCATTATCACACACAATCAATACTCCTACGAAATTAAAATAATCTTAATATGTATATATAACTAATTTCAAACACTTATGCCAACTATATGACTCCCCTTTATCCACCTTAGAAGGAAGCAATTATCTATAATCAAATTGGATTTTGGAAAAGTGGAAAGAAGTTATGCACATGAGCCATTTCATACAATTTAAATTTCATCAATAATTTTGTGGAACTAATTAAGCAAAGGTGGTGATTCTATTAAGTAGCATAGAGATACAGCAAAGTCAAGTAACTTTCCATTTTATACGTCATGAAAGAGACTACCATAGTAAGTAGTTGTGATTAAGATAATAAAATGAATCGGTATGACTTAGTTCAATTGTGTCAATCTTAACTTCCTAAGAACAAATTCAACAATGAATTAGTTTAATCATAAGAGATTTTGACTTTTAAGTAAGTGATTAAAAATTCGATATTTATGACTCCTGCATGAGCATAAATAAATTGATTTGAATGAGAAAACTCACTTTGTGTGTCCTATAAATTCATTGACAACAAAGGTTAGTCATCACTCTCATTAATAAAAAATTTGTACCTATATTAAGTGGCGACGTACAAGTACGGTTATGAACTCAAAACATATTCATACTAACAATCAATATTAATTTCTCATGAGTTTCAATACTTATTGCTTATTTTTATGATTGAATTCAAACTTGAAACTATATAATAAAACTAAAGAGTACTATGATATAGGTATTTTTTCTTAAGGAAGGTATTTATTTATTTTTATTTTGGGTAGGAATATAGGTGTTTAATTTGATTAAGAAATTAGGTAGTATTTGAATTTCAATGCCTAACTTAGTGTTCACTTCTTATATTAGATAGCCGGCCACTAAAGGGTAGGAGGGAAGGACCAATTATGTGAGTTGTTGGACTTTTTCCATCGTTTTCTATTTGGAAAGAGACATAATACCCAAATAAAAATAATTAAAATAATAAAATTCGAAAGAGACAACTCTCTTTCCCATCACATGATAGCATTGTCCTAATAAAAATATATTCCATTAATCAAAGGCTATACTTCAAAATCAAATTTAGCAAAGTCTTTGTCAAAATTTGTTTCCTTCTTCTTTCATTAATTAAGTGAAAGTGAAGTAAAGAGAAGTCAATTGGAAATTATGGTTACCCTTTTTTCCTCTTTACTTCATCATGTTGGATTGTGGAAAGAGTTTAATCATCTATTATGTAGGAATGAGATTACGATTGTTGCTAATTATGAGTTAATTTTCTTTTTTAAGCTTGTAATCCTTATTTAACATGCCACTTTTGTAGAGGTGAGAAAGTTGGTTCAAATTCTTCGTCTCTTAGCTAACAAGTGTCCAAACTTCTTGAAAATTTCTCTTCTACCCCCCCTACATTTCTCTTTCACCCCCCTAACTACCTCATTTACCCTCATACTTGCCAATTCGGGACGCACAAACCGAACCTAGATTCGGGAGATACGTCCCGAAATTTCTTGCCTAGCACCCCCACCATTGCTGAATTCGTGACTTGCAAACCGAATCTAAATTCGGGATGCTCGTCACGAAATTCATTCAAAAACGTAACACCCCTAGTTTAATTCGTGATTTAGGTCCTGAAATAGGATTCGGGATCCAAGTCCCGAATTTTTTTGTGCTTGTATCTCTTGAATTTTCTTTTGGGACATGATTGGGGTGTTTTGATTGGTTGGTATCCATGCATGTTTCACGAAATCCTTTTAAAAGGTGAATGGATCTTAGAGCAGAGGAAGATATGATGAGAACTGAAGGGCTACCGGGAGGGATTTTACCTCCTTCATCATCACCTTCACAGAGCACTTTTCTCCAACAATTCCCAAAAATATTCGGGATCCAACTCCCGAATCCTACTTCGGGACCGTAGTCACGAATTAAATGTGGGCTGGGGGGTTTGGGCCTAAATTCGGGACGCAAGGTCCGAATTTAAATTCGGGATGCATCTCACGAATTTTTGGGGGTGAATTTTTCAACTTTTTTTCCAAATTCGGGACGTGTGTCCCGAACCATATTTCGGGACCTATCTCACGAATTTTTTTTAGTCACTTTTTCAGGGTTATTTTAGAGTTTTAGGGGGGTTAAAAAGAAAGACGGGGGGTTAAAGAGAAATTTTCAAACTTCCTAAGCAATTTTTTTTTTCAAAAATTATCTTTAAAAAATCATACCAATTGGATCTCTTCATTTTATTATGTTTTGAAGTTTGTACCGTATTTAGATATAAAAGTTTTTGACTTAAATACTACAACTCTTAATCCCTTAATTAGTTTTATTTATTGATTTAATGCCTTAGTTTTATTTATTGATGATTTTTGTACTGATGTTTTTTTTATCAAGTATTCTAGTGATTTTCACTTATTAAGATAAATAAATGAAAATTTTCATATCCGAACTTTGATTTCAGATGAGTAAGTGAAAAATCTCATATCCGAACTTTGATTTCTGTTTATTTAAATTTGTGAATTTGGTCCTTCAAATTTTAAAATACATATAATTTTTTAACTACTCATTATTTAAAAGATACATATGCAGATTTTAATAGACATGTCTACGGATATCCGTACTCGTTAATAAACTAAAAAAATTACTTAAATATCCTTAGTTATCTACAATATGAGAACTTTATGTGACCTTTGTGTTGGTTAGAAATAAAATGTATGTAGTATATTATTTTCTTGAAGTGAAATGTATTGACATTATTATGTTTTGGTAAAAAGAAGATAAATGAATGTTACGACTTTTGTTTAAATTGAAATGTATAAATATTATTATGCGTTAATATTTTTCTTGCTTCTTTAAAAAAAGTTGTATACATTTTAGGTAATTAGAAAAAAAAAATTCAAAAATCAATACCCGCCCAAATATGAAACTATCAGTTTAGCAATACCCACACGAATATGAGACATACACATATAGGAAAATGCTAGATGCAGCGAAAAACTACTTCCCGAAATTTTCACGAATTAAGCAATTGGCTTATTATAATATTATCCTACAAGCAACTATGATTTAGATAAAAAAATATTTGAAATTTAATACTAATTAACACTATCATAAAGTGTCATTTGAGGTGTTTGCACACATATATCAAGAAATAATATTTTTTTATAAATTATGTTAAAAAGATAATATTTATATTAAATTAATTCTACTTTAATAGTTTATTTTTTTTAAATTAGTGCAAATAGTAATGAATGAGAAGTGCTATATAGCTCGACAGACGACATGCACGACCGAAAGTTTTTATCTTTCAAGAATCAACTGATACTGTTCATTTTTCAAAAGGCATAAAATCATGTCGTTACTTTTGCACGACTGATTTTATCGTGTAAACAAGTATTTTTCAATAGTAATAATTAGATGATAAAATTAGAAAATGTTATATTGAAATTTAAAAATGATATTTATTTTGAAACAATTTTTTTGACTAAAACGACATTTTTTTTTTGGTCAAGACCGGGGTATTCACCGCCGAACGCAGTGACTATTTCTTCGTTAGATTGGAGGCACCTCGATGGATGGAATAGCTGACCCAATGATTTAAAGATGCTCCATACCCAAAGTGAGGATCGAACCCTCGACCTTGGTTAAAGGAGGATGTGCCCCAACCGTTCAACCACACCCCTTGGATTCAAACGACATTTATTTTAAATCGATGGAGTAATTTTTTTGAAACCTTTTATAACTAAAAAATAAATAAACAATGGGTAGTGGTAATTTGCAATTTGCTTATTGACCAGCCCAACAATTATTTTTTCGGTCAAAACCAAAGATATATCAGTTTTTGAATATAACTAGCAAAATACCCGTGCGATGCACGGGTATGTTAATTATTAATCAATAGTGAAAATTTTGAAAATTTATGAATATTTTAAACTGTTGTTTTAATAAAATATTTGTATTTTATCCTGTTGTAGATTTTATATTTTTATATATGTAGATGTAAATTGTTATATCTCATATATTTTTATCAGTGACAAATATTTATTTCTTGTTAATGTTATATATTAATGACATATATTTTGTCCACTTTTACAGATCTTAAAGTTTTCTTAATGAAATTTTAAAGTATGTTAGTTAAATATAGTTATTTTAATTATATTTGACGCTAAGTGCTATTTTAACATGGAGAAAAATTATTAAGTGATATTTTAAATATCAATATTAATACAATATTTGAATAAAATATTTATTTATTTTATATTTGGAAAGTCATTTTAATATTACCCCGTGCCCGTTGAAAATTTTATATGCTTATATTTGTGTTTACAAACATTTTTGTTGTATTTGTCGAATTTATTCAAATCATTGTTTCACAGTGACAAACACTCATCTTGTTCTTTTTATATAACTTTATGAGTGATAAAGATTCATCTTGTCACATTTTTATTTATTTAACAATGAGATATATTTGTTCCATATTTTTAATTAATATCGATCAATACACAAATATATAAATTCAAATAAAGCGATCTCCGAGTCTACACTAATAATGAACCACAACGATAATATGTTAATAAAATGTTGAACATTCGTTAATGAGAGTGAAAATACGAAGTAGATAATGGAAAAAGAAATTAGAAAATAAATAGAAATATAAAATATATTTATCGAAAAAGTGAAAATAAAATTTTGTATTGCGATAGATGATTTTAATTTAAATAATAAATTAAAAGAGAAAAAATAAAATAAAAAAGTTAGAAAAGAAAATAAACTAATGAAAAATTGAAAAATGAGAGAGAGAGAGAGAGAGAGAGAGAGAGAGAGATTGAGAGAAAATAATAAAAAAGTAAGAGAGAGAAGAGTGGTGGAAAGAGAAATAATAAAAAATTTAAAAAGTAAGAAAGAGAATATAAAATAAAATAATAATAAAAGATAATTAAAAGTGAATTGACACATAAGGGTAAAAGATTTGTAACTTCACTAAAATTTGTGAGGGTAAATAAGAAATTTTGGTAGTCATTAACTTTATTATAGTAGTAGTAGAAAACACTAGGGTGTGTATTTCATGATCCAATTCGGGATAATAAATTCGCTTGATATAGCAATGCTCATACATATATCATATTTATCCTATAAAAAGGGTTTGAATATCATACAATCTACTGTCATGGATACCCATTTACATCACTCATGCTAACTTATATTCTAAGAGTACATGTTAAATAATTTAATATAAAAATATGGGTGCGTTTGATCTGCAAAATGAAAATACTGGACAGAACAGTACAGGACAGTACAAGGCAGAACAGCACAGGACAAATATTTACGGTATTGAACAAATTTTATCTTGCATGATGCTTGATGAAGAAAATGTTACTTTGTTGATTTAGACAAGTTGTGTTGAGGACAAAAAGTTGTCTCATGGTTCTGTGGAGGACAAGAATATCTGATTTTGTCCAGTCCCTTGACCCCCAGTTTATCCAGTCCCAGTAACAGTTTTAAAATCAAACACAGTACAACAGAAGTTGTCTTGTCCAGTCCCTCATTTTTTAGCAGATCAAACGCACCCTATATGTTTTAAAAGTTATGCATTAATTTTTTAAGTTTTTTTTTTGACAAAAACTTATATGCATTAATTTTTTAAGTTAAAATATAATATAATTTTTTCAATGTTAAATTTTTACCTTTAAATTCTTTAATATACTTAATTAGACCTTGGAATACAAATTAACAAAAACTCATATAAAATATTTATCATAGATTTTTTTTGACGATAAAATAGTTATCATAGATGTTAAATTTTAAATTGCTTACTACTCCCAATAATTAATTATCGAAACACATTAATTAACTTTATTTTTATATTGATAGCCTTTTAAGAAGGGTTACCCCTTAGCAAAAATATTTTGAAAAGATAAATACATTATATTATGAGGGTGTACTGTCAAAATGAGAGGTGTAAATAACAACTCCCTATATATTTTAGGAATCAAAGAAAGGCCCGCATTTTTTTGGGCCAAAATAAAATACATTTTTCACTAAAAAAAATTATTATAGGGAGTTGTTATTTACACCTAAAAAATGAGAAGTTGTTTTTCAACCATTTGTTGGCGGTTTTGACCGTCAAAAATGGTCTAAAAATAAAATTTTTGAGGGGTTCTTGTAATGTTTATGCGGGACTTTTTTTTTATGGTCATTTCTGTAGGACTTTTATATTATGTTTGGATGAAAAATAAAAGTTAAAGGAAAGAAAGTTGAAGGAAAGAATGTTAAAGAAAAGAATGTTGATAAAAAATTGGTGGAAAGTGAGATGATTTTTAAGTTGTTTGGTTTGAGTGAAAGTGAAAAGAAAGTGAAAGAAAAAAAAGATGTGTAAATTTAAAATGACAAAGATACCTCAGTTAAAATCAAAATGTGATTGGACAAAAAATTTAAAATGTCTAAATTTTTTAATCTTTTTGGGCATGTGTCTTTTCAACCCAAAAATAATGCATTGCAAAACTTTCCGTCCACTTTGGGAGGGATTGCCATATTGGTGGGTTCTACCTTTCTGTTCTTTCTTTTTCGTTTGCAAACCAAACAGTAGAAAATAAAATATTCTTTAAACTTTCTCTCTTTTCTCTTTCTTTCTTTTTACTTTCTTTTAAACTAAACATAGTGTTAGTTCATTGTGTTTGAGTAAAAACACAAAGGCAAATATTTTAACTTTTAGATAGGTGTACCCCCACACATATCAGTCATACCCCCACATTTCTGAGTTTTTCTTCCGAATCTACCACTTTTTTAATGGAATGTTGATCGTTGGGAGCGAGAGTGAGGAGTACTTCTCTGCCTCTTTTTTTCCGAAATCTAAAATGTTTTCAAATTTCTTTTTTTAATATCTAAAATATTTCTCATTTTTATTCTAAGTGTTTAGGAGTATCTTTTTCTCATTTTTGTGGATCCTCATGGTCTCCATTGGGACCTCATCAACATTACAAGTATCAAAGTTCATTTATTTTTGGTCAATTAGTTAGTACTTAGTATTTAAAATACCATGAAGTGGAACAAGTAGTAGTACTTGCTGTTTTATCAATACAAAGTACAAACAATCACACATGCAACCTCTCTGCTCTGTCAGTAATGAAAATTACTAGTACTCCATGAATTCAGCTTAATTTTGGAACCAAAAATGTGCGCCAAAAATATTTTAGATTATTTTTTAAAATAAATTTCTTTATTTATTTTTTAACAAATTGACTTTGAGAGAAATAAATTTAAATGTTACTCCTATAGAAAAATTTGATGGTATCACCGATCAAAGTACTTCAATGTTTCGAAAAATTTCATCCAATATTTTTCCTTTTGATTTAAACAATGATATTTTAATGGGGGATAATACTAGAAGAAATATTGTCTCTATCAAATTTAGATATTGGTATGTACTCCTATAGATTACCGGATGATACAAACAAAACATTTAGATATTGGATAATAAACTAAGTGTGATAGAAAGATCAATTAGATACAACATATATATATATATACACACACTGCTACTAGATGGATAATAAATTAAATGGGCCTAAAGGCCAAAAGAAGACCAATCTAACAACCATAAGAAACTCTAACTATTACTATAAAAACTATATCTATTTTAATTAATTATACCTAATTGATCTTTCTATCACACGTACAACATAGAGTATCGCTAAAGCAAAACTACTAGTAGAAGTAAAACTTGGCTCTTCTCTCATATGTGATAACACTGTTTCACTTTTGCATGAAGACTTATCGATCAAATTGAAAGTCGTAATTGCACAAATAAGAGAAAAATTCAACTACACTACCACCTACAAAAAGGCATGGATTGCAAAGAACATGGCGATCGAACGTATTTATGAAAATTGGGAGGAATCATATCATAATCTTCCACAATGGTTGATGGTGATGCATCACTATCTTCTTGGAACAATTTATCAACTAGAGACACTTCCATCACCCATTTCCGGAAACGTGTACTTCCATCGTGTGTTTTGGGCTTTTGATCAATGCATTAAAGATTTTGCATACTGTAAACTAATTGTGCAAGTTGATGGAACTTGGTTGTATGGGAAATATAAAGGGACATTGTTTTTAGTTGTTGCGCAGGATGAAAAAGCCACATATTTCCAATTTCCAATTGCCTTTGCAATAGTGGAAGGTGAAACAAAAGACGCTTGGATTTGAGAAGGCATGTCACACCACAACTAGGCATTTGTTTGATTTTCGATAGACATCTATCCATTAAAAGCGCATATGATAATCTTGAGAATGGCTAGAATCATCCTCCCTCTACACATGTTTATTATATTCGACACATTGCACAAAACTTCACGAGGGAGATCAAAGATAAACAACTTCGGAAACTAGTTGTTAATATGAGTAACTGTCTAAATCTATTAATTCATCTTTTCTACAATTTTCTTCTAATAAATTTTGACATTTATTTTTTTATCCAACACCTGGGTATGCACCAAGTCGACCGTCGTTCAACCACTTTCACGAAGAGATTCGTTTGAATAACTTAGTGGCTTTACGATGGGTTGATAATGGATGCGTTTGTTTCAGCTTTAAAAAAAATATATTTTTCTTTGTATTTTTTAAAATAGATTTTATAAAATCGTTTTCTAAAATGTTACAAGTTTTTTTATATTCGTTTTTTTTAAATTGAAACACTAATTTGGACATCATATAACATAAACACACATTATTGAAGATCAAAACATAGTCACAATCTCAATTTTTTCAAAAAGTAGTATTTCAAAAATGATTTTTATGAAAATCTATTTGAAATAGCTTCAAAATTAAGTGATTTTTTAAAATTTTGATATCCAAATTTTTTTCGATAAAATGATGAAATATTTTAAAATAACATTTTAAGAATAACTATTCAAACCAAATTTTCATTTTAAACTTTTATAAAAAAAATTCTTTGTAAATTTTTTTTACACAAAATTATTTAAGACAAAAAAATCTATTTTTTTAAATGTTGAAACAAACAGACTCTATATCCCTAGAGAAAAATGGACGCAGGTGTTTGATGGAGGTGGTCGATGGGGTCACATGACAAGCAACCTTGCCGAGTCAATGAAATCCGTGTTTAAGGATATTCGTAGTCAACCTATCACAATTTTGGTCCAATCAACCTATTATAGGTGTGTATCATTGTTTGTAAGAAGATCACAAGAATCGGCAGCTGTGTTTGGTTCTGATGCAGAATATACTGAAGCTTGTATGAAACATATTGATGATGCAATGCGTAAGGCTAACACACACCAAGTTATTAACTTTGATAAACAAAATCATACTTTCTCAGTAAGGGAGACACTGAATCCCAATGAGGGTCGACCCATGAGTAATTTTAAGGTCAACCTGAGAGAAATTGGTGTGACTGTTAAAAATTTCAAGCATTACATTTGCCTTATTCACATGTAATTGATGCTTTTTCTCACGCTCGCCAAGCCTACCAATCATATATATATATATATATAGCTTAAGTGTACAAAACAACCAATGTATTATGCACCTACAACACAATATTTCCCATCGTTCAAGACAAATCATATTGGGCAGAATATCAAGGCATTAAAGTTTGCCCCCATCCAGAGATGAAAAGCGTTAAAAGAGGTCGTCCAAAAAGTACTCGCATTAGAATAGAAATGGACGATATCGATATACAAACACAATGTGGGTTGTGTTGGATTCCATGTCATAGACGTGATGTTTGTCCAAATGTTGCGGGGCCCTCCTCCTAAGTCTAGTTAATTTAATCTGTGTTTATAATTAACTAGCATTTAATCCGTGCGATGCACGGGTCTTTTTGCATGTGGTATGCAATATACAATTAAATATTATACAAAAATTCAAGTTAAACAAAATTTTATTATTGCATAAATGAAATTATATAGATTTAAATAAATAATGTAGCAACTGACAACTGAACATTCTGGAATACTTCTTTATAAACAATATTATCATTTATATCTGTATCTTCATCTTCGTCGTTTGTTATATCTGTATCTTCAAAGATTCTTATAGTTTTAGCTTTCTCATCCATTTTATAGCAAAAGTCAAGCCAATTATAGTAAAAATTACTGAAACATAGTATATATAATTCGTGTTTTGAGTTTCATATAATATAATAGATAATAAGTTTATTTAAATAATTTTTAAATGTTTCAAAGCCAAAATAATAAGGAAGTTGAATCATGAAAATGCATATATAAATTAAAAGACTAACTTAATATGAAAGATATGTAGTAAGGTGCGAGACAATTTCAAGTCCATGTTATAAAGTAAATTTATTTTTAGAAAAACTTAATATTTTTAAAAGGAAGAATAATAAAAATATCATGTTTTAATCCAAAGAGAGGAGTACAATGTTCTAATAAGAGCATCATAGAAACAAAATAGAAAAATCAATTTATAAGCAAAGTAAAAATAAAAGTGCTATATTATTGGAACCAAATTCCATACTGTATGTCCTAATTTTGAAGAGTTTCTCCCAGGCACGCACAACGTGCTCACCAGTAGGAAAAATTTCTGCCAGGCACGCACAACATGCTAGAAGAGACGTGCAACATGCGCGCGACCAAATTTTTATTTTATTGTTTTTTGGGTTTTTTTGGCCAGATTTGTTCCAGTTTCTATATGAGATTTGTTCCTAATTTATTTTATATTTTACCCTATAAATATAGAGGTTTAGGAATAAGGTAAATAACAAGAGGAGAAGGGAAAAAAATACTTGTTTATTCTTCATCTTGGAAACACTATATTAAGTTTCTAAGTTACGTGAAGAAACTTGGGATTAGGGTAGGATTAGATTTCTGATTCTTGTAACCCTTATTGGGAGTTTCATTGTAACGGTGATACTTTGTAAATAGTGGAACAGAGGGGTTGCTTTCTTCCCTAGATTAGGTCGGAATTTGACTGAACTGGGTAAACAAACAATTGTGTCTATTACTGCTTTCTCTATGATCTTTCTTGCTTCATATTGTTGGATTAATATTCATTGTCTCTATATTCTTTGATACGTGGTTGCTTAATCACTTTACTCCACACATCAAATTTATTGATGTAACTTTATTTAAAACGAATTCACAACAATCTCATATGTACTTTCAAATCAAACATATAGTCACTTATATAAAAAATTTGTGGTGTAGTTATGGTTTGAATTGAGATACAATGAATAGAACAAAAGAGTCTTGTGAATTCATCCATGATATATTGAAAAACATGAACAACCATCATATAAATGAGTTGCTTTGAGATATACATTTGTTTAGAGGACATGCGTAGACTTTATTAAGTGGGTTGCTATTTTGCTTTATAAAGATGCTTTTGTTGGAAAGCCTTACGTGTATTAAATGAGTTGTTGCCATGGTAAAATATATATGCAGGCTAGCTGTAATATATAGAGCTAATTTTTTTTTTCGGTAACAAACAATATATTTGCTCATCATTAATAACACTATTAGTTGTACATATGTTGGGTGGATTTTAAAATTCAAATGGAATTGTATATTGGTCGGCCATATTTTATTTTAGGGTTAATTAAAAATCATATTTGGGGGACTTAGGTTATAAGTTAGGGTTAAATGGTGATTAGGGTTAACAAATTAAGATTAACAGACTTAACAACTTTTATAATAACTAGACTTTCACCCGTGCGTTGCATGGGTCTTATAAGCTGGTATAAATATCAAAAAATTATTTTATATATGATATGTATAATAATTTAAAAAAAATAGATGATTAAGAAAAAAAGGAATGACAATAAATATAATGAAAATATTGTTAATGAAAATATAAATGGAATTCTTAGAAATTTAAATGGAATTCTAGGTATAAATTGTCTTCGTTGAAATTTAAATGCAATTTTTAGATCAGATGAGGTAATAGATATTATAGGTATAAATACTTTGTCACCAATGTTATTACCTGAAATCACATTTTCTTCTAGTACAAAATTTTTCATTCTTGTGATGATTAATCTTGTCCATTGCATAATCCAAATCTCATATCTATATTCATCAATAACAATTCCGGAACACCAACTTTTAATCTCAACTTATGATTTGGAAGACTAGATACAGTAATTGTGTTTAACAATTCTAGAGTGTGAACAACATATACTATATTTTTTGGGTTAAAATTTATGAGATTTTTATATTGTGATGAACTACTAAGAACTCCATATATTTTAGTTGAATCCATATAGTATGAAAGGTGAAATACAATAATACTACAATAATATATTACGATTCATTTCCTTTGGATGGATAACAAAAGAAATGGTAGGCATTGAAAAGCTAAAACAAAATTAATATAACATCAATGCCAAATAACTGTACCAATTGCTATTCTCTATATATATTGTTAATATACACGGTTTTAGCCAATTAATATTAGCCAATTAATTACAGCACATATGGCAAAAAAAAAAATAATGAAGTAATTAAGGGAGTGTTTAGGAGGGAAAATTGTAGGGTTTAGTTGTAGCTAATCTTACAAGATTTAAAGATAAGAGATAAATAATAAAGATAAAGATGTTTTAGTATATAAATATTTATTACTATTATTGTAATAATATTTTTTTTTGTTATATTTTTGAATATTATTATGAACAAAATTGCTCAAACCCTAAAAACTTTCTAACTCTAAACCATCTCTAACCATAAACTAATCTTTCTAAACCCCAAACTACCCTAAATAATAAAAATACAAAATTAGAAGAAGAAAAAAAAAACGAAAAAAAATGGATTGGTGTAGTGTAGGTCGTGCCATTGACAAGTGGACAATCACAATGGCGGTCGTGCTATTGGCAAAAGAACGACGTCAGGTCGCACCATCGTCATATGAACCACTACTATCGGAGGACGCACTATTGAAAGGTCTACGACAAGTATTCCACGAAAAAGTAAGACATTTTCGTATTATTCTAAAAAAGTAGAGTATTTTGGTGTTTTTTTGTTTCTGACAAGAGCATTTCAAAAAAAAAATCAAGATGAAATAGTTACGACAAGTTACTGCATCCGATCGAGACTGTATGACTACAACGAGTTAATACATCAACATAGCAACTAACTACATCTAATTCAATTTTCAATACATCTACAACAATTTCACCGCCGATGTACCAAAAAAAAAACAATTTCACCGCCGTGCGGTTTCACGCCATGTCATTTTTTTTAGACTAAAATGTCACATTTGTGCACCATAGAAAGCAACTTGGAAACTTGTACAAAAGAAAAAAAAAAAAAAAAAGCAACTTGCAAATTTCATGTGAACCTTACCCTAGTCTACGTTTGGTCATAAAAGTCTCCTCACGAGTCTCGCCACTTAAAATCTCAAACATTAAATGGCGGTAATAACTCACTTTATTCACAGGGAAAAAAAAAAATCTTGTCATCGTTGAAAGAGTTGACATAAATGTCATTTTCACTAAAATAATAAAAAGAAAACAATTAAAAAAACAATGAATTTTATTTATTCTTTTACTTTCATTTTTAGTTGTTAGATAAGAGCTTAATAATATAAAGTTTAGGATAAATTCTGATATCAAGTGATTTTAGTTTACTCTTAATCACAATTATAAATGATTAAACCACAAGTTTTTTTATTAAATGAGATATTCGTTACAGAACCAACTAACATTTGTTAAATGAATTCTCTTTTTAACAAAACTAATTCATTGGACTCAGTTAATGAACCTCACCAAAAAAGAGATTTTAAAAAACCCGAATTCAATTCTTAAATGAAACAATTTCTTAATCAAATTTTATTTACCTTGGAGTCGAACGATAGGGTGTGTTTGATTCGCAAAGTAGTAAGTACTGGACAGAACAATACATGACAGAACAAGATAGTACATGACATAATAAGATAGTACAAGACAAAATTATATCGAAGAGAGATAGAGAGATAATTTTTTAATATTTGAAAATAAAAAGTGTATTTTCGTATTTTTATAGTTGTACTGTGGAAAAAAAGTTGTCCTCTGGTTTAGTGAAAATTTTTGATTTTGTTTTGTCCTTTTATACCTATTTTGTCCAATTTAATAACCTATTTCTAAATCAAACAGAATACAAAAAATTATTTTGTCCGGTACTCTATTTTCTAGTAGATCAAACGCCCCATTCGTAAGAATTGAAAACCAAAAAAAATAAAAAATAAAAAATAAAAAATAAAAAAAGAGGGAAAATGAAATGAAAAAGAAACAAATAAGAGAGCGTGAAGAAAAGTGAAAGAGACGAGTCTCGTATCTGAGACTGAAACTGTTTCAACTTTCTTCTTCAGATCTTCAATTTTCATCACTCAATTTTCTTCTTCAATCGATTCTCTATTTTTCTCACTGAATCTTCTTCGTTTTCAATGGACCAGGTAAGTTCAATTCAATGCACCGATTTTCAGTTTCAGTTTTCGATTTTTCGATTTCGATTTTGATTTGTGAATTACGATTTTGAAGTATGAGAAAGTAGAGAAGATTGGTGAAGGAACATATGGCGTCGTTTACAAGGCTCGTGACCGTGTAACGAATGAAACAATTGCGCTTAAGAAGATTCGACTTGAACAGGAAGATGAAGGTGTTCCTAGCACCGCTATTCGTGAGATTTCTCTTCTTAAAGAAATGCAGCATAGGAATATCGTTAGGTATTTTTTTATTTTTCTCTTTTTTTTTTCAATTATTAATTTATTTTTATTTATTTTTTGTTTTTTATTAATTTATTTTAATGAAGTTAATTTTGCGGTTTAGATGATTGAATTGATGTGTTGAACAGTTGAAGAAGTGAATCGGAAGGTTGATTATGATTTTAGTGTTTTTTTTAATTTGGTGAATTGGTGTTTTTGATATTTGGAATTTTGACTTTGATGCTATGAAGGTCAGGCACGGACACGACACAGACATTGACACGTTAACACGGATATTTTATTTGAAAAAGTGATATAATTCAATGTAATTGTAAATGTCGGTGTTGTGTCAGTGTCAGAATTTTTAAATTTTGACTTTGATGTGTAGTGTAATGTTGGATCTGCAAGAGTAATGATGCTTATCAGTTTAATCGTACTGAATGATAGGTGATTGATTGATATTGTTCTTCATAAGGTCTCGAAATGAAGCGCGGACATTTCTCGGAATAGGCGTGTCTGACACCGACACGACATTGACACTTACGTTTACATTGAAATATATCATTTTCTCAAAAAAATTATCCGTGTGGACGTGTCAGTGTCTGTTTCGGGTCCCGTGTCTGTGTCCGTGCTTCATATGATTGTTTCTCAAAGTTTTTAGGCTTTGGTTTAAGCTTTAATAACTTTCTGTATGTTTTTCCATGTCTTGATATTGATAATGCTATTGCCATTGTGTAGTATTGCTTGTTATTAAGTTTTCATTTTTCGACCGCTTGTGTTGATGTTTGATATTGTCAAGTGTCAACCAATCCTTATCTTCTTTATCCTGTATGGCGGGTTTAGATGCTGGGGTTGGTTGCGTGATTCAATAGACAGCCTATTTTTGATAGTTTTGTTCCATTCAGTTAATGTTCATGTTTGGTGAACTGGTAGTGCTATTTGTAAACTGTCCACGAAGTACTTATTTGATGGCTTTAATGCTCTTTATTTTTCATGTTGATGAGGTGATTGTACTATTGTAGGGTGCATCAACAATTTTGTGAATTTTGTGAACAATTTCATTCCTTGACTCTTGCTTTTGGCCTTACTAAATTCCTATATTTAATGTACCAATATGGTTTATATGTGCCCCTAATCCAATAATGCCCATAAGCAATGCAATATCTATTTTAGCTATTATAAAAGCTTTGTGGAAGGCATACTTTTGTTGTGATATGTAATTTATACCATAAAAAAAATATGATTGAATGACACAAGAAAAATATTGACTGTAAAGTTTTTTAGACATATCTATTTCTTTCAATTATACTGTTTTGTTAAATCTTATCTGCAATCATTTCCTTATCAAGATATGCTTTTTGGTTGTGTGGATGACAGGTTGCAGGATGTAGTGCACAGTGACAAGCGGTTGTATCTGGTTTTCGAGTATCTGGACTTAGATCTGAAGAAGCATATGGATTCATCTCCTGAGTTTGTAAAAGATCCGCGACAAGTAAAAGTGAGTAACTTCTGAGATTTTCATCTCTCTCTCTTTCAAAAGAGTAAGAAAGAGATCTAATTTGGAAATGAATTTTATGGTTTTCTTATCCCGTTCTTGTCCTTCAACAAATTTAATTTAGATGATGATAGTGATTGATGAGTGATGATAAGCTTATGGTTGGCAACAAATAGCTTGTCAAATTGCAGATCAATATGGTGCATGATTCATGACGTGGGTTTCGTGCAGTGTTTTAAAGCCTAGATTGATGGTGATTGATCTGGTCAAGGCACTGGGTCACTGGTTGGACCGCATGATTGTTAACCCGTTCTATCTAAGTTTTTTTCAAAATATTCATTAGTTAAATTTTATAGTTATCAATTTTAATATAAATTTATTTTTATAAAAAAATTTATGCATTTAAAAAATAACAAGACTAATAAAATTTAGAATATTTTATTAGTACATGATACTATGATAGATAGGTGATGGATGGTTAGGAAACAAAAAAAATATCTAGGTGTGCGAGCTTACTAATTTGGTATTATAGCTCATGTTTCTTAATCATGTATTAAATATGGGTGGGGATCCGTTGACACCAGGAGTAACTCTGAGATGACTTACTCCGCTTAATAACTCATTAAGCGGAGTAACTCATTAGAGTTACTCTTGGAGTCAAGTCAATGGATCCCTACCCATTAGATATATATCATTTAAGATGCATTATTTTTAAACAAGTTTTCCTGGCTGAGCGGTAAGGTTTAGAAATGTCATTCCTCTGTCCTAAGTTCAATTCACTGTTTATGGTTTTCCTTCCTATTTCCGGCTCAACTGCCACATCGTTAATGTACTATACATGCTTATTTAGATTAGTTTTGCATATTGCTTTTACCCACCACTCCTTTCCTTGACTTCCCATTGTTTGTATGTTTCCTCTTAACATTCATAATTGATATATAATATAATTCAAATATAGAGTTGCTAATTTTAGTGAACTTGGTCAGTTAGTTTGGAATTTGAATTCTTTAACGATCCTTTTGCAGATGTTCCTTTATCAAATGCTCTGTGGAATTGCTTACTGTCATTCACATAGAGTTCTTCATCGAGACTTGAAACCACAAAATTTGTTGATAGATCGCCGTACTAATTCACTAAAGCTTGCAGATTTTGGATTGGCTAGGGCATTTGGCATTCCTGTCAGGACATTTACACACGAGGTTTGTGTTGTACCTTATATTTGCTTCTGGATTTCAGGTCATTCATTCAAGTAACAACAAACTAAACAGATGGTATAAACTATAAACATAAATTAAAAATCTAATCATTGTCTTGCTATTATTAGAGGAGTTTCACTGCTTGAACTGAGAGGAGAGGACACGACCGCGTATAAGAGAATAAAATGGCAGAAATAAAAGATACGCATATGAAAACAAGAGGGCAGAATAAGAGAAAAAAGAAAAAGGAAGAGATAATTAGGGTAGAGAAAGGGATGGAGTCAGGAACACGAAAAATAAGAGAAAATGGATGGACTCAGAAAGAGAAAAAATAGAGAACAATGTGAGGTGAGAATGGTAGCTGCCATCACCCTCCACATGAAAGCCACCATGCCATACCCTTTGTACGGGATCTTGTCAGATTTCTTCCATGACTTTCATTAACAATGACTGGGAAGAAACTCTCTCTTTGGGAATGCTGAATGATTATTGGTCACTTTCATATCACCGGTTTATTGCTCATCACTTTCATATATTTCCTAACACTTAACAAATACCACACACATTATAAAATCTGGCACTAAGGGTTGGCTCAACTGGTTAGATCAAACTTGGTCAACCAAATTGTTTGAGTTTGTTTTCTACTAGTGATCCTTCATTGCTAGGGTCATCTGTATAAGCCCTCACTAAGTATTGTATTGTGCTCCAACCTTTTCTTCCCCGAACTTGGGCTGTCATTTTGAATAGAAACAATTAAATTACCCAAGAGCAGTAGGAGTATATATAAATTTTTGTGGAAAGGTGTTATTATTATTGATTATGGGAGACATTTATTATATTTTAATACCATTTTGCTGTCATCGTTGATTGTTTGTAGGTAGTTACACTGTGGTACCGAGCTCCAGAAATATTGCTTGGATCTCGTCATTATTCTACCCCAGTTGATGTTTGGTCAGTGGGATGTATATTTGCAGAGATGGCAAACCGACGACCACTGTTCCCTGGGGACTCTGAGATTGATGAATTATTTAAAATATTCAGGTGAATTTCTTTATCCCTAAGTATTATACTTCCTGGTAAATTGTTAATTATCTATCAGACTAGAAAGTGTCCTTTGACTTTAAAAATGATACTATAAGGGATTCAACTCTATAATCTGAACTCTGTTCAATAATGAGCTTATTATTATTATTATTATTATTATTATTATTATTATTATTATTATTATTATTATTATTATTATTATTATTATTATTATTATTATTATTATTATTATTACACACGTGTTCATGTTTTCCCATGTTGATAGTTTGATGAGTAATTGAATAGTTGAGTAAATCGGCTGGTTGACCTCATTCTTGCTTTTCTGCCTGTTTAATTTCCCTTTTGTTTTCTTTCTCTGATCCTTAGAACTTTACCCCTCCCAAAATTGAATAATCTATAAGCTAGTGAAATATTTATGCCAACTTATGAGTTAGTTATCTTTTGTTAATAGTTCCACAATAGCTATAATCTTAGAGAGTCATCATCTATCTTATTCTGTGTTTAAAATGTCCTCAAGTGGGGCTGGGATAGTAAGGGTGCAGCTGCTACTGGTGGCAGCTCTGGTACAACTGCTACCTCTGCTGTCCCTGGGTGAGCAAAAGTTCCGAAATGCACAATGCTATAGTGGATATACAAATGAGGTGGGGATGGAGGTGTGGCATTTCCATTGATGTAGATGGCAGAAAAATGAAGGTCAAAAATCGTCCCTAGATAATTATTATAGGGGCGTATTGATTGAAGCATCATTAATTAGGAAACATCATTCTCACCAGTGTAGAACTCAACCTGAGCTGAATTCAGTCACAGCAGGGGAACCCAGTAGTACCACCAATCTTCACTCTAGTAATTTTTAACCTTGTGATTTGTCCATCTGTCCATTGATTTTGAACTTTTGTTTTGCTCTTTTTGCGTGTTGAGTTGTGAAGTGTGAACTTATGCTATGTTTGTGCTTTCTGGTTTGTTTGGTCTGGTTAGGTGTGTAGGCCAAGCTTGGCTTGAGGTATGAACCATCTTAGTTCAATGTAGTGGTGTCCTACAGAATATTTTAAGGTTTAATTTATGAATAAGTTAGACTAATTAACATTTACTATGCACACCGTAAATATTGACCAAGTCATAATGTTTAATAATTTTTTTTATATTAAGTAAAGTCACATAATTTTATAAGTAAAGTCTATAGAGATTCCCCTAATTTACGTAAACTCTTGAGTTTGCAATTCTTGGTTAGATGTAGACTGTAGAGGCAAATGATGAAAAGAAAAACTATAAACTAAACTATTAATATGGATTTACATTTTGTTGCTTTATTATATGATATTATTTACAATGGGACATGATGGTATTGTGTGATCGATGTAGTTGATCTCACTTAGTGGGAAAAGATTTTTATAGTAGTTGTTGAGGTGAATGTTCATCTCCTTTAGAATCTAACCGTTGCACTGAAGTTTTGTCATGGCTACTGTACAACTACAAAACTGCTATTGACTCTTGAAATCTTCAAGCTGAGCTTCATTCTTAGTTATTTCATCAACATTTGTTGCCATCATTTGGAATCAATCATAGTCTACATTTAACTAATAAACTGGTTGGCTGTTTTTGTTTTAAGATTTTTGTCTTTCATTGATTATGGCTGGACTTTGATATGTGCAAGCATCTTGTTTCAAATGCTAAACAAAAGTAGCTATTTTTAAAAATAAGAAAAAGAAACGGAATTTGAATAACTTTGTCTTGATTGTAATTGTTAGAAATTGGATTGGGCCTAACTCAACCCTACAAAACTGGCTTGTAAGGTGAGGGTTGCCTCTACTTTATAAACCCATGTCCGGGCCATCTCACATCCAATGTGAGACTTCTTAACACACCCCCTCATGCCCAACACTATTAGGCTTGATGTGTGGATATAAATGGGCTGGCCCAATAGCACAAACTTGATAGCAGGCGGCCTAACGGATCTTGGAGAGGCTCTGATACCATGTTAGAAATTGGGTTGGGCCTAACTTAACCCTACAAAACCGGCTTGTAAGGTGAGGGTTGCCTCTTTTATAAACCCATGTCCAGGCCATCTCACATTCAATGGGAGACTTCTTAACAATAATCATTATAATTGTTGTATTTGAACTCATGGAAAATCTGCAATTTTATTAAATTTTATATCCATTCATTCAAAACTTTCTTTTGGTAAAGTAATGGAGAAAGGAAAACCTTTTCTTTTTTTGGTTTCAGGATGTTATGGAGGAAAGGATTTTTTTCAATCACGGTTGAATTTTGAGATAGCATTTCCTTCTTTTGCCATTCTCCCTGCTTTTTAGTTTACTCTCATTATTTACAAATGGATAGCAAAGGAGTTCTTAATAGGGATTTTCATATTTTAATTTAACAATTTCTGTAGCATTGCGTGTCGTGAATTTAGAAATTCTAGTTGACATAAATCTGTTAAATATATTTGCAAAATGAGACCATAGGAAAGTATTATTTGCTTTCTAACAGGGATGTGTCAAATAAATAATCAAATCTGCATATGGCTGTTAAATATTTACATATTGTTCTTTATATTGAAGAGTCTTGGGTACACCAAATGAAGATACATGGCCAGGAGTAACTTCATTGCCTGATTTTAAATCATCATTTCCCAGGTGGCCATCTAAGGTAAGTAAATCTCTGTTTGTCCTTAATCTGAATTGATGTGATCTTTATTATTACTATAATAATTTAATCTTATCTTGTACTTTGCAGGACCTAGCAACCGTGTGTCCAAATCTTGATCCAGCTGGTCTTGATCTTCTTTCTGTAAGTGCAACATCTGAAACTACAATATTCTTTTTCTTTGCCATTATTAAAAAATTAGTGCAATAAGTTGATACCTTAATTGACGCGGGCTTTAGTCTCTTAGGCTGGGGCCTCCGGCCTCAGTCTGAAACTGTGTTATTGAGATAAAACAATTAGTTTATTTTGTTCTTAATTAGGATAAAGTACTTTTTGTTCTGTTGACAAGTTAACAAAATCAGAGAAATGTTTTTAGAAGCAAAAGTATAAAGATAAATATTAGATGGTAATCATCCTTACCGATCATAGCTTAGAAAATATTAGATGCTAGTACGATCCTTAAATGCCTTATGTCGTTTTTGAACATTTGTTTGTTCCCTCTTCTATTTCTCAAGCTGGGTATGCATCCTAGGTATGTTGGGATCATTAGATTTCAAATTCATTCCACTATTCCATTTATCAAATGATGAACTAGAGCCCGTGTATTAATTTTTAATGTCTATCAGTTTTTTTTCCTTCTCAATTCGCCGAAATTTCTTATAATTTTCTTTGCTGCTGACTTGTTTTATATGTGTATGATATCTATTATATTCCAGAGCATGCTTTGCTTAGACCCCAGTAAAAGAATTACAGCCAGGAGCGCTGTGGAGCATGAGTACTTCAAAGACATTAAGTTTGTACCCTAATTCCATATCTTAATGGTAAAAGGTATTTATAGCAATATGTGCAGAATTTAAGGATTTTGATTGTGCCTGAAGTGCGTGCTATTTTTGTTCAACAAATTGGAATCATGTCATATTTTAATTTTTTTTGTCCTTAAAAATACTTCAGATTCAACTTAGTGTGATAATTATTGCATATTACCTTCTTTTTTGTCCAAGTCTGAAGATACAGGTAACTGTTCAGTTTGCTTGATTTATGATCGTGCGTCGTGTAGTACCGATACATATTTTATTGCAAGATGTAACACTTTATCCATTGCTGTACTATTATATTCCTGTGTGAAATGAATTTCAAAACCATATTTGGAAGCATTTCGTACAGTGCAAATTCCTCTGAAATACCAGAAGGAGGTTTATAGGTCCTCCTTCGGTCATCGCTCACCTATAAACTCTACCAGTTTTTAATTAATTGATCTCTAACAATCTCTCGCAACATAAAAACCTACCACGTCTTCCTCAATCAACACCTTTTGTTTCTTTAGTAGACTTGTGATTATGAAAAAAATTATCTTAATTTAAAACCATGATTCAGCCCTCATTTGGGAGGGGTGTGTGTCCGCTCCATCCTTGCGCTGTCGTGTCTCATGCAAATAATCTGTGTATGTTTTCTGTTGGGGCTGAGCATTATGTTCATAATCTATGAATTATACCCATCATTCGTAACATTCACCCTTGACTGCATGATGCTCATTTTCCCTTACTATACTCTTGCTTTTGTTTTTACTACCATTATCCGGCCACTGAGTTGACTAATTCGGTTTGGGAAGAGTTTTGAAATCAAGTGCTTCCAGTATCCTCTCAAGCACAATTGTGTGGATCTAACTGTTATCATCTCTATCAAGTCTAGCGTCAATCATCACTAGACAACCCAACTGTGATCCAACTATGATATACTCTTCCATTATTTTTTCGTTGTGGATAATCCATTATGTTCTCCTTTCATCAGATTATATTACAATTAATGTGATAACAGCTTTTGATATTACAAGTAATGCGAGAGTGTAATAACAACTTTTAATAACTTTACATTACCATTGGACTAACACACCCGAACATACAATGACTTACCAGCTTCTCCTTCCTACACTATTTAAAAGGAATAACAAGTAGAACAAAATTTAGATGTTTTTTGTATGGTTCAAATCTTAAAAAGACATTTTTTTTGTACTTGTAACAAATTTTAGAAGATTATTGATTTCAAAAATCATGAATAGTTAAATTAAGAATTACACGTAATGCACTTAAATTTTGTCCTATAAATTAACAAGTCATATATTCTTTGAAGTTTGATTTACATGCATTAAAATTAGCTTATAGCTTATTATATTAGACTCTAAATATGAAAATGAAGTGAGAGTAGATTAGTGATTAAGTTACTAATTACTACCTTCGTTCTTTATTATAGAGATAATGCACTTTTTAGATTCATTATAAAATTTATGTATCTGAACTGTAATGAAGATCAGATATATCAATTTTTTAATAAATCTAAAAAGTGCATTGTCTCTTATAATAAGAAACGGAGGTAGTATTAATTAATGCATATATGTTGAAACTAAAATTTACAAAAAATTTAAGATAAAAATGAGAGATAATAATGTATCTTTAGACTTTAGAGTAGCACAAATCCATGTTTCTTCATTAGTAATGATTAAAGGTACATAACATTTGAGTAATTCTTAGATTAAAAACAAATAAGCTTTGAGTAATTGTCTCCCCCTCCTCTTATAACGTGTTAACCGTCATAACTTTTTTTTCTTTCTTTTCTTTTTGATATATTAGAGAGAGATGGTTTAGAGTCAATTTTAATTCGGAATCACTCCTCCAATTTGTTTATCTTTCTCTTTTAGTTAAATAAATGAGATTTTGACATATACTTGGTGTTTCTTTCATACTTTTGTGATTTTGTCGTCTTATTGTGGCATTGTTTGTTTTAATTTTCTATCTTAGTGCAATGTTCATTTGTTTCAAGTTGAAGGATTAGTTTCGACCTAGTGCAAATTCATTTAATGATTTTTGTGTCATCAACGCTAAAGATCCAGATACATGGATATTCCAGACACTTCAATTAACTCATATTTGTAGGCTTATACAATTTTTTGTTTTATACTATTAACATGAATGTTGTGAGTTTGTTTGAAGTTTCATCCTTTCTGTGTTTTGTGACTTTGAATTTATATTGTATATATGTACTCTATTAGTTTAAATGAATGAATATAATTTATTTTCAGTCAAAAAGAAAAAATGATTGAAGATACAAATTTATTAGAAAATACATAATTATATTTGAGGATATAATTCATTACAATTTTTAATCAGTTGTTTGTGTCATTTCATTATTTCATCTTAAGTTACATTGAATAAATCACTACCATAGCAATATTTAAGTTTCTTTTGTATAGACCTTAATTCTATTTTTATTTTGGGTTGGGTTGTTATATTTTTGTACAAATACTTAGAAGAAGTTGTTGTGCTAAGTTAATGTTATGCGGGGTTTTGTTTTTTTATTTGTTTTTAGTTTAGGTCTTTTATCGGGCAACAAAGTATAAAGAGTAATTTCATTAACATTAAAATTTCAAAGAATTGAATCCCTAATGCCACACAAATGAATAAATGTTCTATTTGTTAGCATATGTTGTGTGTAGAATAACCAATTTATCGTATATTTATACTCTTCATCTTGCTCTTTAAACTATTAGGACTTACAGCGAATCATCTTTCAATATGTGATTCTAATGAAGATTCAATTCCTTACTCTTATTCTCACGACAAAATTGGCAAGAGACGGTATATGATAATTATCATACTTTATCACTATAATTAAAATTATTATATGACTTTGAGTTAAATTCGAAATCAGCAACATAGAATGAATTTTTATTTATTTATTTACCCTATAAAACCTATTTTAAGATTAATAAATTAAAGAATTTGATATAAAATTCTAACAAAATTTACTTTTTTCTAACTTAATTTTTTTTTTTGAATCAGCAAATATATATATATATTTTCTTTTTTCTAACTTAATACATGTACAATTTTTCTTTTGACAGAATACATGTATGCTTTTGTAATTTATATAATTAAAAAATTTAAAAGCATACTAAAATTAGAATATTTAAAAGTAAAAAATTTATTAAAAAATAGAAAATAAGAATAGTAATTTAACTTTTTTATCAATTAAATCTAATTTTCTAGCAATGGATTTTATCTATCATGTATGATATAATTATTTATATGCAAAAAAAAAATTACATAAAAATTGAAATTGTTTATTTATTATTGTCAATGATTTTTCAAATAATTTAAAAAAATGTAATTGTTTCACAATGATGATTTTTTCATATATATTATATCATATCATTATTCTAATTTATATCAAATATTGCGCATAAAACTATAAAAAAACCTTAGTAGTAAAAAGGTTGATACCACAAAAGTTGTTTTGAGCGACCCAGAGTTCAATATTTCAAGAGTATCAAATTTATTTAGTACGTAATACGTATATGTATAAATATTTTGATTTGATGATCAATTTTTTTTTTTTGGTATGGAACAAAATTTATTTTAATCATAAATATTTTTTTTGAAGCGATTTTAATCATAAATATTGTAAATAGTTATAGGATATTTATTTTGTAGTATACCAATATACTTTGTGCATTTGCACAAATATCTTTTATTTTTATGAATATGTGCTAAAAGATAAAAAAAAAAATGATAAGAGGAAGATAGAATATATATATATATATATATATATATATAGGGGGCTGCTAACATCCTCCCACCTAAAATCATGTGGGAGGAAGTTAGCAAGCATCCTCCCACTACACATTTACTATAATACTCTCATAATTACTTTGTACCCCCCCCTCATTTTTTCTAATGGCACCCCCCCCCCCCCCCCCATTTCTCATCGCCCCCCCCACCTTTTTTTACTTCGCGCGCCCCCCAACCCCCCCCCCCCCACCCCCCCACCCCCCCTACCCCAATTTTTTTTTTTTTTTTTATAGTTTTTTTTAGTTATTTAAAATACATTCCTCTCCACCTTCATTTTTTTTTTATAATTTTTTTTTTAAAAAAATTTTGTGAAATTTTTTATTTAATTAAATTTTAATTAAATAATTCTTTGAAACCATAAACATTGTTTAATGGTTTTAAGACGTTATAAACTGAAACCATTAGTATGGTCTAATGGTTTCGATACCCTAACTAGAAAAAATTTGAGTAAAATTTTAAAACAAGATGATATGGTTTATAATAAAGTAAAAGAACAATGAAATTATTATTATAAAATATTTTTAAATAATGATTATGGCTGAAATCTTAAAATAAACCTTTGAAACCATTAATATGATTAAATGGTTTCAAGATGTTATAACTTGAAACCATTAGTATGGTCTAATGGTTTCCATACATAAAATAAATTTTGTGGAGTTTTTTATTTAATTACGTTTTAATAAATAGATGTTTGACACCATAAACATTGTTAAATGGTTTCAAGACGTTATAAACGGAAACCATTACTATGGTCTAATGGTTTCGTTATCCTAACATATAAAAAATTCGAGTCAAATATTAATACAATATGTTATGGTTTCTAATAAAGATAAAAGGCCAATAAAATTATTATTGTTAAATGGTTTTAAATAATGATTATGACTGAAATCATAAAATAGATCTTTGAAACCATAAACATTGTTAAATGGTTTCACGACGTTATAAACTGAAACCATTAGTATGGTCGAATGGTTTCGATACCCTAAATAGAAAAAATTGAGTCAAATACTAATACAAGATGATATATTTTCTAATAAAGTAAAAAAACAATGAAATTATTATTGTTAAATGGATTTAAATAATGATTATGACTGAAATCATAAAATAGATCTTTGAAACCATAAACATTGTTAAATGGTTTCAAGACGTTATAAAGTGAAACCATTAGTATGGTCTAATGGTTTCGAATGGTTTAATACCCTAAGAAAGAAAAAAAATTGAGTCAAATATTAAAACAAGATGATATGATTTCTAATAAAGATAACAGGACAATAAAATTATTATTGTTAAATGGTTTTAAATAATAATTATGACTGAAATCATAAAATAAATCTTTGAAACCATAAACATTGTTAAATGGTTTCACGACGTTATAAACTGAAACCATTAGTATGGTCTAATGGTTTCGTTATTCTAAAATAGAAAAAATTTGAGTCAAATATTAATACAAGATGTTATGGTTGCTAATAAAATAAAAGAACAATGAGATTATTATTGTTAAATTATTATTAGTATGTCAAAACCATATTTGCTCCATTTAATAATTTTTATGTTAATTGTCATAAATTAAACATAATTATAGTACATGTTTTAGTATGCAATTTTAAATCAGAATAAAGATATATAAACATCAAAAAAATATTTTTGTAATATATTTATATATTTCAAATGAACAAAAAAACTAAAAAAAAAAGGTTAAAAAAAAAACATAAAAAACAGGTTGGAGAAATAAACTAAAAAAAAAATACAAAAAAATAGATTTTGGGGGGGTGGGGGTGGGGGGGGTGGGGGGGGGGGGTTGGGGGGGCGCCCAGCAATTGGGGGGGCGCGCAGTAAAAAAGGGTGGGGGGGGCGCTAAGAAATGGGGGGGGCACAAATGAGAAGAGGGTGTGTGGGGGGTGCCATTAGAAAAAATGGGGGGATGTGGAGCAATTGTGAGGGTGTTATAGTAAATTGCTAGTGGGAGGAGGTTTGCTAACTTCCTCCCACATGGGAGGAAGTTAGCAAACCCCATATATATATATATATATATATATATTAGATTTATATTTAAAATAGATATCATTAAGATTTAAGATTTATATCCATGTTTAGAATTATTAAGATTTGTTTGTTATTTAAATAAATATGATGTATAAATATAATTTTATAGCTTTATATATAGAGTCGTATATCATGAATAATAATGAGAAGTACAATGTTTTTTTTTTCATGTAACAATATATCTCCGGAGAATTTATCCGTATAAAATATATCTCATCAGTATCAATCATAAACAAAAACTACATCATATTGGCAAACAAATTCACATCAATGGCAAACTTCAAAACTAAAATTTGCAACTATTGGCAAACAAATTCAGACGGTGGGTGTCAAAGTAGTGATTTGATTATAGCTAGATAGGAAGGCCCTGCTCGTACGTATCTATAAGAGATTACAGAATCAGAGTTACGTAGTTCTTTTGATTATAGCTTTGTGAAAAAGTGAGTTTTTTAGAAGAAAGATAATTCTTTTAATTATTATTAACCCCTTATAATATAGAGAGAGTAAGGTTAGTGGGTGAGATAGTGTGAGAGAATAGGGAAGTGGAGATAGTAGGGGATAAGTCATCCCATGTGCTCCTATCTTGGTGCCACCTCCTTGAATGGGACAGACAGTCCACCATCATGTAATATTATATTGAATCTTTCGTTCAATGGGAAGGTTCGAGCCTATATTGAATACCTGTCCAGTAAAAAAATTACATAAAATCATAGTTAAAAAGTCCAAATTTTAGAGGGTGTATTGGATTGAGATTTTGAAAGACAATTTTATTGAAAAAAGTCTTGAAGATTTTAAAAGACTTTGTGCGATTATATTGATTTTGTGGGATTTTAAAAGACTTTTTATAAAAGAGTTTTTACAATCAAGATTTTTAACACAAGATTTTGTAGGATTTGGTAGGATTATAATTCAGATTTTTAAGATTTCAAAATATATTACAAATTTTTACGATTTTGTAGGATTTAATGAATCCAAACATTAAAAGAAACAATAACAATAAAAATTTTAAAAAAAAACATGTATTAATATTATTATTAATAATAATAATAATAATAATAATATATAGCACAAGAAATAAAAACAATAGACGTTTAGACAAAAAAAAAAGAGGAAAAACATAAGATACAAAGTGAGCGGGGGGTGGGGGGATAGGGATGAAGAGAGTGAAGAGAGGAAAAACAAATAAGGAGATAACAATGAAAGACGATAAAAATTGATAAGAATGTTAAATATTATGATAGTTGATGAAAGATGATATATAATAATAAAAAAATATAATAAACAAGAGTCTCATGAAATCTCATGAATTTTGGTGAGATTGTTGAGAAAGTGTTTTCTTTAAAAGTCTCTCAAAATCCTTTCCATCAAAGAATCCATTAAAATCCTGAGATTTTTGAATATCAAGAGACATTTTAGAAGTCTTGAGAAATCTCAATCGAATACCGCTAGATTTCGTTGCCTTGAAAAAAAAATCTTAATTGTCTTGATTGAATACCAACGAATTTTCTTAAACTTTACTATAAAAGTCTTGATTGAATACCACAAAATTATTTTATCATAAAAAAATCTTTAAAAATCATTCAAAATCTTAATTGAATACACCCCCCTTAAACAGTTACGTTCACAAAATTTTCCCTTCCACCCCTCCAAACAAGTTTCCCTTCCAAATTTCTTTTTTTATCAGACTTTTTGGCCCGGCAGATCCGACCTATTTTGCCAGCTCCAGTCCTTATTTGTCTTAAAAAACCAAATTCCTTGCCAATGAACATAAAGATTGATCAATATTTTCAATAAATACATAAATTAGATACGGATCAAGGCCATCAAGGCCATAGCCAAATCAATATTTTCGAATAACATCATCAGCAACCACCATCAAGGCCATCAAACCGCCATAGCCA
This sequence comes from Trifolium dubium, assembly GCA_951804385.1. Classification (NCBI taxonomy): domain Eukaryota; kingdom Viridiplantae; phylum Streptophyta; class Magnoliopsida; order Fabales; family Fabaceae; genus Trifolium; species Trifolium dubium. The sequence goes on along the minus strand of OX638062.1, from coordinate 13,910,238 downwards.
AACAAAACATAAACACCAGACCACAAACAAAAGAACCAAATAGATACGGATCGAAACGAAGGTTGAACCGACCACCGCCGTTTCCGGGCACACGACCACCGTCGCCTCTCTTCTCTCACGGTTAACCTCTCTCTCTCTCTCTCTCTCTCTCTCTCTCTCTTATATATAAATTGCTTTTTTCTCATAGGGTTTTTTTATTTTGTATTTTTTTATGTTTTGACAAAAGAGGGTTTAGGTTTATGAATTTCAAACAAAAATTATTCTCTATAAAAATCTAGGTTTTCTTTTTCTCATGAAAAGCTTACTTACGCGTGTGTTTTTTTTTTTTTGGCTCATTGAATTTTATAGATGGAGAAATCAGTGGCTGCAAAGGTTATTAATCACATATATGATGATGTTGCTTTTGTTATTCTCTCAAAGTTGCCTCTCAAATCTCTGTTTCGATTTTGTTGTGTACGTAAATCATGGTCTGTCTTGTTTCAAAACCCTTATTTCATGGACATGTTTCGAAAGAATTTCATGTCGATGGATCATTCTTATTACAATGATACATCTATCATCCTATATCATTCTGCACCAGGGCATTTCAGTACATTGTATTCTGTCTTTGGTGAGAGATTTGAAAATATGGTTAAGTTAGATTGGCCAAATCCATTGGATTACATAGCTTTTTGTCTTTATGGTTCTGTTAGTGTTAATGGAATTCTTTGTATGGGAGGCACGACGACAGGGAGTATGGACGAGAAACTTGTATTCTAGAATCTAGCTACTCGTGAATTCCATGTAACTCCTCCCAGTCCTTTTGCCTTGGAATCTCCTTATTGGCATCCCTCCATTTCTTTTTATGGATTTGGTTACGACCAAGTTAGAGATGACTATAAGGTGATTCGATATATAACTTTTTTCGAGAATCATTGGGAGAGATCGGATGATGAACGTCCCGATGACTTGTGGGAGATATATTGTCTAAAAAGTAACAAATGGAGAAAACTTGATTTCAATATGCCTCGTCAATTTTGTTCTAATGTGGGTGTTCAAGTGTACGCAGGTGGAGTGTGTCACTGGTGGGGTGACCATGACCCTGAAAGTGAAATCAATGATGATCAACATTATTTGGTGTCTCACTACTAAAAAAGTGCAATTTAGCGACGGAAATTTGAGAGGGAAGCAAATCCCTCACTAATTGTGAGGGAATTAGTGACGGAATATTGTAATTTTTACATAACTCAAATCGACAAGCATCAATGAGGGATTTTATGACGGATAAATCCGTCACAAAATATCCGTCACAAATTCCCTCACAATTAGTGAGGAATTTGTTTCCCTCTCAAACTTCCGCCGCAAATTTGATGAGATTAAACGTGGTGAGGGATGTTGTGACAGAATTATTTCCTCTCTAATTATTCCGTCAAAAACGAAGAAAAATTCCCTCACAAACAATATTTATATTTATTTATGATATTTATAATATTATTTTTGATAAAACATTACTTATTATATTTGATAATCTTAATAATAACTATAACTATTTATTCAATATATTTTTTTATCAGTGCTTCTTGTATTAATATGCCTAAAAAAAGAGTAATTGAATAGTTTAATAGAAAGACCAAAATAAAAACCCAAAAGCGTGAAACCTAAATCAAGATTCTCTATTCTTTCTCCACCGCGGCCACCACCGTCTTCGATACTGTGTAAGCACGATTCAAACATGGCGATTTAATTGAACTTTCCGATTAAAGATATTTTTGGTACAATTTTCGGTAAAATCACTGAATCAGATCAAAATCACGCCGGAGCAAAAATCAGAGCTAAATTACGCTGGATAGAAATCGGAGCATATTGAATTTACACTCGATTTTTCGCTTCTTCTTCGGTTCTTTGGAGCTCTGAATCACGCTATAGATTTCATCACTGTAAGTAAATCTCTCTCTCTCTCTCTCCATTTTGTTCTTCTCTGAGCTTAAATCGTTGCAGAGATTTTTCTGCGTTGAAAATCATGAAGTCTGATATACAATTTGTGTTCGTTTTCGATTTTCATTCTATTGTCTAATTGCGTGTTGATGATTTTAGTCGATATTTTTCTGCGATTGGTGTTTGGTTAAGTGATTTTCTGCGAATGTGGTTTCTGATATTAGTACAAAATCTATTAATTGGTACTATTTGTGAAGGTTAATTGAGAAATTAGGGTTAAGTGTGGAAGTTGAACTGTTTTGACATTTTGATTCAAATAATTTTGAATTTTGGATTAAAATGATGAATTGCACTTGGATGTATATTCCATGTTATATAATCATAAATATGTGCATAATTATGTGATTACATCTAATTCTCAAGGAAAATAAAATAATGTGTAAACAACCAAGGGATGCGTTTTGATCCTGTTGCACAAACTCCCTTATCATTTGTGGTTTTTGAAGAATTTGATTTTGGTTTTTGTGGTTTTGGCTTTGGGTTCCTAACTTTTGTGTCTGTTGTCCTGTCTTTTCTTTTTAGGCTGTGGAGTTTTCCATTTTCATGAATGATAGAAGGATGTCAACTGCTGTATCACAAAGACCTAAAGCACAAGTGCGGGGTTTGGTAGGCTCTCTTAAACTTTTGCTCTTTTTTTTATAATAATGATGAAAATGTTTTCCATTATTCTTTGTCGGCTATAGTATATATTGTGTACATTAAACGGAATGTCTACATTTTGTATTGGATTAGTAAAATTAATAGGATGACATTTGTTGTGTGGAGGATGGTACATGTTTCTTTTCTGAGCTCTGCTCGTCTAATATTTTAGGTTTAAGTTCTTACTAGTTATGGTTTTGGCCTTTCGGGAGATGTTATTGCCAACACTAATAATATTTTACTGATTGCCTGTTTCTAATCTATGCAATTAATTAAAAAATCAAGAAGGACAACATTGTTGAGTATGGAGATTTGATTCATTTTGTTTCTTTGGCAAAAGAGCTGCAAATTTGATATCATTTAATAGCTTGGTAGAAACCATAAAATAGTAGGGAAAACAGAATGAAATTGATGCTAAATTTTTTAATTTTTAATAGATTGGTCTTCAATTTTCTCTCAATTTTTCATTTCTCTCCTCTTGCTTCAAAATAGATTGGTCTTAATAGATGTTTTATGTATGCCTCTGTTCCTTTTCGTGTTGTTATTACTTTGTTTTAGGAGTCTCCTAGAATACATGTTTGTTTTAGGAGGCACTATTTCTTAGTTGATTTTAGTTGTATTATTACTATTTAGAACTATTTGATATATGATTAAATGCTTTAACTCCTCACTCAAAATATCAACTTTCTATTTTTTGTTAATTCTTTTCGCTGGTGTAAAATAATTATCTGTTTTTAGATCTTTAAGGCTTGACAGATATGAGGAAATAAGCTTTGGGGATTGAAGATGAACTTATAACCAAAAGAGTAGACAAACAGGTTAGTGATCTCCCTTGAATATGAAGATTTGCGTGATTGTCAATGCTGTGATTCTGGGTGTCTTTCTTTTGCAATTCACATTGTAAGACAGTAAAGAATATTAACATGTATCTCGCACTTTTTATTTTTCCATTTAACACATTGCCGTTTTGGTTGCTTCCTTATGGACTGGGAGTTAACAGTTTTAGGTCTAGTAGAGCTCTTTATTGTGCTTTGGCATACATGCAAAAATGCTTTTTTTTTGTCTCGTGGTATTTTTACACTATATGTAGTTGGGGCTTAGTATATATGGTAGTTTGGTATCTACAACACTTAGCTATTATGTGGTACTTTTCATGTGAAAAGTTGGAGCATAGACTAATTACTACCAGTTTTATGGAGATTGGATTCGGCCACTTGTACTTAAGTTAACAAATTGGATATAGTTTGGTATCTACAACACTTAGCTATCATGTGGTATTTTTCTTATATGTTCAAGCTATGACTAGAATATGGGTGGGCTTATCTGTAGAACACTTATAAATTGTATTATACTTAAACTAATCCCACTTGTAATTTATTCATAAATGCTTGTAGGAAAAAATTGAGATAGATGCTAGGAACCACACTACTGTCAAACCATCTCCAAATGATATACTCTTGAGGAAGTAATTGGTAGAGTATAATTTTTATGGTTTGAGCTGAATGTGTAAGGTTGTGGAAACACTCCTTGTTAGATTTCAAAGTCATTTGTTTTGAGAATTTGGATGTAAACTCTAGTTTAAAGAACCTAGTTCATGTACTAAAACCAGATATGGATTGATTGTATGTATTTTGTTGATTTATATATGATACTTTTGGATGCAAATAAATTTTTGAACAAAAATTCACATTGGGAAATGAAATTAGCACTAATATAATCCTATTATCATTAATGTTCACTCTCTTCCACTATTGTTTGTTTGATATTCAGTAGGTGTTGATTAAAGATGTTTAGAGGCAGAGCTAGAGTTTCTTTTGCATGTAGTGGCCGAGTGATTGCTTTGGAAGGTCACCATTGGGGAAAACCTTAAGCCTCGGTTTAATTTGACCTTCTTTTGCATGTATGGAGCTGAAGGTATTTCCATACTACTATATATGGAACTTATACAGTTGACATTTTGTGCAGATTGAATTGTGTGCGCTCTTTTGATAGGTTATTAGTTTAGAATTGTTTACATTCCAATGTTTTATTTTTGTCACCATGAAGTATTCACTTTACATTTGTATGCATTAATTCCTCAAGCATTTTCTATTTTCACATGACTTTGGAACAAGACAGGTGTCACATATATAATATACAATAGAATACAAAATACTTAACACTCAAAGTAGTAAAATGGTCCAACTGATCTATAAGCTAAAATTTACTAGAATTAGTCATCAGTGTAAGTATAGTTTTTCTCTTATTTATTGAAGTTGCGCTAGTTGCTTGCGTGGTTTTGTTGGGATTGAGTAGGCAGTGATGAGTGCTTCAGTAATTAGTGTGTAGGCTGAGTTATGGACTTTTAAGGATGTGTTATGCAGGAAATTGGGGACTGGTTTATGAAGGTTTTGGACTGCTTCTATTGTTTGTTTCGGGTCATTATTTGCAGCTACATAGGTACCGTTTGGAAATCCAATTTATGTATGGTTATGCATAGTTTAAGTATATATTTTATCACCATTGGTTATTTGAGGGGAGCAAGTTCTCCCTTTTTTGCATTGCATGCTTCTATCCCTGAGTACTAGACTTTATATAATGGGGATATACTATAGAACTCCATGAAGAAAAGACTTGCAAGATACATACCCAAAATGAGTCATTGAGTCAATATGTATTAGTCTTCTGTATTATTTTGATATGTGTTATTCTTATATATTGATTATTTTGATTTTGATTTGTGGTATCTTATATGTATATAGGTATCCGACAATTAAGGACTTGTTTTGCGCATCACGAGGGGTATCTCTTGGCCCTAGAGGACTCACGTTCAACTTGAGAGGAGTAAATTTTAGAGAGCAATTGTTTATATTTATCAAGAATTTTTCTCTAGTATATGGTTGTAAACTCGAATGTTAATACTAGTGATGATTTTTTGTATTTTTGTGACGAGTATGTGATATTTTATGGATGTAAATAATATGTGAAATAATTTTTATTTTATTTAATATAATAAATGTATTTGCAATAAAAGGACATATTTAAGATAAAATGGGTTTGCAATGAAATGTGGCACAAAAATGTATCTTTCATCTTCAATATATATTTCACAAATTAGAGAGGGAATTAAAATCCGTCACAAATTAGTGAGGTTCTTCTTCAATATATCCCTCACAAATTAGAGAGGAAATTATAATCCGTCACAAATTAGAGAGAAAGTTACAATCCATCACAAATTAGAGACGGAAATGTTGAAATTTGCTGTTGTTTGTTTGTTTATCTTTTAGTGACGGAAGTGTTATTTATTGACGGTTTATATCCATCTCTATGTGTGACGGATTACAAATTCCCTCACTAATATTTTGCGACGCTCAAATTAGTTACGGATTCTGAATTGCCGCAAATTCCGTCGCTAAAAGAGTTTGTGACGGAATTTTAACAAATTAGTGACGGATTTGTACCCTCTCTAATTATCTTTTTTTTAGTAGTGGATCTTTTGACATCAACAATGAGACATTTGTGAAAACATCCATACCTTCAAAAATGGATTATATTGATTCTACAACCGCGTTTGTGCGTAGACATTTAAACTTGTTAAATGGATCGATTGTATTGATTTCAAATTATAGAGACACAAATACTTTTCACATATCAATTTTGGGTGAAGTCGGGATCAAGGAGTCATGGATCAAACTTTGTATTGTGGGTCCTTTTCCAGGTGTCAGGAATCCAATTGGAATTGGTAAGAAGGGTAATATATTCTTCAGGAAAAATGATCATAAACTAGTATGGTTTAATTTAAACACCCATAAAATGGAAGAGCTTGGTATTACGGGTGGCTATTGTTGCCGGATAATGATTTATAAGGAAAACTTCCCACCGTTTGAAAGAATAAACGATTAGTTTTGTTGTTTGTTTTCGCTTTAGAGGTACATGATTGTGATGATTATTGTGATGCATAATTACACATTTAGTTCCAAACGTTTATTTTATGTTTTAATTTGGTCTCAAATGTTTTAAAATTTTCATATTGGTCCCAAAGGTTCATTTTAGATTTCAATTTGGTTATTTCCGTCAATTTTGTCCCATGTGTCAGACGGTTTGCACATGTGGACTGACACGTGGACACTTGGAAACTTGGACATATGGACAAAATTGACGGAAACAACCAAATTAAAATTTAAAATAAACGTTTGTGATCAATATGAAACTTTTAAAACGTTTGGGAATAAATTAAAACCTAAAATAAACGTTTGGGACCAAATATGTAATTAAGCACTTTATTTTCTACTGTGTGAGCATACTGGTATGGTAATACACCACTCACTATTGATGTCTCGTACAATGTAATGAGGAACAATGGGGATATTATATCCATTGTTGTCAAATGTTGATTTACTTATGGTTCACATGTTGTTAAATTTATTTTGTGTTACATTTGCAATAACTTGATATGAGTTGATGAATGGATAGTACAACATATTGTCTATCACAACAAAGATAGATTACTGATATAGAACTCATGAAAACATCTACTTTGATTACTTTGTGAGCATACTGGTATGGCATTACACCACTATTCATATTGGATCTCCATATTCCTATGGTGTAATCAAGGGCGGAGCCCCTCAAGGACAGTGCAGGGCCGCCGCCCAGCCCTCAGCTCAAAATTTTAATTTTTTATAGGTATATATACATATTTTTAATTAAATCGCATAGTATATATATATATATTACTAGTTGCTTATTATTTATGTAAAAAAGTGAATGGTGTGGTGGCTAATAGGGCTTTGATAAGTGAATGGCGCCAGTTCGAACCCTACTAACAACATTTTTTTTTTATCTCTTATTTTAATAAAAAGTGGCGCGCGCAATTATGTTTAACGCATGGTCTAAGAAAGAAAACAGAATAACGATCGTTTCTTCTTCTTCTTTCACCAAATCGTTCACGGTTCATTAGTCGTCATCATCATCGATCGACGATCAGCGGCGGCGGCTGCGCGCGCCACTCCTCCATCTCCATCTCCTTAACAAGTATCAATCTCCCTTTCTTAGTTAAAAACCAATTTTTCTATTTGCAAAACCCATTCTAATACCGTGCTCATAGCAAAACTTCTTGAATTTGGTGTCTTCATATTCACCACCATTGTCGGTTCTGAGCTTTTTGATCTTCAAATCTGTTTCATTTTCTACCATAGCTTTCCACTTCTTGAAAGCCTCGAATACTTCTGACTTATGTTTTAGAAAGTATAACCATACCTTTCTAGAGTGGTCATCGATAAAAGTCACAAAGTAATTCTTTCCACCAATAGACGAGACAGTTGTTGGACCCCAAACATCAGAGTGAACAAGCTCAAGTTTCTCCTTCTTCGGAGTTCTTCCACTTGTTTGAAAGCTGACTCTTTTCTGCTTTCCATATATGCAATCTTCACATATGTCAATTTCTGTTGATCGAAGACTTGGAACCTTTCCCTTTGAGTGCATAATCTTCATCCCTTTTTCACTCATATGGCCTAATCTCTGGTGCCATAGATTGGGACTTTCATTTGCTGCAATTGCAATCAATTGACAAGTTCCTGCTGTCATGTAAAGAGTACCACTCTTTTTACCACGAGCAATCATCATTGCACCCTTGAAAATCTTCCAATCATCACCTTGAAATACTGTAGTGTATCCATCACTGGCCTACTCAGATTAAGTTCTTTGTTAGGTCGGGAATATGTCTGACATTTTTCAATTCCCATACAGACCCACTCAACTTAATCTTCACTTCACCTTTACCCACAATCTCACAAGATTGCTCATTACCAAGATAAACTTTACCAAGGTTACCAGGGATATAATTCTCGAAGAATTTTTCTGTGAAGTAGCATGAAAGGATGCTCCAGAATCTAACACCCAAGACTCTTCCTTGCTCTCCAAAGAGCATATTAAAGCATCATCTTCTCTTGAGGTTGAAGCAACGTTGGCCTCGTCCTTCGCCTCCTTATTCTTTGATGGACTCTTGCATTGATTTTTGAAGTGCCCAGTCTTTCCACAATTCCAACACTCAATATTACTTCTTGAGTTATTGGAACTACGATGATTTCTGGATTTGGACCGTCTGTCCTTTGATTTACCGCGTCCATTTCCTCTGGTTGAATTTCTTCCTCTCGACTCTGTATGCAATACTGAAGAGGATGAAGATTCACCCAACTCTCTTCGTCGGATCTCTTCACTGAGAACCAGATCACGAACTTCATCAAACTTCAACTTTTTACTTCCTGACGAGCTACTCACAGCAGTGATAGTAGCACTCCAACTTTCGGGTAGGGAAGACAAAAGTATCAATGCTCGTATCTCATCATCAAACTCGATTCCAACTGAACTCAACTGGGTTGTGATGATGTTGAGCAGCTGAAGCGCCTTCTACCATCCGCAACGTAAACAACCGCCTCATCAAATGAACTTTATTTGATGCTGATGGCTTTTCATACATGCTAGTAAGAGCTGCCATGAGACTTGCAGTGATCTTTTCCTTTGCAATATTAAATGCAACGTTACGAGACAACGACAATCGGATAACACCGAGAGTTTGTCTATCGAGAAGCTTCCACTCATCATCTTTCATGTCGGTTGGTTTCTTTCCTGAGAGAGGTTGATAAAGCTTTTTCTGATACAAATAATCCTCTATCTGTATCTTCCAAAAGCCAAAGTCCTCACCGTTGAACTTTTCAATTTTCACCTTTCATTCGTTTGCGGCCATCGCTCCCACTCGAATCTGACTTTCTTAGGACCGTTGACAACAAACCAAATCTCTGATACCAATTGTTAGGAAACTACGCCGAATTTCCGTAAAGTTAGATTAATGAAATGCGATAAATACGGAATAATAAAACACAAAGATTGATAACGGAGTTCGGCCAAATATGCCTACGTCTCCGGGCTGCTGCAGACCTTTCTATTGAAAAGAGAAATTTACACAAAGTGTTTACAAACATTCTCAAGCTCTCACTACCCAAAACCCAATTACACCCAAGAATTTCACTAACTAGAAATCTCTCTAATTTTCTTGAAACTCTCTCAAGGTTGGAATGAATATCAATCTTCACCATCACCTCCTATTTATAGTGATTTTAGTCTTGGTGTCCAAGTTTACTTCATGCCTAAGCTTCCTTCATGACCAAGTAAACTTGCTAGCTAAGTAACAAAACTTGGTGACAAAGTTTTGACCAACATGACCAAGTTGTCTTGGTGACCAAATTCAAGTTTGCTTCTTGGTTAAGATTGCTTCAAAATAGGTAGTAAGCTAACAATTTTGATTTTGTTTCAAATTTGGGGTTTGTGCATTATTGCTGTGTCTGGATTTTCAATTCATTTTTATATCAAATTGATTGTTCCTTTTTTCGAATTTGATGATTCTGATTATGGTAGTTTCAATTGTGTTATGTTATTAATTAATTATTATGTTTCTAATTCATAATTTCTTGATTTGTAGTAACTGAATGGGCTAAGGGAAAGCAAATGGTGGCGGTTTAAACAATTAAGAAGATGTAAGTATAAGCTTTAGAATTTTTTAAAACTTTTGTTGCAAGTTTGTGTTTTTATGTGATTTGTTTGTTCACTATAAGGTCTTCACTATTGAACCATTTTTGTTATCCTCGACGAGGTCAACCACACCATTATTCTTCATTTTTGCTAACAAGTCAAAAACCACAAAACGACTTTGGCAGAATGTGTAAACTAAACAACAGGATCTCATATGGCAGAATGTGTAAACTAAACTAGAGGAAGTCATATGGTAGAATTTGTTTTACCTTTGTTGAGGATGTTGGTGGTCTAATTGTTACCATTGAATTGAAAGGTGTTTTCAAATTTTTATGAAGGTTGAGTTCATTAATTTTAAGCATTCACTTAAGCTTTGATTTTTTTTTTTTATTTCTATCAATTCATTTCGTGTTATTTGTTCGTTACTTTGATTAGATTATTGTGATTTTCCTATTCACCGTATATTTGTTATTGCATTTCCGGTGAGAATTGTGGATCCATCAAAAGACTTAAACTCTTATGGTTTGGGAAACATTGACTGGAAGGAAAGGGTTGATGGTTGGAAGCTGAAGCAAATGGAGGAGGAGACATTGAAGAGGCCGGATCTAATGGAGAAGAACTTCAAATGTAAGTCACTTATGCCATACAAAGTTGGACTATAGATGTTCTTCTATGGAAATGAGTTCCATACAAAGTTAACATTGAAGTACAATTGAAAGTTGTGATTGCAGCAGTTTTGGTTGAAAAAATGTAAGAATTTCAATTTCTATTAATTTGTTTTGTTGTATTTTGCCTTTAATTATAATTCATGAAGCATGCTTTAAGTTTCTATGCATTTATTTTGTTGTATAGGTAATTTCTTTTAACTTAATGAGGAAGTTCCATCCAAATGAGAAGAAAATATTTATTTCTTTTGTATAGCCAACTCTATGTCATGATTTTTTTTTTTGACTATTAGTACTTTTATCACAAATTTTTGGATTATAGGATTTGGTCATATTATTGAATTAAATTGAATCTCAAATTGGAAGCTTTATTATGATGTATGCAATGGTTAGGAGCATTTGTCTAAGTCTGTTTAGTGTTGTTAAGATAATAAAAATGCAATGTCGTGTTTACTGTTGCATTATGTCTTTTGGTTTGATGTAAACTAAGTTGTAAGTAGTTAACTGTAAGTAGTTGCCTGTTCTTCTTCACATTATAAGGCGAGATCTCTTAATTTTCCCTTCCTAATATTAATTTTATTTCTTTTAACGTTTGAATCAACTTATTTTTCACCTTTCCTTCCATTTGCTCTTTTTGCTTCATATGTGTGAGTTATGCGACATCGCTGTCGTATATGCATCGGTAACATTTACAAAATCTGGTACTCACTAGATAGATTTCAAATTTTTTATTTCTTAAGTTTTCTAGAAGTCAAATTGGTTTGCAAGCTACTGTTTTTTCCTCTCTCATTTTTTGATGGTTTATCTTAATTTCAAAGGTTATTTGATAATTTGTGTTATTTTGATTTTTAGTGTGTTTGAAGAAAAAATATTTGTGGCACTATGTGGCTAAGGACCTTACTGTCGGGACTATTGGAGGGGCAGCACAGCTGATAGTTGGACACCCGTTTGACACTATAAAGGTCAAGCTCCAAAGCCAGTCGAAACCACTTCCTGACCAGGTTCCGAAATTTTCCGGTGCAATTAATGCTGTCAAGCAGACAATAGCAGCTGAAGGTCCAAGTGGCTTATACAAAGGTATGGGAGCCCCACTGGCCACAGTAGCTGCCTTCAATGCTGTCCTGTTTACAGTTAGAGGACAAATGGAGACGTTGTTAAAGTCACATCCCGGTGATGTCCTTACAGTAAATCAGCTGATTGTTTGTGGAGCTGCAGCTGGACTTTCTGCTTCCTTTCTAGCCTGCCCTACTGAGCTTATCAAATGCAGGTTAGATACCACTGATGGTGTTTTAACTTTCATGATTTGATCACATTTTATATGCGATTCTTTCTATCAATTTGTTTATGATTTATTGGGCGAGAGTTTTTTGACAAAATCACAATATGTCACCGTGATTTTGGCTAATACTTTGGTGCTTCAACAAAATCACAGTGTCACCGTCATTTTGTCAATCTCACTGTGATTCCAAACGTGGACTTTGTCATATACATTTTTAGACAAATTTTTTACCTCTTTGAAAACCAAAATAACTTTCATTTTCCTCGTGTATAGGTTAGAATTTCACTTAGCTATTGTATTAGTTTTAAAGGATTGGACACTGATTATGTAGTGATTCTTTTGTTAGGTGATTCTTTTGGCGTGGTAGTATTTCTCAAAGCTCATCATGAAGTTTATATGCCTCATGGTTATTATATTGGGTAAGCTTATTTGCTCTATCTTAAACTCAACTTATGTATAGTTTTATTGTGTTGTTTTGATTTAAGATTTTAATTTCCAAATTCCATGCGGTACATTGTAAAGCTTTTTTGTTTTTAATATTAGTGTTTTGATAATTGATTTTGTAATTGAATGATTGATGAACAAGAGATTGATGACACATACAATTTACTTGAGTTAGTTTCATTTGCATGTATTAATGTATAAAAATCAACTTTTATAATCTATTTGGACTTTTTAGGGCAAAAGATTTGTAGACTATTTGGCTATTTTGGTCCTCTCAATGAAGTCTACATGACTCTTGATTACTATATGTTGCTTAAAATAAAATCCCGTGCCTGTTTGCACATCTTTAGAAATTTTCAAATTTGCTCATTAAACTATATATACTTTAGTTTACTATTGAGGCTGCTATAAAATGCAATGGAAGATAAGCTTGCATTTACAAATTCTGAGGCCAGCTGGTTTAGTTTACCATTGAGACTTATCTTATTTATTTTTTTGGATTTTATAATTTGCTAAGTGATTTATCTATGAAATGACAATATTAACAATATATTGAATTTCTGCTTTCTTCAGAGTTTGCATACTTAACTTATATCATACATTTCTGATTTGCTTGAACAATTTGCATACTCTTCTTATCTAGAAATAGTTGGAGGATTGAATCGATGAAGGCAACTTCTCATAGATGGGGGTACATTCGAATCATGTCTGGGACAATCATCGGAGGCATCCTCGGATTCTATGTTATGCACAGTGTTGAGATTAGTTACAAGGTTAGCATTAGTGTTTTTAATTGATGATTCTGTTCAGTGGCATAATTTGAAACCCTTTTGCTTTTTGTGTTGATTGCAGGGGAAAATGAATGAAAGGCTAAGAAATTATGAGGCTGAATTGAAGAGGAAGAGGGAAGAAAAACTGAGTAGTGAGTTTGATATTGAATAGAATAATCATCCAAGTTTTGAACTTCTCATTCCATATTGTAACATTTCTCCCCTTTCTTTTTTGATGTATCCTTTTTATGCTTTCAATTTTTTGACAAAATTGTTTGTTTTCTTATGAACAGGTCCTAAGCTGTTTTCATAAGTTTCTCAAACACTCTTACAAGTGCTTATGCCATTAAACTCAAACAAGCCAATTCTGACAAGCTCAAAGTTAAACTGTCAAAGCTATTAAAACTTCCACCTAATCCTTATTATGCCCTAAGAAAAAAGAGATGCATATATATATATATATATCAAAGAAATAACTATATAGTCATGTAAAAAAACTATATATTCATGTAGTTGCAGTATATTACATGAAGAATTAATGAGAATGTATTTTTGAAAAATATATTGGTGGTATTATGCATGACTAAAAGAGTCATATCTTATACACGAGAACGAAGGAAACTTAAATTTGATTTATTAATATTCCAATATTATTTTTCTATTTTAAATTTATTATTATATATTTGATGGTGTTATGTAAGTTTGGTTGGTGATGTTTTTAAAATTTTAGTGATTGATATATAAGTATGACTCTAAGAGGCAAATTTATTGTGTATTGTTTATTTAATGTTCAATTTATTTTTTTAATTCTAACATCATGAGATATATTATTTTTAGTTTCATTAACTTTTTAATTAAAATTTTAACATCATGTGGAAAGTGATTCTAAATTGCTTGTTGACATGATTCTAAACTTGAACATCATATTGATTCAAGGATTTATTTAAAACAAAAATCGATACAAGAACTAAAATTAAAATTACACATCCATACAAGAACGAAAATGATACTTAAGCCAATTTATAATGAGATAGAGGGATTTTTACACCTACAATTTTGGTCTAGTCCGATCCCCCAAAATTCATTAGTACTGTTCATATTTAACTTTAATTAATATATTTCATTATAGTATTTTTTAAGTAGTTTTTTTGAGATGTTAACATAGTTGAAATGTCTTAATTGTTACCTTTGTGCTATTTGACTTTTATAAAATAAAAAAAAAAATTATAAACAAACCATTGTATTTTTTAGGCCTCATTTTATTGGACCCTCGACTTTCTAATTCACAAGTTGGTCCTTTTGTTTTGTCAAAAAAAAAAGTTGGTCCTTTTATTTTCATCACAAAATGCATCATGTCATTGAAAGCACATGTACAATTAAATGCTAACATACACTTGATCAAAAAACAAAATTTAATTGCAACACACACGTTACTCAAATTGTTTCAAATTTGTTATTAAATCAATTATAAAAAAGAGATTAAAAAATATGTAAGTTGTGGATATATTAATTATTATTTATTTATTCTTTTTGTTACGAATAAACACTTTAATACTAAGTGCAGATCAAATGAAGTATACTACAGTATATAAACAAAATGACTCAGTACAGTTCACTGTCTCAAACCAGTGGCTGTTTCAGATACTGTTATATATATATATATATATATATAGCATTTGTTATAATAAATGATTTTTTTTCTCTTATTATGTTTCTGGTAGCACCAAGACAACTATACTAACATGTTAAATAGTAAGAGCATTAATTAGTATCGTGTCATTAGTTATAGTAGACATATTCAAAAACGTAGACATTTTTCATATTAACATTCGGATTCATTAAGAGTTTTTAATAATCAGAAGTTCTACTGCGAGATAAGTAAAATCTGACAAAAAATTTATTATAAAAACATGAAGGATTTTTTTTTGAATGGAAAATATAGAGACGTGAAGGATTTATAATAAGCTAATTGTGTTTGAACCGTCGTATAGCCATTGGATCGAAGAGTGAGAAGTTCTATACTCAAATCCAACTTAAATTTATAGAGTATAACACTTTAGAGGATTTAAATCTGATTAAACAATTTGCCGGTTTACATTACAAACTCCTACACATTATATGTAATGTCCCTATCAACTTAGTAACTTTACGGAGATTATTTATCGGCTCTTCTATGGTATATTAATGTTTATTATTACAAGTACCATAAGTCCATAACTTACTAAAATTGGCTTCTATATTTCTCAATCAGTGGTAGTGTACTACTATATGTACCTAGCTAGTTGCTAACGTGCTCCTTCCGTATAATATAGTACTAGTAGTATAGTATGTAATGGGGGAACACTACATCTTTTAAACCATTTTTTTTCCCATGTTGAACACTCAATTGAGCTGTTTGATCAGACAACAACACATATGTGATCAATTTAACAATAATAATTTTGTTGAAAAGAATTTAATTGATAAAGTTATTAATTGAGTTTTTCTATATATTATGTGCCAACATAGTTTGGATGTTAAATTTTTACAAATAATGCATTTGCACGACGTTAGTTTTTATCTAAAAAAAATGTGAAAATTTGTACATAATAAGCATTAATACATAGTAGAAGAATTGAGAATAGTCTCCGTGAACTTAACTTAGTTAGTGAAGACATTACACGTAATGTGTAGAGGTTCATAATGTGAGTCGACAAATATATTTTTAATCCGATTTGAATCTTCTAAGTGTCAACTCTATAAGCTATTATAGAGCCATTTGAATTTAATTATAAGTCTACATTCTTTTACTTGTGTGTGTGACAATATGAAAGACAAGAGGCCACAAAGAGATATGAACAAAAGAGATATATGTGGCTTTTCTTGAACTTGAAATGTACCTAAAGGCAATAACATAGGATCTCTAAATTGATTCCCTAAATGAAGGCCAATGGATTGAACAAATTGCATTACCCTTAGAAGTAAAGTCATTTAATTTAAAGCACATGGAAAAGAGCCACATGGTCCAAGACCCAAAGCTTAGTCCTGTTTTTCAGTTAATATGTGTATAAAGTTTAGAGCAAAATGTGGTAAAAAAATTGAAGGATTTCCCACATGGAAGGATCTCAATTTCCAAATCCCAATGTACTATCTTGTATAATTATGAAGTATATGATTGTAATTAATCAGCTTCATAAAACTCAACATGCCCGGTTGAAACGGGTCTAGTCACTAGTGTCAATTGTTTGTTTTAACTTTTCCTTGAGGTTATTGAAGTTAAATTATGGATGAAGTAAAGTCTAAAGATAATAGCTTCATTAATTAAAATTACATTTATTGATGTAAACTAAATTAGAACAAGTTATTACTTTCATATCTTAAAAGAAAACAAAAAAAGTGCAAATTTTTATTGAAGAGGCAAAATATTTATACTGAAGGAATATAAATGGTATTTCAACTTGATGCTAAAAAAAAAATGGTATTTCAACTCAAATAAAGCCAAAGGAGCACAAATAAGAGCGAGGAGGATTGCAAAAAAATTCTGACTATTTTGGTTGATCAGAACATGATGATGTTTCATAACTTCCGTGGGATACTCTTTGATATTAAGAATTTGTTAAGGCATGATTAAAATTGCAAGCTTGAACTAGTTTCTCGTGAAACAAATTCAATTGCAGATTAGATTACAAAGTTTGAAACACAAAATACTAATATAGTTTGTGTCATTCTTGACAATCCTCCTTTGATCTCCTTTGGAGATTGAAGCTTTATTGCTGAGAAATTTTATTATTGTTTAATTTTTGTTTGTTGTTTATTTTTCGATGTACCAAAATAAAAAAAGAGCGAGGAGACTAATACATCCCTAGTTCCTACAAATATAATTGGTTGATTAATCTTCACAACATTCATATGACAAATATTAAAACAACTTGGACCAAATAGCCCAAACAAACCAATGTTTAGATTTACGGTGAAAATTTGAAGTTTGCAAATAGGCAAATATGGTTTGACCACATTCTTACAATATTTACAATAATAATAAATTTAAGATACTATTTGTAGTTTTCAAAATTTTTTTTTTGAAGGATTCTAACATACATTGTTTTTTATTGTACAAACTTTACAATGTTTTATATAAAAGCGAATTTAAATATTTTGGTAAATTTGTACCAAAAAAATATTTATTTTGGTAAATGACTCACTCAAAAGTCTTTTATTGATCTAAACTTTTTAAACAATACTGTTTTGGACAGGGCCTAACACAGAGCAGACCCACTTTACTCCAGTGTTGAGCAGGCCCAACTTCGTGTGTCCCAATGTCACGTCATCGTCGCGCCGTTTCAGAAGAGGAGATTATGTAACGGTTGACCACGGAATGATGAGCATTTACTGCTCATCATGACTCTTCAACCAAGTTCCGACAACCATTAATGGGAGAGGCGGATTCTCCTCCCCTCATTAATGGTCTTGGCCTACCACAAGGACTATATATACAGCTATTCCTCACAATGGCAAAGGTATCTAAATTCTAAACTTGTACTTGCTTCTCTTTCACTCTATTACCTTGAGCGTCAGAGTCCCTGCAGCTATAACCCCCCTCTTCAACAACCGCGCACGGTGGTGCTTTAGGCTTGTCGACACTTTAGGTCTGGCAAAATCAGTGAGGCCGTCTGTGGAAACTTCATAAGTTACCCCTTTTTTCTAGAAAAAAAACCAAAACTCATACAAATTTAGTCAGAAATTTAACTCTCAATCCAAAATGGCCATCGAAAACACTAACAATGCTGTAAAGGACACTAACACAGCCCCTGACAACAACAATGCTAAAGATATCAACGCTGGCAACAGTGTCACCACCTCCCCCAACAACCACGCCGAGACTAGCCGTCACCCTAAGAAGGCGGCGGTGGCCTATGAGACAGATCTTCGTGATGTCAACACACGAACGTCACAGAGGATGAAGAAATGCTTGAGGAACGTGTCGTCGTTCCCGAAATTCTACATGTCCAAGCCCCACCGAGGAAGAACCTCTTGATGCAGGAACTCATCTTGACGATCATTCGATAGACCGACTTAATGAAAGAACAAAGTTGGAGAATTGCTGCCGTGGAACACTCCAAATACATCAAGCCTGTTCGACACACGAAGCACACGAAAACAGACATAAGCAACAATCGAAAACCACCCTCGGTTTCTCGATCAAGGACTAGGTCCCCTTGGCCAAAGAGCCCAGGTTCATTAGCTCCCCGACGCAGGTACCCGTCTTTATGATGGTTCCACCGACCCTGATGACCACATATAACACATTTACGCCACGCTCGATTGTAGAGGAGCTAGTGGGTATCACAAGGTGCAAGTTGTTTTTCATCACCTTGATCAGAAAGGGGCAATGACTTGGTATAGGAATCTGCATCCAAATTCAATCGACTCATGGAGACAACTATGTCAACAATTCGCAGCTTACTTCACTGCCTCTCGGTAGCACCCGAAGACGGAGGCGACCTTGAAAACCATCGTCCAAGGAGAAAACGAATCCCTCTGTGACTACTTAACCCACATTGAGTATGTTAGATTATTTAAGGATAAAAATGGAAATTTTATGGTAATTAAGATTTATATAGTAGTAGTAGTAAATTGAAAAATTCAAGAGGTTGGTCAAAATTCAGAAGCAATTAAATGTAAACGAGTAAGAAAGACATAATTGAACTATTTAATGTTTAGAGGAATTCTCACATGGAGTAAATTTTTAACTAGTTGCTTTAAATCCAGAATAATCCTCTATGGAGCTATGAATAGTAGTACAATACTGAGGAATGAGGTTGCGCCATACTTGTCGAACATGTTTCACATCTTGTTCATAAACGCATAAGCTGTAATGGGGGCAATTGGACCTCAGAACTTGTTTTATCCCCATTCATCATTGATGAAGTTTGGAAATAATTAATGTAAGATATTTTTTTTTTGTATGTCTTTTTTTTTATACTATATACAAAAATATTTTTCACACTATATACATGTTTGGCTTGACTTCTATAAAAACATCTACTTATATAAATTTTGTAAGACTAATTAAGATAACATAAAAACATGATTCTTTTTTTTTTCCAGTTTTATTTAACTTATTTGACTGCTCCGACGGAAGGCGAGGACATCTTGATCCACCTCGATAAACATATGGGTGGTTCCTGGGAAAACTTCTCCAAAGCATTTGTCATATCAGGAGGAGGCTTCAACAGTGGGAAAGAGGCGACGATAAACGACGAGATTGATGCTGCTTGCCGTTGTTTTGAAGCTGCTGCCAAAAATTAGAACTCGGTCAAGACTCCCAAGAAGAAGAAAGAGAGTCGAGCACATGCTTTCAACGCCATCGATAATCCTGTCGGGAATTCAAGATCCGGCTAAGACAATGATTCCTTGTCTCGTTCCTGATGTTGAATTTGAATTGATTCCCCTCGGAGAGGATCCCGCAAAAGGAGTCAAGATTGGAGCTGGCCTCCCCGACCTGGTAAAAAAACACTTACTGCATGTCTTCAATAAAACACCGACCTATTCGCTTTGAGTGCAGCTGATATGCGCGACATTGATCCTAATGTAGCTTGCCACCAGCTGGAAATAAATGATAGGGCTAGCACTGTAGTTCAGCGACGTAGGAAGCAGTCTCCCGAGAAAACGGAGGTTGCAGAAAAACTGTAAAAGACCTTCTAAAGGAAAATTTCATTTCGGAGGATAAATATACTACATGGTTATCCAATGTTGTACTTGTCAAAAAATCTAATAGAAAATGGTGTATGTGTGTTGATTATATCGATCTTAATAGGGCTTGCCCCAAAGATGCTTATCCATTGGCTAATATAGATAAACTAGTCGATAATTCATCTGGCTTTAAATTTTATCTATTATGGATGCATATTCATGATATAATCAAATTCCAATGGCTGAAGTCCACAAAAAGCTCACAACCTTTATGACTAAGTCAGACAATTATTATTATTATAACGTAATGCCTTTCGGTCTAAAAAACGCGGGTGCCACATTCCAAAGGATGATGAATAAAGTATTTCAGAACGAAATTGGAGACATGCTCGAAGTATACATGGACGACATAATCGAAAAATCCGAAGAGGAAGTCGATCATACACATCACCTTATAAAGGTGTTCGACCAAGCGAGGAAATATAAATGAGGCTAAATCTAGAAAAATGCAAATTCGGCGTGCGAACAGGAAAGTTCCTTGGATTATATCTCACCGAGCGAGGAATTGAGGCGAATCATAACAAATGTCGAGCATTCACAACTCTCCCAACGCCGAACTCAAAGAAGTCCGTGAAAATACTTAACGGGATGTTAACCTCACTGGCTCGTTTCTTGGCAAAGTTCGCCCAACTTGCCCTATCCATGTTCAAGCTGTTAAGGAAGGAATCAACTTTCAAATGGATAGATGAATGCAAGCAAGCCTTCCAAAACCTGAAAAAATTGTTGTCGGAGCACCAGTTTTGTCAAGGCCCACCACACGAAGAACTTTATCTATACCTTTCAATATCAAATGAAGCTCTTAGCGTGGTCCTCATTCGAGAAACTAACGAAGGACAGAATCCTGCCTATTTCATAAGTAAAGCATTGCAGGGATCCGAACTTCGATACGAGCAAATAGAAAAAATAGCGTTAATTGTGGTCGTTGTTGCCAGACGACTCTGACTGTACTTCCTCGCATATACCATCGTTGTCCGCACCGAGCAACCCATTAAAGCATTGCTTTGACGACTAGACATGGCGGGGCGAATGCTAAAGTCTTGGCCGACTTCGTCGCCGAAATGACACCGCCATAAACAATTCCTCGCCATAGACCATCTACGTAGACGGATCCTCCTAGAAAACAGAGACGGCTTCATAGTACAAGTTTCACTAGGACTCTCGTTTCCAACATCCAACAATCAAGCGGAATACGAGGCATTGCTCGCCGGTTTACATTTAGATAAAGATTTAGATGTAAAGAACATCAAGATCTTCACCGACTCACAACTGGTCGCCTCCTAAGTGACGGGCGCATATCAAGCAAAGGACGAGAGCCTAGCTGAATACTTAGTCATTATCAAAGAAAAACTAACCCAATTCAAATGTGTCGAAGTGCAACACATTCCACGCGAACATAACGCACGAGCGGACATTCTTTCCAAACTAGCTAGTACGAGAAGGAAGAAAGGAGGAAACAAATTCGTCATACATGACATATTATCGCAACCAAGCATCAACAAAAACAAAGCTATCGTCGAAATCCTTTACATCAACGAGGTCAATAGGTGGATGAATCTAGTATTCAAATATCTGTCGAGCGGGAAACTACCCCCCGACATGTAGGAGGCCACCAAAGTCAAAAGAAGAGCTTGCATGTACACCATTCTCGACAATAAACTGTATCGAAGAGGATTCTCTATTCCCCTTCTAAAATGTGTCGAGGAAACTCAAGTGGAGTACTTCTTGCTCGAACTTCATGAAGGCGGTCAACATCTTGGCGGAAGATCCCTCGCGAGAAAAGCTCTCCGAGCAGGGTACTATTGGCCCACTTTGGAGTTCGACGCAAAGGAACATGTGAAAAAATGCCTCAAGTGTCAAATACACGGCGATATGCTCCACGCTATCCCAAGCGAGCTCAAAGCACTCTCTTCAATATGGGCATTCACTTAATGGTGACTCGACCTCCACGGTCCTTTTCCCCTCGCACCAGGCCAAAAAAAATACTTGATCGTGGGTGTTGACTACTTTACCAAATGGATCGAAGTAGAACCCCTCGCCAAAATCACTGCCCAGAACGTGTTGCGTTTCTTCAAACGTAACTAGGGGTGGGAATAGGCCAGGCCGGCCTACAGGGGCCTATGGCCTAGCCTATATAGACTCGGGCCAGGCCAGACCGTTTTCTTAAATAGGCCAGGCCAAGGCTTTTTTAACTAAATAGGCCAGGCTACAGGCCATTGTAAAAGCCTATAAAGCCTACTAGGCCGGCCTACTTAGATAAATATTTGTAATATTTTTATTATTCTTATTATTGAATATTAAATATTTAATTGTGAACTAAATTTTAATTCCACAAATTTTACAATGAACTAATTTTTTTTCATATATAAATATATTACTATAAATTAGAATTGAAGTATGATAATTATATAGTTAAATTCTCTAAAGTATTATATGAAATATCAAAAGGAATTTTAATCTCATTAGTGAATTAGTTGATTAGTCTATTTAAATATAAAAATGATTACTTATTTAAAAAAATTCATACTAAATAAGCTTTTAAACAGGCTAACGGGTCAGGCCAGCCTTTATGAAGACCAGGCCGCAGGCCAAAAAATCAAGCCTATAACAGGCTACAGGATAGGCTTAGGCCTTTAAATTTTTGATAGGCCAGGCTCAGGCTTGGCAAAGCCTAAATTTAGGGGTGTGCAGAGATTGTCGACCCGACCGAAACCCGAGTAAACCGATAAATAATTTAGTGAAACAAGAGGGTCGATTCGGTGATCGGGTACAAATATTGAAAGTAGTAGACTAACCTCAGTTTAAAATGGTCGGGTGTGAGTCCAAAAATTATAATCCATCAGTACTCATCACCGACCGAAACACTCTAGCTTTTTAAAGTTGTATATTACTTTGTGATGTACAGACACTGCAACTTGTCTTGAAACTAACAATTTTATACACTATTCAATTAAAGTTTTTCGAGTATATCACGTTTTCACCTACCAATGCAGTGCTACATAAAACCTAGTATTACTTCTCCATTATGAGTTATGACTACTATTTCTCCTTATAATAAAATATATTTATATCGATGAAAAACAAATTTAGAAAAATAAATCTGATGCATAAAAAAAGAGAACAGTGTTTCATCTTCCTCTTTTACATTCTTGGTAGTTATTCAAAAATTTCAATAAAAATATCACCCTTTATTCTACTTAGACCATCCACCCAAATGTTATCTTTGTAAGTTTTAACACCATCTCTTTTAATATCAAATACTCAATCTCCCTTTGTTTGTCATTTGATGATGCCTCTTCCTTGTAGTTCAGAGTTACCATACCACAATGGGTCTTTATCTCTCTAACTTGGTGTGTTACTGAGATTTTTAGATCTACTATTCATCCAACCCGTTTCAATCAGCTCGAATAACCCATAACTCGTACAACTCATAACTCGTTCAATCCCTCGTCATCAAAGACCTCCTTCACAGAAGAAACTCCACTAAGACCCTCCTTCGTCCTCGGTTTGACGATATACCATTTCCCCTTAAACCACCTCACCGAGTCTTGATACATGGTGAAAAACCTCTCGGTTTGTTAAAGGGAAACCCAGCTACAACCAGGATAGTTCTTCGACATGCGTTGTAGCTGGAAGGGGTAGAAAAACAAAGGGATGCTCGGAGAAAACTCTCAATGTTCAGCAACAAGCTCGAAGGCACGAACAAAAGATATCGAGTTCAGATGAAGCTTTGAATGAGCAAGGTTGAGATGACGAAACACTTGAATATGAAACTTAGAAAAAGGCATTATATAACCTATTTTCTTAAAGAGGATTTCATACATGGGAGTCCGCCCACTAGGATACTCCATGTGAATCGACCAGTTCGCCGCCCCTACAGGAGACTCAACGTCAAGCATGAATAAGGGTATGTTTACATTTAGGTCGACATATATCGAAGATGTCGTCCTGCGTTCTTTGGCCACCCAAGAGTAATCAAAATTGGGTTACTCGACAGCACCCCGTTGAGACCCGACATACTCAGTTTCGACGGTGAAATTGACGACCTGAAAAGTAGAGAAAGAAAACGTGAGTTCGACTTTTATACATCAAATCCACCTTTCCACCAATAATCAAGTGTAAGGGCAAAACAAAGTAAGAGCGAAACGATCCTACTTGCGCAAAGTGATGTCACTCACATACTAACTGGTGCCCGACATCTACGAACATACCTTAACTCGCGCAAAGTCACCACCGTTCGACGAGGCGAGTCCTGAAAAACAAACTATGTCATATAACCTATAGTTATCCCTAAAGCTAAATCATCATCATCACCAGAAGCAAATAAAACTACAAACATGGCATGATTTAGCGCTAAACAACCACCAAAGTGTGGAACATCGCAAAACAAATCACCACTCAAACTACCATCAACATGAAACTTTAGACTGCAGGCAAAAACTGAGAAGATAGACATATCCTTCAAAAAACATGAGGGAGATACAACCTTTTTTTCCAGAGAACAGAAAACGCAACCATTGACATTCCAACATAAGTCAAAAAGCATGTCATGAAAGAAGAAAAACACTTACTTTGTTCAAAAAGTTATGGAGATAAATCCCGGTGAAAGCACGAAGGAACGGAAGAAAAACTTAAACTTTGCAGAGAACGGGATGTGGCTTGCAAAGTAACGAAGGAAGTTGGAGGAGTTGATTGGGAAAATTCTCCATCTTCCCTTTATTTGTAAAGGTAGATTGATTAGGAAAAAGAAAATCAACTGTTTCGATCGAATGGTCGTGATTCAATCACAAAGGTGATTAAAACGTTGCGTCATCACACGCGCGACGACACACCTGTAACGAAACGACGCCTTCATCACGTACCTTGGGAAAATGCGAAGTACTCAAGTGTGTCAGTGGGATTTGACGCGTGCAATAAAGGTGCTTACGAAACAATCAATTTGCCCGCGATCTACGCACTTCACAGCAAATCTCACGCAATCCAAGGCCACTTACGAAGAAATCATCGCTGACAAAGATCCTCGACATTAAAAGCAGATTGAACAACAAAGCAACATGAGGACACGAACACATAAAAACACGAGGATCACCATTGCTCGACAATTCGCTATGCAGATACCTCCTCGACATCTAAGTCACCACTCTCGCTCGCGAGAATGACGAATTGGGGGGCTTATGTTCTGGATTGGGCCTAACGCAGAGTAGCCCCACTTTACTCTAGTGTCGAGCAAGCCCAACTCCGTGTGGACCAATGCCACGTCATCGTCGCGCCGTCTCATAAGAGGAGATTCTATAACGGCCGACCATAGAATGATGAGCATTTACTACTCATCATTAATGGGAGAGGCGGATTCTCCTCCCCTCATTAATGGTCTTGACCCAACACTAGAGACTATATAAAAAATTATTCCTCTCAAAGGAACATGTATCTAAATTCTGAACTTATATTTGCTGCTTTTGCACTCTGCTGACTTGAGCGTCGGAGGTCCTGTACGTATAACCTTCCTCCTCCGCTTCAACAACCGCGCACGGTGGTGCTTTCGGGCAAGATCAAATACAATATAACAATTATGTAAATGCATGTAAATTATTTTTGTTTGTATTCAATTTTTTTGTATTCAAAATCAATTTATTAAAAATCAATTTTCACCATCTCATAACAAAAATCACATACAACTATCATATCAAAGACAATAAGAGGAGTTGCAATTCTTTTAAAACATTACTATAAAGAAATCATATATTATGTAACAGCGGAAAATGTGGTTATGGCAATGTTCATTATATTTCCTTTCGTTACATTTGGCCTTTTTTTTGTCACCAATAACATCTGTTTCATTAAGTCGATTAATTCAGTTGGAAACAAATTTTGACATTAAGTGGTTTTAGTTCTCTCCTAAGTATATATTGCGAAAGATGAAACTGTAGTTCTCTTTATAAAATTTAGGAGTGAAATACCAAATTCCCCTTTGAAATTTAAAAATTTGTCAAATACCCCTTAAAAATTTGAAAGTAGACAAATACACTCCTGAAATTGTAAAAAGTCAATCAAATTACACTTTGTTCCATTTACTTCGTCTATTTTGATGACATGGTCGTTAACTGCATACATGGCACCTGTCAATGTGGGACCATGTCACATGAGAGAGAGGTAATTGATTAAAATTTACAAAATTAGGGGGCTAATTGACCAGGATATCGTTATACTTAGCCCATGATTTTGTAAATTTTAGTCAATTATCCCTCCCATAATGTGTATCCTGATCGATTACCCTTTCTCATGTGATGTGGCGCCACGTTAGCAAGTGTCACATATGTTGTTGACGACCATGTCATCAAAATAGACCGAGTAAACAGAGTATGAGGCAGTTTGATTGACGCTATACAATTTCGAGGTGTATTTGCCTATTTTAAAATTACAAGGAAGTATTCGACATTTCACTCTTAAATTTAGTGTTAATTATCACTAAACCAACTAACATTTTGTATGACCCTCTTTTTTTTTTTTTGGTAGAAGACTCTTTATTACTATCTCCGTACCAAAATATATATCATTTTGACCATATCACATAAATTAAGAAATGTAATCATTGTTGTATGGGAAAAAAATTATGAATTAGTTTAGAAAATTGTTCTTCCTTAATAATATGAAAAAAAAATTAAATTGAAGAAATAAAAGAAAAGATAATAATAAATAGTTAAAAGTATAATAAAAAATAATATTAAATACTTCATTAATATTGTAAAATAACTTATATTTTAATTATATTTTATTAGGGAGGGAGGGAGTATATACAATTGTGACCAACAAATACTATTGTACAGTTAATTAGCCAAGTATAGTATATTGTGTACTAAATATTTTAGGTTACAAATATGGTGGAATTAATGTACGTGTGAATGATGATGGTCCATAGCCAGCATAAAATTCTACAGCTAAGGCTATTAAGTAGGCACTGTGGTTGGTGGTCGGGTGCAAGTGCCCCACCCTACCCGATTTAATGTTACTTTGTCTTTTTTCTATTGGTTCTTTTGTTATAAAAAATTGCACTATCTAATTCTAAAGTGCAAGCAAACAGCTCCTACATGATCTTCATCTAGCTAGCAAATTGCAAAAATCCAGATAGGAAAAAGGAAAATAGATTCATGATATGGAATTGTGGACCCCTACTTTGACCTTGTTTAAACGGTTCATTAGAATGTGTTCATCACATTCTTCAAAACTTCAAATTTAAATGGTGGCATGCATGATCAAAGCCGTCCATGAGAAGTGAGAACCATTTCAAAAAGGCTACATTTAGTAATTAAGCTTGTATTTAATTTTAATTTTTTTTACTTTTTTCAGAAGTGGCTTGTGTTTATAAGTAGAGTATTGAGATACGAGAGGACACCTTGACGATCATCCACATTAAATAATTAAATCAATACAAGTGAGTAGAACACCATACTTTTATTCTAAATCTTAGTGTTTGAGTTTATGAGTTCTCTCGCTTATGAAGTATTCAACCTCCACTTTTTCTAAGCAATGTCAAATTTAACTCACCTCACACTTGTCACAATAATCTCCCCTACGGAGCGAAAATTTCTCTTTCCACCCCAACACTTTCTTTTCCTCTCCAATATACTCTCATACAAAAAAAAAATTACTCTCATACAAAAATTATTTTGGTGGGGAAAAGAGAATATTAAGGGGTGAAATGAGAAATTTTCAAAGGTTAGTCATTTAAATCATACACTAATACTCAACAAGACTATTCGTCTGACCACCTTTATCACAAGACTTTCAACAAAAGTAACCCGATCAAAATACTATCGGTTCTGATACTAGAATAGGGACATGAGGAGGTATTCCGTGAATCATCCACATTTAATCAAAAATATCGATACAAATGAATTAGACACCACATTTTTATCCAAAATTTTAAAGCACTAAATTTTAATGGTCCTCTCACTATAATGTTGAGTTAGGCTCATATACTCGATTTTAAGAGTTTTGGTATTGTGTTAATGTTTCCTATATTTTAATTAATTCAAGTGACATGTACATGGGTCATGGCCTTTGCCAAGTGTCCCGCGTGCCCATAAACACAAATGTCACAGGCAATACAAAAATAAATATTTTAATGAATGCATTTGGGGCTTAAACATATGATTACTTTAATATGAAAAATACAGTGATAAGCGAGTGTGAAGGGTTGTCATTTTAATACCCCTATGAGGTGGTATTATTTAATTAATAATAACATATGAACATATGGTACATTAATTTTGATGATCATGTAATAATAATTTAGAGGCCTGCTTCACATGGTAGGGTGATTATTAAAGACAAAAACCTTGTTAGATTAATGTTGATAGAATCCCAGTTTAATTTTGTTCGTTTGTGGGAAGTGTGATTGGCTTGTCATGCTTGGAACGTGAGGCAAGTATTTGTCTGAACTCAATCCTTAATTTTGATTTTACAAGATACCACTTGTGTATGTGTGTCTATGTACTTATGTTATTATTATGCTGGTTTTGTGGGATTTGTATTATATACTATATACTATATTTGATCCCTAGTTATGGTTTTAAGAATCTTATATTAAATTGGTTGTTTACAAGAGTTGGCAAGTAATTCAACAAATATTTTGAATTGGTTCAAAATGAATGCTTATTATCCAAGTTAATGAGTGAGATATGTGTAGGTTAGTATTATAATTTGATAGTTAAATATTAAGGGTGTGCTAGCTGATTTGAGGACTTGGAATATAATTATTTTATTGACAGTTACACTTGATTAATAATCAATTCTATTTTTACCATTGTTTCATCTGTTTTTTATTTCACAAAGTTGTTTTAGATTATGATGGGCCGATCATTTTTGCTTCGAGATTAAAACTAATTAGTAGCAATTTTTTTGACAGAGTTGGTGTCTTCTCTGGTGAACTCGAAGGTGAGGGATGTCATCCTAATGACTAATGTATGGGATTTAGAAGTAAACCTTGTTTATGTGGCATTTGTTTTTGTGTTTATTTTCTGTGTTCCGTACATATACATCGCCACTATATGAATTTTTTTTATTAGTCTTTGTTCTTCTTGTGCAATGATCTAGTTATTAATATATTTATCGTTAAAAAAAACCGTATTTAGCATAAAAAATTGATATAAGAATATTTCCTTCCATTTTTCTCATAATTTATAAGACAACATCACAAATGTTGTCTCCTCATGATTATTGCAAGGACTCAATTACACCATTTGATTTGAAGCCAAAATCAACTAGTTTAAGAGCTTGGGGGATGAACAGTTGTAAATGTACTAGTTGGCAATATTGGAGCATAAATTATATGATATGAAAACGAAATTGGTAGTGACAAAATGCTCTTAATTAAGAAGAGAGAGAAATATAGAGAAGGTAATAGTTGTCTTACATTAGTTGATGTTAGATTCTCAAAATGTCTCATCAAACACAAAGGACGGTGATTATCTCTATCATCATTGGCCCATTAAACAACTTGAATCCTTCAAACCTTTGAAAAATAATAGATCACCAATTCAATAAGTTAGTTTATAAAAAGATTATACTTAATTGATATTTAAAATTTTCAAATAAAATTAACATTGAAAGAAAAAAATACCCTCCGTACCAAAATATAAATCGTTTTGATCATATCACACAAATTAAGAAACGTAATCATTGTTGTATGGAAAAGAGAAATTATAAGTTAGTTTACAAAATTGTCCTTCATTAATGGTATGGAAAAGATAAATTGTAGAAGTAAAAGAAGAGAGAGTAATAAATAGTTAAGGGTATAATAAGAAAATTAACATTTAATGTTGTATTGATATTGTAAAACGACTTATATTTTGGTACAAATTAGGGAGTATTATCAAACATATTTTTTTAAATAATTTTTTAAGTTATAAATCATAAATTTAAAATTTGGCATAGTAAAAAAAGTTGTTTCCGTACATACAAAATGTCACACATTGCTTAGAAATTGAGATAAAGGACAAAATTGTGAGGTTCACATTCGGCTCAAAGCGGTCATATCTCGAAAAGTGGTGTGGTATACTTGGGGTGGAATGAATCATTGGGGCCGTATGTGGGAAGAACATAAGCTATATGTCTCTATAACCCTTTAGCCTCGACTAAAGGGGCGACTATTTCGGTACATCTAAAAACCTCATATTGCTTAGGAATCGAGACAAAGTAGTTTATATACAACTGTGAGACATATTTTATAAAGGACAAAACCGTGAGAAAATCGTAAAAACTCACACGCGGCTCAAAATAAACAATACATCAAAACATGATATGACGAATTAAGATGAAACATAACATACTCTATATAAATTACCTTACTCTAAAATTTTGTTAGATATGATACTCAACTTTCAATCATTTAATAGTTCATCACTTTTTTATATTTAGTTATATTTTTATATCTAGTTATTTTGAAGCAAAGTTCAATTGTTTTTCCTCTCAATTTTGTCTTACAAAATTATAGATCTACCCAATAATTATTCTAGAATAATAGTAAACAAAATTGTGGTCGTTTTCCTTTGTCCCCACAACATTCCCACATCATGGATCATTTCTTGATCATACACACAAGGAAAAATTATAGTGGGAAAGGGAAAGAAAAGTTTCTAAATTTCGTTATCAAAAAAGTAATAAAAATTAGAACCTTCAAAAGTGTCTTATCATGCTTGTATCATTTCATTAATAAGATATGATTCTTTTAGCATCATCTTTGAACGTGTCACAAGATTAAACTTAACTAAGAATTAACTTTTGGAACTAAACAAACGGTAAAGACGTTAATCTTATTATCTCTTTTTTGAGAAAGATACACTAAACCCCAATTATTATTCTAGTATTATAGTATTAACTTAGGTTAATATTTTACTATTTTTATAATCACTGTCCATTATCATTCCGACATGATTTGTAATTAGTTCCTAGTTAATTGCATCTCACAATCTCATCATAATCACTTTTGTAAAAATTTGATTATTAATTAATTAAATACCCGCTAAAAGCCGTCAGTGTTAAATTTGGCTTTTAATTCTATTTCTAGTTAATTAATTCTTATTTAGATGTTTTCTTGCTTTCAAGTGTGACCTCAAAAGATAAAGAAAAATGAGGTCAATTTCCACTAGCTTAAATAGTTTAAGGGAACAAAATGTGATATAATTAATTCTCGTGAACTTAATTTAGTAGGTAGTGTCATCATAATTTATATAGATACAGGTTCGAAATTTAAATTTCGGATACCCCAGTTATTCAATTTAAGATGAAATTTTTAATCATTAGACTATTTGTCAAAAAAAGTGATATAAGTGGTAGATATTTAGATCTTAAAAAAATTAGTTGAGTCAGATCAAAATCGGATTTAACAAGCCAAAACTTCTTATGTCGGCTAATATTAGGTTATTTGAAATCAACTTAAAAAATCATTTTTAATTGACTTAAAAAATATTTGTCGAGAAAATTAACTCTTTAAATATATTTTATTTATTTTAAGAGAATAATCTTTACAGTTGTGTTCGAAGATCCATTAATTTACTAAAAAAAGTTTATTTGAAAAGAAAGATTAATAATGCTCCACCAAGAGAAATTTCAAAATCAAAATACCACGTTTTATGTAAAGTCAGCTCATTTTGACTTTGAATGGTGTAAGTGGACATGGATGTTCTCAAGCACCCAAGCACACTATATGACACACACACACACAAACACAATTGAAATAATATATTTTCTATCATTCCATTGTCGTTTGCTACAATTAAGCTTTGCTTAAGGGCAATTACTCTTACACAATAGTATTCAAAAAAAATTAATCAAATTTATTATTGACGTGTAAAAGGAATCAACCCGGATCAAAATGACTAGGTACATTGCAAAATATATATTTTACACTTTTTTTGGACAAAATATATTTTACACTAATGAGTATCACATGTGTTTTATTTCTAAAGCCGAAAAAATATTTTAAATAAAAGGTATAAAGTACAAAAAGAGGGGACACAAACCAAAATCCTCCAAAGAGGGGGCACCAATAACTTTTTCTTGTACCATTCTGAATGTAGACGGAAGTTGTCTCAGTATCCCTGTTCGAGTTGGATTTGGCGGCAATATTAGAAACACCTTCGCTCATTATCTTGCAGGCTTCTCAGGCTCCATCCAAGGATCATCTGACATCTTGCTCGTAGAACTGACTGCTATCTTTAGGGGCCTCTTGCTGGCCAAAGACATGCATATCGATGAACTTGTTTGCTACTCTGACTCTTTACTCCGTGTTAACCTCATCAAATGCCCACAAGTTAAGTATCATATTTATACTGTGTTGATCCAGGATATCAAGGAATTGTTATCTCAAACCAACGGTGCTCTACACCACACATTTAGAGAAGGGAATAATCAATGTGCAGATTTTTTTGCTAAACTTGGAGCATCATCAGATGCCGACCTCCTGAATCATCCATCTCCTCCAGAAGACCTTCGTGAACTTCTTAGGAATGATGCAATGGGAACTTTCTTCCCTCGTGCTTAGTCCTTCTTTTTAGTTTTCTTTTTTCTTTTTATTAGCTTCTATACAAAAAAAACCAAAACCCTCCAAAAAAAGAAAATAAGCAAAAGAAAAAGAAAAAAAATTAGCTTTTCAATTGAAAGTCTTTGGAAGTATTAACTCTGATCTAGTAGAGTAGTTCCCCCGTTAGAATTACCTTGTTGTTTTTGCTTTTTCTTCTTTTCCTTTGAGACCACCAATTAAAATTATTGGTTTGAATCATTTTCATTCATGTTAGCCCAAGAGTCTCTAAAATATGCATGTCATGAATAACATTTGCATATGTCGGAATCTATCACCACTACAGAACTAGTGAAAACCTCTTGCACCAAAGCTTGTTTGACATGTTCTCCTAAGGGAATTGAATCTTCTACTACTTTCTTAGGATGTTCTTCATAGAAAAAAGTGTCAACTGAATTCATATCAGATGCTTCATCATGATTGTTATCAATTTTTTCTTGATCTGAAGTAGAAAATTCCTGAATAATTTTATTGCCTTCAGTTTCAACATTGGGAATGTGATCAGTAACATGTGCACCTTCTGCATTTGCTGCTCAAGAAGGAAATGAGGCAACCTCTACAGACGTAACCGCAGATACTAGCTTATGCATGACATCTTTCACGAGAAGTTTTTTGTCCATAATTGGATGCTGACTAGGTAGCACATCTCCTATGTTTTTTCCTGTATGTATGTTGTTTTGATTCTTTAACAAAAAAAATTGATTTTCTTGTCAACTTCTCTTTTTTAGAGGTATGTGTATTCTTTTGTGTGCAACAATTATCCCTTGAGTGACCAATGACATGGCAAAGTAAGCAAAAGGGCGGGAGTCTTTCATACTCCACATCCTCATTAAAAGCATAATTGTTTCGTTCAACAAGAAGGAATTCAGGTAGGAATTCTAACATATTAAGATCCACTAAGATTCTAGCATAATATCCAAATTCCTTGGTACTAGTTGCTTCATCGAGGGCAAGAGATAGCGATCCCAATACCTCTTACAATTAAGAATAGAATTTGTGCCTCCAATATTCAATAGGAAGACCATGAATTCTAATCCAACATTGAACATTAGTATTTTTAACTAAATCCGAATTGAAGTCTGGTTTCCAAAAAAATAAGCGAAGGATACCTGGAGAAAGACTCCATGATCCTACTACCATAACACTCCCAAGGTCTTCAATGGATGAAAATGAAAAGACAAAAAAACCTTTATCGATAGGTGTGAGACCATTTTTCTAGAACGTTCCATAGAGCATCTAACTTTTTGTGTAGGGCATCAAGTGTTGGAGAAACTTCTCCCTTCTTTAACATTATTCTTCCATGAAGAAGATTTTTGCAGTTATCAATGCCAGCAACATAATCATCCTCTGAAATTTTTATAGCAATTGCATCCCTCTTTAAGATAGGTGTGAAAAATTTGCTTAAAGGAATGTCACAAGTATTTTTCAAAACTTGTTTGAATGTCTTCAAAACGGGTGAAATATAAACATTCTCATCAATAGATGTTTGTAAACAAGACCACGGTAAATTACAACCCGAGAAATCCATATACCAAAATTATTAAGAAACAAAAAAACAACATATAAAACTCCTTGAATGTATTCCTGATGATGGAACGTGATGATAGTTGTTTGGAAAACCACCAAATTGCAATCGAATAATCCAATTAGTGTTATATAGTTGCTTGCAAGTGGAAGTATAAATTCAACGTGATGATGAAACTTATTTTGTACTCGGTGCACTCATGCTAGGAAACCCTAGCATAGCCGCCTTTCACCCATTCACATGTGTTTAAATCAAAACCGTTTTGAATAATGTTATTTTCATCATTTTATGAGTTTATACAAAATATGATAAAAATAATTTATTTGGCTTTGAAAGAGTGGCACACGACTCATACACAAAATCTGCCAAGTAGGATTGATGCTTTGAAAGTTTGGTTGGCAGACTAGATAGTAAGGGAGAAACTGGGGAGTTGTCAGTAGAAGAGATAAGTGATCAATTTGCATTTACTACCGATATTCCCTCTTTATATTGTATGCATGGTAGCGTTTTCTGGCAACAATCTCGTTCTTTGTGGCTTGGGGAAGGTGACGCCAACTCAAAGTACTTTCACTCGGTTTTAGCGAGTCGGCGGATGGGCAAAGCGATTCGGTCCATTTAGGTGGATGGGGCCACTATATATTGAGGGTGTGAACTCCATTCGTCAGGAAATTGTTTCTCATTTCAAAGCGGGCAATGTAGATAGGCCTGGATGGATAATCTTCAATTCAAAATGTTGAGCTCGGTAGAAAGCGGTAGCTTGACCAAACCTTTCTTGTTGCTGAATTTCACGGAAACGACAAGTTGTCAAAAGGTATAAACACTACCTCCATCGCTCTTATACCAAATGTGGATGGCCCTTAACGTCTGAATGACTTCTGACCCATCTCGCTTGTATGAAGTCTATACACATAAAATTCTAACAAAGGTTTTAGCTAACAGGTAGTGGTTGGTGATTGAGAGTCTTATCTCTCAGTTGCAGACTGCCTTTGTGAAGGATAGACAAATTCACCCACAATATTAGAAATAATAAAATATCCGAGACATTTAGTACTTCCTTCGTCTCACAAAAAGTGTCATATATTTTTGAGTTTTCCTACTATCTCAAATTGTTTGAGTCTTTAGAATATCAAGACAACATATTTATTACTCTTTGTCCACTAACTTATTCTTATTTATTGCATTTTAATTCACCAAATTACTTCATTAACTATCATTAATAAAAGTGTTTTAGTAAATAAACTTATTTTATTGTTGAAATCAACAAAATTAATTATTTTCTTAATAAATGTGAAAAATCCAAAGAGAAGACATAGAGAGTAAAATTAGGGTCATGCTAACTAGTGCATGACTAGTGCACTCCATGCACTAGTTAATGATACAACGAAAAAGCAAATTTTACATTGAAAACAATATTTTCATATTTTACAAACATTGACTACAAAAGTTTCAATGTAGTTTTATTATACTCCCTTTGTACCACACTATATTTTAATTTGAAAGAAAGAAAAAATTGTACAAAATTAAAATATATGTCACTTTACATCATCATTGAAACATTTACTCTTTTTTCTATTATACCCTTAATTAATTCTTTCTCTTTCTTCTTTCAATTCTACAATTTATCTTTCTAAGACTCTTAATGAAGAATAATAATTTTGCAAATTAATTCATAATTCTCTTTATCATGTAACATTAATTACATTTTTTAATTTGTGTAATATGATCAAAACAACATATATTTCGACATGTAGATAGTATTTCATTTTATTAACTAATAATGCATCAAAAAAAAAAAAAACTATTTATAGCAGGTTGGAAGGATATACACTATAGTTAGCATTTTTTGTAAAAATAAAATCTATGAAACATATTTATAGCATTTATTGAAGTACAACATCTTAAATGTACTATTAAATACTATCTTTATGAAACTATTTGTTAGTACAATTCATTCAATTTTTTGGTAAGGTTTTGCACAATTCATTCATTACAAATAACTAGTTTTTTTTTCTTACAAAACTAAAATATATTCATTCATTCAAATTGATAGAATACATCAAATACAACTACATTCAACTTCGCTAAAAATGTATAAGATGAGTCTGCAAACAAATTCACAGCATCCAAGTTAATAGCTTACAACAACAAAGTGCCTACTACAAATGATATGATAAAACTAAAGTCACTGGAATATTCATTTCTCCAGATTTGCAATGTTGACGCCCAAATTATTGGTTGAATCTGTAATTGAGTGAAAGTGATCTTCCAAAGAGAATCAAATGAAAACCACAACAATACGGGAAATCAAATAGCGCCGCACAAGACAACAAACAACACAACGTCGCATTTAGACCACGAAATAAACAAAAAACACAAAAGAAAAACGTGGTATATGTGAAAACCATTTATTTATATTGAAAGAGAATAAAAACAAATGTAAAGGGGTGATTTTAGACCAAAAATGACCTAAAATTACCCCTCTCCAACAATGAACAAAGGATGAACAAAGAAGAAAGAATAAGAGAAAACTTTTCTAGGGCCTGCCGTTGATGTTACATCATAACTAGTTAATTATTAGTACTTTTATTTGCACTATTATATTCCATCCGTCTCAAATTATAAAGGAAAGAAAATTACACTTATTAAAAAACAATTAAAATATGATAATTTTAAAATTCGTTTTTGTGGGTTTTTTCCTTGAAATAGATGTAAGTTGCATGAAAAGATGTAAAAACAATTTTGTTGTTTATTGAGAAAATAGAAGCTAAGGGAGAGAAATTCAAATGCAAATTGCATTAAATTTTATGAGAATAAGTAATAAAAAAAAATATTTTTCCTTTTTAATTTGAGACAATACAATGAAATTTTTTTTCTTATAATTTAGGATGGAAGGATAGGGCTGTATTATATATATATATATATATATATATATATATAGGTGTGATTAAATAGTACATAATGTACTATAATTGTTAGCCTAAATAACATATAAAATGCAATATCTTTTCATTGTCACTTTTGATTTATATATACTAATAAACAACATACAATTAACTATACTTTTTTACATATAAAAAAAAATCTGTTTTAATCTCATCGAAAAACATACAGATTATTATTCAAAATTATTTCATAATTACAAATCCTTAAATCAACAACCATGAAAAGAAACAAAAAATTGTCAATTAGGAAAATAAATATAAGAGTACCCTTTCTTCTTTTGTTTTCCCGTAAGACATATTTCAAAATTCTAATGCATTATATTAATTTATATATTTATATATCTTTATAATAATACAACTTCCGTTTCAAAATAATTGATATAGTTTACCATTACATACTATTCACATAATTTATTTTGACCACATTTTTTGAGTAAATTGTAAATGCAAATATTAAAATATAAATGTTCAATTTATCTCAATAAATATTAAAAAAATACTAATTTTAACTCACATACCACGTCAGAATATCTTCATGCATACATAATTATTTTAGAAGAAAAACTGACTTAATCACTTTACAAATCAATTATATAAAGTTGAGAAACGTCCTACTCAAAATATAAAAAATGCTATTAATTTATTTTCTTGGAAAATTGTTGAGCGGCATATATAGTGGTACATGATTGTTGTGAAGGAACAGCAGACATGTACATAGATAGGTGGCATGCCACGTTAAAACATTCTTTGCTTTGCTTTGTTAATTTTTTGTTTTTTTTTTGTTTTTTCACTGTATCCGATCCATTGCTGAATTGATTAATATAGTTTAGAGTGAGTTCTAATATTAAATAGTTTTACTTTATTTTTAAATATAGTTGCGAAAAATCAAATTGTAGTCTTTTTTATTAAGTCTAGTGCTAATTACCACTAAATTGATTAACATTTGGTTGCTTCCTTTTGTTTAGCTTAGCTTGATTTTTTTCTACCATTAGTTTTTTTTTCGATATCAAGTGGTTCTAACTCCCTCCAGATCACAGTTGTATACGATTAAATCGTGATCCTCTCTACCTAGTTCAATGTCAGTCACTATTGAAACAACTAACGATTGATAGCTTAATTTATCTTAGAGTCAGTTCAGACATCAAATGATTTCAGCTTTCTCTTAATCACAATTGCAGAGATCGAACTATGATCTTCTTTATCTAATTTAACGTCAATCACTATTGAAACAACCGAAGCTTAGCTTATCTTAGCTTATGGAAAAATTAATAAAACAAAAAACAAAATTAGGAGAGTGATGATAGTCAAATTTAATCTAATTAATTATTGAATGGCTCGAAACGTTTCTCCGCGAAATGCGGCTACTTGCCGCCTCTTTTGTTTCTTGTCATTTTGTTATGTAGAAATCACCATTCTTCATTCCTTTCCCTCAAATAATGTTACACTTATTTTGTTTTATTTTTTTAAATTATCATTTCATATAACAGTTGATTTGATTTCGTTAATCACTTCATTCATACACATGCAAGATGAATAGTGTCTAATATTATTTACTTTTACCTTGAAAATGACTAGGCAACATTTTGACCCTTAAAGATAATCTATAGTGGTCCACAATAAATAATGGTTGTATATCAAATGGTAAAGCCTATTTTAAGTTTAATGTGAATTTGAAAATTAACTCTAAAAATACAGCAATTTCAATGTGATAATCGAACTCTCGACTTTTGATAGCAACTTTAAAATTGTGGAAATAGAGCTTTATTTTATGTTTTGGTTTATTGAAAATATATACTTTTCAAAAATTGTCTTTAAGATAGATTATTAGTTACTATTTATAGAGTTATAAAAAAATTACTATTTTTAGTAAAAAATACATTTTATAATAGAAAAAAAGTGAAAAAATATTCATAATATTTTATTCAAAATTACTAATAATAGTATGATTCACAATTGTAGTAGATTTTTAATAGACAAATATTAGTAATTATAAGGAAATTCTACGGTATAATAGATAAATTATTATGTATTGGTACAATAGAAAATTTAATCAATAAAAAACTACCTTTTGTCCATATCATCATTTTTGTATTATATTTTAAAAATTAATTGTTATTGCATGTCAAATATTATCCAACATGTCAAATAATCATTGGTCAATACATTTTATTGTACCGGTATATGATGATTTATCTATTGTACCGTAGAAACACTCATAGATATATAGTATTTTTCGAAATAGCAAAATATTATTAGAGATTGGACTCAAATATTAGATGGATCCAGATCTTATCCTACTATTTTTCTCCAATTTTATGTCCTGCGCAGATCTGAACCGTCAATCAATAATATTGTCATTTTTTTTAACGGCAAAAATTATATTATAAATAGAAATGGAAAAAGTACAATAGGTACTCTGTCCATAAAAATAGAATAAGTATAGATAGTACTAAACTCAACACACTTATACATAACCTACAATACTACTTTTGAAGTATACAATCAACCGGATTAATTAACACACCATTCATAAAATAAACATGGCGCGTTCACCTTTCTAAACAACAAACATTTCCACAACACAAACTTTATCTGATAAAAAATATCGTAAACTTGAACCTCTTTCGATCGAAAATCCTTATCATTCAAAGTACTACATAGAAATTATCCCAATTAGATTTTCTCCTAACACAAAAACTAAAGATGAAATTCCTAAACAACAATATAATTACTTAATTAAGATGTATAAATCTCTTACCATTGCCATTAGAAACAAACAAAATGTTGGTAGTTGCACAATGATATACCTTATTCATAAAAATGATAATACTAATACTATATAGTATAGATAAATTTCCCAAACTCTGCAGTTGTGTTTATTTAATTAGTCTACCATCAATTTATGCTAATTAAAAATTAATCCCTCTCTCTCTCTCTCTTGATGTTGCGTATGGAATAGAAGCTTGAAAAGTCAGCGTCTCTCTCTCTCTCTATCTCTTTCTATAAACTCATTTTTCTTTCTCTCTTCTTTTGTTTGTTTGTTATTAACAACATCAAGAGAAAAAGAGAACAATCAGTTTCATTTCCAACCCCCCAAAAACTTGTTCCCTCAATTATTTCCTTTTTCTTTCTCCTTAATAACCAAAAAATCTCTCTCTCTCTCACACACATCATATAATAAAAACCACTTTTTGTTCTTTCTTTCTCTTCTCAAATCACACTGCATGTCTTTTGCTATTAATTCTTCTTCAAAATACTCTTGTCCTTGTTTTTTCACTAAGCATGTGTTGTTTGTAGTAACAATAACAAAAAAACACAACTATGGACAATTTCATAGGTGATTTAACTGATATCATTCGACCTCCTACTTCTTCGTCTGGAACATCATTATCATCGGTTCAACCTGTACAACATCATCATGATAGTAATCAGTGGCATAATCATCATCAAAATGATATTAATCATAATCAATATCATCATCATCCTATGAGTTTCTCTAATTCAGTTCTTGAAGATAATAGAGGAACTAATATGAACAATATCTTTGGTGATCCATTATTCTCAACTTTAAGAGATCCATTTCTTCAACAACTTGATCATATACCATCTTCTTCATATTTCAACATCACAACAAATATTACTACTAGTACTACTTCGAATTCGCCGGTTTCAACTTCTATAATTGATGTTGCTTCTTCATCTGCTTCTGTTTCTGCTTCTGCTTCGGTTTTTGCACTTGATCATAATCATGAGATGAGATCAAGTTTATCAAGACCATGTAAGAATATATTCTCAAACATGATTCAGATCTCTCCTAATCCAAAGTTACCAATTAATAATTATGAATTATCTTCTTCTACTTCAACTATGGCACCTTCTCCAAGATTAATTAAACCTACCAACATGAGTATTAATGCAAATATTTCAAAGGATTCTCTTCTAGACAACACTGGAGTTCAGATCTCATCTTCAAGGAATTCAACAGGTCTTAAACGAAGGTAAGATGAGACATCAATATTAATTATATTTATATGTTTAATTAAATTATATATTATCTATGTTATATACAATAATTTATGCCATTGGATAGAAGAGAATCAAATTTATTTATGTTTGTCCATGTTACTATCATTAATTTCATGATGGTGCATCATAATTCAAATACTATAGTACTATTTTGTTTTGATTTTGAAGTTGATATTTTATGGTGAATTTTTGGAACAAATACTGTTGAGACAAAGTAGGGTTTGGCATGAATTAGGTATTTTTAATTTTCTTTTCCTTTTCTTGAGCTAATTAATTATCAAAATCTCTTCCTTTGACTATGTACACGTGGCACATTATTGAGTTTAGATTGTGAATGAAATATACTCCAATATAGATCATAGATCATGATATATAATATCAAGAAGATTATAACATGTGGTTTTTAATTTCTTTTTGAGGCTTTTCATATATAAGCTTTAAATTAAATTCACCTGAAAAGTTGAGTTAGTTTCTTGTCACACATAATTATAAATGAGATTGACCTTTCAAGCAACTTTACTTATCTTAAACTACTTTTCTTCCATAACAAACCACCTGAAATTAACTATTCCAATTTAAATTTGATCATTACACATAAAGGAAATTAATTAACCAAATAAAAGAAATTAGTCCAATCATTTTTTTTTCTTAATTTTTATATATATGATCATATTCTAATTAATTTTTAGTTATATTATCAAGAGATGTTGATTAATTAATTAGGAAGAGAGAATTATTTAATTGTTGAAAATTGAAATGGTATTTAACTAATTAATTAATTTTTGTGCAATGATTAATTGAACAGAAAGAATCAGGCAAAAAAGGTGGTATGTATTCCTGCACCAGCAGCTGCAAATAGTAGACAAACTGGAGAAGTAGTTCCTTCAGATTTGTGGGCTTGGAGAAAATATGGTCAGAAACCCATTAAAGGTTCACCTTATCCAAGGTAAGTTAGTTAGTAACTTTCTAAACAATTGTACTACATAATTTTTCAATTAATTAATTAATTTTTATGATGCAAAGCTTCTTAATATTACTATTAAATCATCATCATTTTGTTGACTTGACTTCACCTTAAATCATTTCCTTGTAATGTACTATTGTGTTTCTTCCTCATTTCTAGCTTGACCATTGAATATTGTTAATTGTCACACATTGAGATTTTAAAAACTACAACCAGGCAAACTAGCTTTTCCAATTAATTTTTTTTGTTGATAAATCTCCATTTAAGAAAGTTTTCTCTAGTTGCTATTATTTTATGCAATTATAATGTAATGTAAATGTTTGAGTGACTTGCTGTCACGATTCACTGAGATTCAATTTTATCATTTTGATTTGTTGTTTTATATTGTTTTTATGCATTAAGCAATTTTGTTTAGTAATATAGTTACAAATGTATTCCATACATAACAAAATATAAGCAAATAATTTGACCAATTAGTCACAACTTAAATCTCCAGTTTTTCAACAGGCAATTTCGCTAAGCAAAATTACTTTTACTAAACTAAATTATCTGTTGAGAAAACTGAAGATTTAAATTGTCACTCGATTCACACTTCCAGACGGATTGTGCAAATTACTTTAATTGATGGTGTATCATTAAATTAATTGATTCCTCATCATTTGATTGTTACTTATTTTTCAAAAAAATTTGTGTCCTATTAGGGGTTACTATAGATGCAGCAGTTCAAAAGGATGTTCAGCAAGAAAACAAGTTGAAAGAAGCAGAACAGATCCAAACATGTTAGTTATAACCTACACTTCAGAACACAATCATCCATGGCCAACACAAAGAAATGCTTTAGCTGGTTCAACAAGATCTCAACCATCAAAAACTTCCATGAAGAATTCAGAAACTTCTTCTAATCCACAAAATGACACAACAAAACCAAAAGAAGAACAAGAGAACAATAATAGTGATGGAAATGATTCTCCAATTGTTAACAATGTGAAGGAAGAAAATATGGAAGATATAGAAAAGTTGCAAATTGAAATGGATGAAGTTGAAGGAGAATTTAGTGATGGAATTTCTTATAAACCTTCTTTGATTGATACTAATAATCAAAGTCATGAAGATTTTTTTGCTGAGTTAGGTGAAATTGAAGTTGATCCATTAAACCTATTGTTTAATCAAGGTTTTAGTGGTAATTCAAGTACTAATAATG
Source organism: Trifolium dubium (assembly GCA_951804385.1). NCBI lineage: Eukaryota > Viridiplantae > Streptophyta > Magnoliopsida > Fabales > Fabaceae > Trifolium > Trifolium dubium. The sequence goes on along the minus strand of OX638062.1, from coordinate 13,866,997 downwards.
TTCATGATCAAAGAGATCAATCCAAGGGTTTAGATCCATTTCATCTCTTTGACTGGTCAGTTGACAACAACAATACCAAATAAGAGAAGGTTGTTATGAGTTATTATGACAAACAAGACCTAGAATTTAAAGGCATGCACCTATAGCAACAATCTCTCTCTCACTCACAAAAAAAAAGACCTAATTTTCAATCTTGCTTTTAGTATTATTTGGTGGTGGTGCAATACTATTCAAGGTCATGTTTGGCTCTTTCTTGTCATCTCATTTGAAGTGTGTCATCATGTAAGGGGAGATTTAAGAATTTTTCATTTATATTTTTTTTTACTTATTATTACTATAGAAAAAGTTGAAATAGCGACGAAAATTTATAGATAGAAAAAAAATGTGAAATGTCTCTGATTTTGTCGCTAAATGTTAGAGACTCCAATATTAAGTCACTAGTTATATTTATTTTTTATCTCTGATTTATGTCGTTATTTCAACTTTTTCTGATAGTTTTATTTTTTGAATCTATATTGTTTGCTTTGACATACATATAAATCCTTAATTTCATTTGGATGAGAGATCGATCTTAAGTGTTGAGATTTACTGACTGCGTGAATGCGTGTCGATTGCGGACATATACAAAACCTACTTTATTTTTGCTTGTTATTTATTTACTAGAAGAGTGAAAAAGAGAAAGAGTGCTGGTTGGTTGATTGGAAGCAAACCAAACTGAGTCCCACATTCCTTTTGGAATATTGGTGGATGGGACAGAAAGCTGAGGAACAGAAGGTTGCATAGTTGAAGCAAGTACATTTCACTATATCGTAGCAGAAGAAATGAAAGTTCAGTAGTGAGTAGATTGATGATAAAAAAAGATAAGATTAGCCATTTCATCTTTTCAAGTGGAAAAAATTATTTAGTTTGGTGCATCTTCATCCCTAGCTCACGGTCATGCATGTGTTTGTGTGGGGTTATTATTTTTATTATTCTAATGATGATTCTAATTCCAAAGTTTGTGAGTGAAAAAGAGAGAAGAATTTGGATTCCAAGATTTTTTTGATGGAGATATGAAATTTATGAAAGAAGACAAAAGAATATATATATAGGTTGTTAACATTGATTATGTGAGTCAAAGTTAGTAACTATGATCCATGTAACAATGGGGTAGTGTGGAGAAACATTTGGGGGCCGCGCATGGGGGACGCGCGGAAAAATTAGGGGTGCGCGTGGAACAATTCATGTGGGTCAAGTGCTAACTTTGACCTACATAGGTCAAGGTTATATATATATATATATATATATATATATATATATATATATAAGGGTTAAAGTTTTATTTATATATATTGTGCATGTTTGGTATTACGGTGGGGTGTCAGAATTACGGTAAGCAATCGTGATTTTACAAAAGCTACAAATTGTAACTTTACCGTGGATCGTTCTGATTCTATCACATCTACCATGAAATCAAACATAGACATAGTTAAATGTTAATAATTGATTTAATATGTGAATGATGCTGGATTTAGTAGAGAAAATAATAATTCAATTTTCAGTAATTGTGCTTGGAAAATAATTGAATCATTTGATATAAAAATTTGCTTCGAATCGGATTAGTAGATTTAATAGATTGGATATTGATGGTAGTAAAAAACAAAAGTTTTATATATATTTTTATTATAAAGCTTGACTTTTCATATCAGTCACCTCTAGGGATGTGTGACATGAGAGGGTGAAATGCATGCTTTGGTTCCTTGGCTTTCTGATTTCTTATTATTATCCACACCGACTTGTTTGTTTGTGTTCATTTATTTGAATTTTTTTTATGAGTGAAATTACTATTATACTTCTTTTTTGTCATCTATATATATCTTTCTATGTTATTTTATTTAATTTATGATTTTTGTGATAGAGAAAATGATTATAGAATTGTTAGTAGTAATATGGTATGGGTAGTTTGTGTTTAGATAAGAAAATCCAGCCAGCAAAACGAGGTTGGCATTTAATCATTTGGCATGTGCATGCTCACCTATTTGTGCATGTTTCTTTATAATTGTGTAGTAAAATGCATGATCATGTGTTGATATAATAGTTAAGTATATGGAAACATAATATGCATATAATATTTAACTTGAAAAAACCTAAGCTAGTTTATGATAGTTATAAACTTGAGTACTCAAGAGGACGTAAAATGTTAGAGATGAGGTAGGAGACACATTTTTTTATTTATTTTTGAAATTTGAATGACAATTATATATATTATATAATTGGTTCTGATCATATGAACTATATATAAGTTTAATTTGTTTTTTTATAATCAAAATGGAATTATAAGAAAAATAAGAAGAGTATAAATCTTACAATTTACAAACACCTTTAGATATTATGTCAGCTAGCTAAATGATTATTACGCCAATCGACATAACCATTGGGTGTATTAGTCCCAATTTTACGTAGAAACTAAAACTATGAAATATACATAATTTGATCAACAATTCCAGATAAATTCAGCAAAACACCTCTAAACATAAAATTATTTTGGAGATGCCAAAGACACCATGTTGTTGCAAGCCAAATCAAGTGTCTAACCTTAAAACTTTTCTTGCTTTTCGCCAAAATGCCAAACTGATTGAAATGACTACAAGTATTTTCAAAATCAATATCGTCCACTTGCATTCAATTGTAAATTTTCCTCCACACTTTTTGCGAGAAATGGCAATTAAACAAAATGATGAATAATATCTTAACCTCTCTAAAACAAAAGGCACATGAAAGTTCAAAAGGATTAGTGATAACTCCTCTACTTGGTAGAGCCGCACACGTTGGTAATCTTGATAACAAAGGTCTCCATCCAAAAACACCAATCTTAGATGACACATCGTTTAACCACATCCTTTGTAATGCAAAAGCAATATCAGGCTCAATAATTGTTGTTACCAACGATTTTTTTGAAGAAAATAATAGGTTACGTTGAACACACTGAAAATAAATCCGACAAATTCGGAGTCCATTTTCGTCTTTCTTTCTTCTTTTTTTTTGACAAATCCATTTTCATCTTTCTTCTTTCCCCTGATCAGCTGAACATCCATTAGGTTTATTTAGTTAAGTTTTATTAAATTCCATCTTAAATAATATTTGGCTTTCTAGTGACTTTCCACTAGGTTGCCATGATTCTTACTCTACATGGCCAACCAAGGGAAAGATCACCAATGCAATTGTTATAAGCCTATAAAAATAAAACTTCTATCTATATATTAAAACAACTTCATTTGATGGCTACCTTGTCATGAGTCCATTGTCCTTCTATATATTCTTCAACTTTGTAAAATTTAATTAAGGATTAATAAGCTTTTATTCCTTTATTAACTCTTTAATTAATAATATCATATCTAAAAACTAAATATTATATTTTTTAACAAAAATTAAATAGATTGACTTTATTAATGATTTATCGATTCTTCAAAGACATGACATCAAAATAAAAGTGAAAGGAAAATAGTATTGTTTTAAAAAAAAATCCATGCATATATGATCTAGCTCATTTTTATCAAAATTCAAGAGATTAGGAAGGTTTTTTACTTTTTTGTGTAGCTTTATCCCTATTGTTATTTATGGGAGATTTTTGAGAAGCATGAAGAAGATATAAGTTTGTTGTTCTAAGGAACTTTTACTGCCATGGGATTGGGTGGGCCCAATTGTAAGATGTGTTGGTCTCAAGATCTGTGGCCTAACGGTTAACGGGGATCCAACAACACTCCAACAAAAATTTATAATACTATTTTTTTACAAAATATTGTATCTTTAGTACCACTTTTTTACCTATCTCATTTTTGTTTTTAAAAAGATACAACCATGTTTAAATAATATTGTCAATAAAAATACCATGTTTAAAAAATTTGAATTTTAAAAAAGTTTAGGATAAGGGTATGGTTCCCAATTTAAGGCAAACAAAACTTTAAAACTCCAAGAATATTGACAACAATTTTTATATTTATCTTCCTCTAAAGACACTAACATAATTCAAATATAAAACGTACTACTTAAATTCAAAGATTAAGAAGAAAAAAAAAAGACTACTTAAATCCAAGACATGCCTTCTTACCATACATAGTAGTGATTAAGAGAACACATATTACCATTATGCTAATATTTTGGAGATTATTAGAGAGTAGGTAAATATGGATTTTAATTTTTGTTTTGAAGGACACTCTTCATGAAGGGAAATGCTTGTGCATATATTCTTGCAAATATGAGAGCCAATTGGTTAGACTCTTTGACTATAGTTAATGATGAGTCTCTTCTTTTGAGTATATCTTTAGCGCTTCTAACGGACACTCAATGTTAAGAAAGAAGTTTTATATCAGTTACGAGATGACCTGAATATGTATCTATAAGTGACGGACGACTATAGCTTATCCACGATTCGCTGGGTCATTTCACCGAGCCACCTGCAATCAGTTTCTAAATGGGTCATCCATCATTTATATCCGTGCTCCAAGCTGAATAGTGCTAGTCGCGAGGGGTGTGTTAAGAGAGAAGTCCCACAAATAAATCTAGAATATACTCTTATACCATATTAGAATTGTGTATTGGGCCTAACTCAACAACCTTAACCGGCTTGTAAGGTGAGGCTTGTCCCTCACTTATAAAGACTTATTCAATCATCTCGTAATCGATGTGAGACTTCTATCTTAACACTCAAGGAGTGTCATTTTTGAGAACTTAATTATCTTTTTATTTTTACTCTTTTTTTTCTCATGTAACCAAAAAAAAACAGTAGACTAATCCTTTAGCAATATATACCACATTATTATACTTGAATAAACAGGATCATATGCATGTTAATGTCAAATTCATGTTATAATTAGCTATCATTAGATAAATGTCTACACCTAGTATTAGTGGATGGTCGACCTCTTATATATAGTTATATCTAAAATGTGACAAATTGGCCTAAGCACAACCTTCAACTTCAAGCCACATATCTCCAATTTGTAATGGAGACAACTTTATTAATTTTGGTGAAGCCAAGTTATTGGATATGGTCTTGTCAAATCCATAAACTTTAGTGTTTTTCGTTCTCACTTCCCTACAATACAAATGAAGTCACTTCAATGGGCAGAGAGAAAACAACAGTTAAGTTAATGGTTTTGCCCATATGGCTTTTATAGTCTCCTATTTGATTGATGGGTAAGAATCATTATATGCATTTTTAGAATATACAATTCTTAGTCTTCGTAATTCGTAAGATAACTCAAATAGTAAGAGCTGGAGATATGAATTGGGTAGAGAAATGTTCATAATTCAAATCCTGCAGGTGGAGAGCGTTTATAATTTCGAGATATACCATAAAAAAAAGAATATACAATTCTTAAAAAAAATATTTTTATATCAAATTATTTATTATATATATTTATAGTATTAATTTTTGTTAATATATAATTAGAGATATCAACAATACGTGACATATGTGATAAATATTTATATAGTTTAATCATTTGATGTGAAATATAATTTTTTTTTTTGATATAATGATTTGAAATTTAATTTATGCATTATATACAGAAAAATAACATATGGTTAGAATTTTTTTTATTGTCAAAAAAAAATTACTAAATGGACTCATCTCTATGATTGCATGCGGAGTAATTTGGTTTTCAAAAAAATATAATTAATAAAGCAACTTGTTCTTGTGGGACGTACTGTAGTTCATGATTTTGAAGTGATGAGACACATAAAGTTTCATCATTATATATAGGTTCTTTCTATTTTTTTCAAATGTTTGATCAAACTAAATATAATTGTTTTAGTCTTTTGATGGGAGGGTTAATTTTCTTTTAATTTCTATCAATCTTAGTATAATTTGCATATCAAACATCAAATCAAATCATTTATAAAGTGGTCAAAATTTTATAATTAAGAAAAGGAAAAATAGTTTTGTCAAAATTTGCATCATGAAGAATGTTCATTGCTTTGGATAGAGCTGTTAAAAATAGACTGGGTTGATGGACCAGTACATTAGTCCATATGTTTGGGTCGGTTGAATTTCAATAAAAGTGGCCCAAATGTAATTAGATTTTTTGTTCAAGTCTATTTAGCCCTCTAAATTATGGGTTGGATCGAGCTTGTCCATCGGACTTCGGACTTGCCAATTAGTAGAAAATTTTTATTATTTTTGTATAAATAATATCAATAAATACATAAAGAATTATCATTTAATTGAAAAATTATTATAAAAAATATAGTTTAATGTGTAAGTTTAATTTTATTTTATTTTTGACAAAAATGTGTAAGTTTAATAAAAGTGGTTATATTTACTTAAAAATTTAATAAAAAAATAATTTTATAATTTATTAATGCATATTTAATGATGATGTAATTTACACTTGCATACAATTATGTCACAATAAAATTAATAATTATGAAAAGTTAATTTATTAAAATCACCTAAAAAAGATTTAATAAACTAAAAAAATAAATTTTGTTGGGCCGGGCCAGCCCATAAGTCTCTTGGGCCTATGCCTTATCGGGTCGGACTCAGTAAAATATGGCCCATCACAAATTGGACTTGGTTAATCTAGTCGATGTATAATGTAAAGTTCACTGGGCCAAATCGAATTTGGGCGGACTGACTCATTTGATAGCTCTACCTTTGAGTAAATTAATCTGTCTCAAGCTGAAATATTCCATACGAATTTTGTTTTTAAAAGAACTTTATAAAAAAATAAGTTTGGAACTTAATCCACATGTTAGTGAATTTCTGTTGAAATTGCCTTAGTGTTTTTTAGTTATAATCTTAATAAGTCTTTAAGACAACTATTGAGTTCTTTTCAATTATGACTAGTTTAAAGGGCAATAATTTTAGTTAATTCCTAAGTACTTAAGCTCTATTTATAAGGTAGTGAAGTACTTGTTTGTAATGACACATATGTGGAGGCCTGGTGGAGGCCTGATGTCAAGTGCAGAAAATGTGGTAACTTCGGACGTATAGAGAAAATCTGCAGGTCAAACCCAGAGGATACAAAGATATCCACTGAGCAGCTAGATGAAGATCATCTTTTTGTTGCATCATGTTTTACTACAAGCAATAGTTCAAGTGATTCATGGTTAATTGACAGCGGCTGCACAAATCATATGACCAATGATCATAAGCTTTTTAAAGAGCTTGACAAAACCATTGTTTCCAAAGTAAAAATTGGAAATGGTGATTTCATCCCAGTCAAGGGAAAAGGCACTGTTGCTATTGAAAACTTAGATGGTTTGAAATATATTTCTAATGTCTTATATGTGCCTGACATTGATAAAAATTTGCTTAGTGTTCCACAGCTTGTTGAAAAAGGATTCAAAGTCATATTTGAAGACAAATGGTGCTTGATAAAAGATGTTAAAGGAAGAGATGTATTTAAGGTGAAAATGAGAGCTAAAAGCTATGCTCTGTTGGAAGAGGAACAAGCAGGTTTTTTCAAGCATGGCCAGTAATTCTGAATTATGGCATAAGAGACTTGGACATTTTCATCATGCTGGAATTTTATACATGCAGAAACATGCCTCGATGAGAGGTATGTCATCACTTGAAGATAACATGGATGATTGTGAAGCTTTTCCTCCCACGACATGGAGAGAAACACAAAAGCGACAATTGGGACATATAGATGTTGGAAGACTTCAAAAATCAGCATCTTTAAATGCATTGGTGGAAAATCAAAGTAATTGCAAGACTGATGATCAAGTAGCTGATGTGTTAACAAAGGCTTTACCAAAAGTAAGGTTTGAAACATTAAGAGACAAGCTGGGACTTTGCAGTAACTAAGGCAAGGAGGAGATTTGTTGAAATTGCCTTAGTGCTTTTCAATTATAATCTTAATAAGTCTTTAAGATAAACTATTGAGTTCTTTTCAATTATGACTAGTTTAAAGGACAATAATTTTAGTTAATTCCTAAATACTTCAGCTCTATTTATAAGGTAGTGAAGTATTTGTTTGTAATGACACATAGATTATAAACATAACTCCATGCCTTCCAATACATAATCTTCATATCATTTCTCTCCTGTATTCCTATCAATAAAATTTATATTTTTACACTAAAATAAACATGATATATCAACATAAACGTCATCAACAACAACTTAAACATAATTTAAAAAACAACAATTAAGCACAAAAGATTATAGATGGGTTAAACTAGCTATTTATCCTATTCAACCAGCATGATGGGATTTAATCGAATTTCCTTAGATGAATCAAGTTTGAACACATAACGCAATAAAATCTACCCAAGCTTCCATTTAATTTAATCGGTCTCTTGGAATGATATTCAACAAATATTGAGAACATTGTTCTCACATCATCGTCGTTTTGAATTTGTATGTTGATAAACCTAACATGTCTAAGCCGATTGAAGGACGACAATACTCAACACTTCGCTGTTGTGTTGAGATGACCATTCACTTAGTCTAGTTGATCTCCTTCAAATCACATAGTATGATGTTGATCCTAAACAAATTAGATTCCCCCTCATAGTAAACTGCAACTATGTTGTTAGACTTTACTAGTGTCCGTCCCGTGCGATTGCACGGGTCTGTTAAGTTTTGTATTGTTAAAGGTGAATAAGTGGGTGTATTATGGTTTGAATTTCAGTTCTTGAACTTTATGTGGAATGTTCTTGTTAATTGAGCTAAGTTCACGAGGACCGGATATGTTAAGTTTTAGTTGAAAATTAAACCAGTTAAATTATTTAATAAGATTATGTTTAGGTCACCGCTTTCAAACTCAATAGATCGATTAATCAAGTTCGAATGCCATTCAACATAAATATCTTTCGTATCAAATTGCACACACAAATTAACCTGTATATACTTTGATGCATACACCTAGTCAATATTTATTTCATCCTTATTTTTACTACAATTAAAATCCAAAATAAATACTAAAAATAAGTCTCACATATTTATAATTTATAATAATGTATGGATAATTTAGATCATGTTTAGCATCACGGTGGAAGTGTCAGAATCACTGTGATTTTTCAGAAGTTGTAAGTTGTAGCTTCTACAAAACCACAGTAGATCACTGTGGAGTTTAACACCAATTTTGACCGAATTTTTACAATTTTAGTTTTTAGTTGCAAACAGTTAAATTAAAATAGTCCAAATATTTTAAAACAATTGGGATCTAAGTTTTAGTTGAATATTAAAACAGTTAAATTATTCAATGAAAGATAGTTTTATTGATTTTCATTAGACAAAAAAAAATTACACTTTAAAACATTACTTTAGACAAAAGAAATCACATTACACAGAGAGAAAAAATACATCATAAAAATCTTTTTCCTGTAACTGAAAATCTTCTCTTTGTAACTGAAGATCTTCTCCCAGTAACTAAAAATCTCCTCCCCGTAAATGATATTGAGGTGATAAAAAAAAATTGGCGGGAAAGTCCCAGTTGCTTTTCTATTATCACAAGATTTGTGTTAGACATGTCCGCCTCCACCTCAGCCATTACCATTTGTTTCAATTACTCATATATTCCCATTTAAACCACAAAAAGTCCCTCACCGATTATCATATCGTTCTAAACCACGATGACATAAGAACTTCGATAATAACGATATTAGTAATTGACAATGAACTATATGGTCTTTTACTCGAAACTTATATAAAATGCGAATGACATACATTCTGCAGTCAACAAACGTTTTTTCTCTCCATTTTTAATTTTTAAATATTTTACACACGCGATACCTATATACCAAAGGGTAAATTTGGAAACTCGGGGCGCGCAATAATGGTGGGGGAGCAAAATAATATTTATTCGCGCAATAATGGTGGGGGAGCAAAATAATATTTATTGCTATACTAAAAAATTGTCATATATTTTTTAAATAATTTCATCACCTATTTAATTCTCAATGCCTTACTCTTTCAAATTTTTTTCTTTTATTTTTCGGAATATCCTTTCGTCTCACTCGATATTTTAAAAATCAGACCGAAGATTGAATCGGTAAGTTATTTATTTTATAGTTCAACCGGTTAAACCGTTATTAAACCGGATAAATAATAAATAAATATATCAAAAAATATATCATATAAAACAAAGCAGGTATAAGACAAAATATAGCATGTACAAAATATATCTTACCACAATTAGAAAATTTTAAATCAAAATAGGAGAGGTAGGTGGGGCACTCCCTACTAATTTTTTTCTCAATCAATATGATCTTTTTCTCATTGGGAGAGTGCCACGTCATTCCTCTAAAGTAATTTAGAGATGTGAACAGTGTTTTTTAATGCATTGAGAAGTTATCCAATTATTAAGGTTTTTGATTCTGATTAGATAAGAGTTCATTATTTTTCAGTGTAATTCACTAGAAAAAATTCATTCCGTTTTTAACAACACGTCAAGAATTTTTGTATTCTATTAAATTTTTTTAATTTAAACTAGTATTTTACACATTTAAATTGTATATTATGAACTGAAGCAAACATCATTTCGTCAGGTGTTTAACAAAATAGAATTTTTGTATAATATGGAGATTGTTTTGAACATGTGCTCTATATATTGGTAGATAACATAGTATTCAAATCTTGAACCCAAACTACTAGTAGATTATCATTAATCAATACTGCAATTTTTTTTAGTACATAGATGAAATGATAAATTATTAAAAATTCATATATCAATATCTCAAATTTTAATTAGCAACATAATATATAGCTAGCCAACTCACGAAACAGCCGAGTTGAACTATATATAATTCACTTAAGTTAGATTCATAAATTAAATTCACCGAAATAATTATTAAATCAAATTTAAAACTATTATCGAGTTGATTCAGTTCATTGTCGAAAGACACATTGTCCCTCCTCCCTCACTCTACCAAATGTGCTGCCTAAAACAGCATAATCAAACACAGAAAAATTTTGCACCTACCTAAACGGTTGCAACTACCAAAATTCAATTGTTTTTTTTGACGGTAACCAAAATTCAATTGTTAATTGTTAAATAATTTGTTAATTAAAATTCCATTATTGGTCACTATTTTGCCACGCTTCATGTTCTTTACTCTTTCATCTAAATGATTCTCTATTCCTATTGCTTTTGCTATTGCCACCCCCATTCCACTACAACACACACTTCCATGGCTTCACGTTCCCCTCAACGTCTTCTATCACTAGCCACAAGAGCCTTTTCTTCATCTTCCTCATCTTCTCAACCCAATGGAGTTTCCTTAGTTCAAGGAGCTTCCAGAGGAATTGGCCTTGAATTCGTAAGATTCTTCCTTCTGGGTATTTCCTACATTGTCAAAAATATCTACTTTTTTTCATGGGTGTGATTTTTTATTTTTTTGTTTACTTTAGTTACTGTTATTTTTTTCACTACTATCCGGCCCACTTGACTAACTAATCTGGTTGGAGGCGAGTTCTGGTATCAAGTCATTCTAATCTTCTGCCAAGTGCAGTTGCGGGCCTTGATCCTCTTTACTAAATCTAGCACTAATTACTGGACCGACTAACGTTTGGTTAATTAATGTTTTTTGTTTGGCCATTGTTAGGTGAAGCAATTGTTAGAGAATAATGATAAAGGGCATGTTGTGGCTACTTGTCGAAATCCAAATGCATCAACTGGGCTTCTAAATTTGAAAGATAGATTTGATGATCGTCTTCAAATTTTGCCTTTGGATTTGACTGTTGAAACTTCTATTGAGGTTTTGCTTCTTTTCTTTGTCATTTTTACATATAGTAAGCATGAATTTAGATACCAAGTGACTCTTTTAGTTATAAGGCTAATGTTATGTTAGTTTGGCGCCACCGGTGGAGAGAATTGATTTTGATAGGATTGGGTTGGGTAGAATTGATTTTAACAGAATTGAGTTTAGCATAATAATTGATTTATGTTTGGATTAAAAGTGAGTTGAATAATAAATTTTAGTGTAAAAATCATATTTAAACTTATAAGCTACAAATCTTAGCTTCTAGTAGAATCAATTATGTAGGCAGAATCAGTTCTGCTTTAGAAGAACCAAACACCTTAAAATCACTCCATAATCAATTCTATACCTCTAGAATTACTTTTGCCTCTTTCAAAAGCCAAACGAAACATGCACAAGGTGTGTTTGGTATAGGAAATCTTACTAGACAATGGACGGAAGATTTGTGTCAAGGTTTATAAACTAGGTTTAGCTACCATTTAAATTTAGGCTTAAATATGATTTTAAATTCTTAAATTTGTCCATTTTCTAGTAAGACTTAAAGATGCTTTTTTTTAAACCATATTATACCTTGCCACAAATTTAAGCATATTTAAACCTTGTCACAAATCGCTGTCCATTGTCCTGTAAAGTTTATACGAAGTATCCATTTCCGTTTAGCAGTGTCAATGACTAATCTCAGTCAGAGAATCTGCTGCCTGTTTGGCACATAAGGACTAATAGGGTTGAATATGTATTAGACCTTGTAAATATGCTTCCTTCTGCATTTAGTCCCCGTAAAACATTTTTTTCGGTCTAATTTGCTGCTGAAAGTGGATGATTGAGTGACACTACAACAATGCTATGTTGGATAAGGTTGTGTGTTGTCCAATTAGTACCTCACATAGGGAATATTGTTGGGAAAGAGTGCTGCTAGCATTTCTAGCTTCAAACGAATTCTATCAGCAACACAATTTCTGCTGTTAGTTGAAGATCACATAGATCCCACCAAATTCATATGCGAATTGCATGAATTAGTAGAAAGTTTACATCATTGCTTGTTAATAGAGTTTCTTCTTTCCTCACTATAAAGGACACTGCACATATCCACCCTTATAAATTATTCTGATGTGTTTTCAATCACGGATCGCAAAAAATAGTATTTTGTTCACATTTGCTACGCTACACTACACTGCTATAATTGCTATTTGATCAAAATGCAAACTTTTGACCAAGGAGAATTAACAAATATAGCAGCCTTTTCTATTAAACAACATGATCGGCTATAGGCTATTGAATATAGGATGATATATTCTTGTTTAATAATAATTAAGGCAGTTCACCGTTAGATTTGAAGATTTCCAAAAACCTATTAGTTTGTTAAGCTTTCTGTATTTCGTGATATTTCAGGCATCTGCATTGTCAATTAAAGAGACATATGGCCATCTAAACCTTCTAATAAATGCATCTGGAATTCTTTCAATACCTGGAGTATTGCAACCAGGTAAAGATTTGTTTCATTCTTAAGTAGATTTTTTCTTAATAAAAACTCTAATAAGCGCACCCTAAGTAAGGTCCTAAAATCTCTAACAACTGCATAAGAATTAAACAAGATGGAAAGAAACAGAACATAAACTTGTAGCTGATTTGTGTAATGGAGACTAGTAATGTGGAACCGTGCGCTAAAACTCTATGACTATGTTCTCTGATTCTTTCAAATATGTGTTAGTTAATTATATTAGTTATCTATACTATACAGAAACCACGTTGAACAAATTGGAGAAGTCATCTTTAATGCTAGCGTATGAGGTTAATGCCGTCGGTCCTATCTTGGTTATCAAGGTAACATCGATCTTAATTTTATTACAATTGTTTAATTCGTTTATCTATATATTGTTGTTTGTCTGATTTTGTATGTGTTTTTTTCCTTCAATGTTATGAATGAATGTGTTTTCAATAATTTGAGCCAATATGTTTATCTAATTCTTTGAATTTCTAAATCAGCACATGTGGCCTCTTCTTAAAGTTGGAGGTAGCATTGCCACTGAAAGAAGTCCTGCAGTTATTGCTAGTTTGAGTGCAAGGGTTGCATCTATTGGCGATAATCGTATCGGTGGTTGGCATTCATATCGATCTTCAAAGACTGCTCTTAATCAATGTATGATTGATTCTCTCTCTCTTTTCATTGTTATACTCAATATGATAAATGCATTGTTAGATCATGCATTGGTCGGTGAAGTATACATAAAATCTGATTTGATGTTGAACCTATTTGGTTAGCTCATTTGAGCTTATCACTGGCGTAAACACTGACGAAACTGTTTGGGAGAGTTTATGAAAACAACTTCTGACATGTTCACAAGTTGTTTTCAGCTTATAACTTATATGAAAATTATTCGACTTTATTATACCCTTTGTCATAGAAATAGCTTATACATAAGAGCTTTTGTTTTACCTTGTTTGAAATGGTAATCACTAAGAGCTTATTTTCCACTTATGTTCTATCAGTGACGAAGACTATCTCGTTGGAACTTGCGAGGAAGAAGGATCCAATAATAAGTATCCTATTACATCCTGGTACAGTCGATACAGATCTTTCTAAGCCATTTCAGAAAAATGTTCCTAAAGAAAAGCTCTTCACCAAAGAGTACTCAGTTCAAAAGCTGTTACACATCATTAACAATGTGAAGAGCCATGATAATGGAAAGTTCTTTGCTTGGGATGGTCAAGAAATTCCTTGGTAAATTGTTATATTCATGTCAAACAACATAGCATGTAAGAATAAAATAAAGTTCATTGATTCATTCATATTTGTAATTGAAGATAAAGGAAATACAACTAGTTGATATGTTTTCCGTTCTATGTTTGGAATCGTTTCGTGTAAATACTTGTTAAAATTTGTATTCAAACAAAATAAAAGGCCGCAGTTATCTGTCAATGTTGTCAAGGTCATATCAGACCAGCCGGTTACACTCGTAATCGGTAAGTTTTTCAATTGGTTCAATCGGGGTTGGTTCATAGTCTTTTAGAACTAAGATCCAACCAAGTTGAACCAATTTCAATCGTGGTTGGTCAATCATGCAAATTGGATTGTCTAACTGAGAGAAAATGACTCACAGTCTATGAAGCACTGACACGGACACCAGACATGACACGGACACTGACACGTTGACACAGATAAATTATTTAAAAATGATATAATTCAATGTAATTATAAGTGTCGGTTTTGGACGCGACACGTGTGTCTGACAGTGGGACACGCCTAATCTAAAGAGTGTCAGAGCTTCATGGCTCACGGTACAATGTTGAATTTTGAACTTGATTCCTTCACAACGAAACATGATCAAATGGTTGAGATTACACAATGGCAGTTCTAATCTAGGATTACAAAAATACTAATAAATTGTCCTTTACTTTTCCAAGTGCTTGAATTCCTTTTGGTTAATATAGTACCTTTTTTTCTTTTTGTGTTGCTGAGGTGGTAGTGCGTGTAGTGCATGTGACAGCAACAACTTTTCAAATTTAACTAGAGTGAGTATTGCTTAATCAAGAAGGTACTAATGGAAAACTAAATACAATTGGTAAAATTTTATTTGATCAAAAGTTGAAGACTTTTTTATCATGAAATAAACATAGCAAAACACTAAATCAATTGAACCATAATATAAATTTTCAAGCCTTATAAGCTCTGATAGAGTGATAGTTATGCCAATGAACCATGGCCAAAGCAGACCATCCACAAGATGGTATAAGCTATGCTTTATTCCTACAATTGGTGACAGTTCAGATGATTCTGACACAGAGTATGTCGTCATAGCTCCACGACGATATACACAACCGCCACCGCCACTATCACCACCACCAAATCTGGAAACCGAAATCACTTGGTATTCTCCACAACCATCTCCACCCCCGCCTTTTTTAACACCATCATCATCATTTGTGCCGCTACAATTCGAGACTGCAGATCGACAACCTCAATTTAATTTGCAATCTTCACAACCACCTCCACCACCGCCGCAAAATCCAGAACCTCAAATCAACTGGCGTTATCCACCACCACCACCCCCGCCACTACCACCATTTTTCCTAGTTTCAGAACCTCAAATTAACCTGCAGTCTTCACAATCACCATCACCGCCACCACCAATACCACGAGATTCATTCAATTACTTTTCTTCCCCGGTGGATAATGTTTCTCCTTCTGTGATCACGCATGGTCGTACTAATGATAATCAAAGCGAGTTCCTTCGAATTCCAGACAACGTCATGAAGGTTGTTCACATTGTAAGAATTTCAGAGTTACATTTAATAGATGAACTCTCTCAATGTCCTATTTGCATGGAGGAGTTTAAACTTGGCGATCAAGCATGTCGATTACCATGCAACCATACATACAAGTTTAATTGTATTCTTCGATGGCTTAATAACAGTAAATCGTGTCCCGTTTGCAGGCTTCAGTTAGATGGTTTTGAAGAACAAGGTAGTTCTTATAATATAGGTGATGATAATGATGATGATGATGATGATGATGATGATGATGATGATGATGATGATGATAGTTTAGATCTTGAACCTCAAATTCCACCACTAGTGATTAATACTGAGGATGGTGCTGGTGACAATTCTGATGAAGCTGAGTATGATAGTGCATGTGATGACTTAGGTAATTCTCATGAAGATGAAGAGAGAGTTGGTAATTATCAAAATAGCCATAGCTCACAAATTTAAATTAAAGATTTGTAAATTGATTTTTTTAATGAACTTATGGAATGGTTGTATGATATCCATATGTTGAAAAGCCAGAGTTAACAACAAGAAACAAACATGTCATCATGGTTTTAAATTGCGGTAATGGATGCGGTTGCTTCTGCATTTGTTGCGATTGCGATCAATGCGGCGTGAAATAAATTATTATTAATAATATGCAAAGAAAAAAGAAGAAGGTTTAATTGTATATTTGGTCCTTTATGTTAAAAGTCTCAAGTTGATCCCTTATGTTACTAAATTTCATCTAGCTTTTAAAAATTCTACGTTTATATAATTATTATTATTACCGATTTCAACATAAATTTTGCGTCAAAAAACATAAATTAGTCTTTTTCATTACGGATAACTTTCTAATCGATAACCAAAAGTTTATATTTTTATTTTTTTTCAAGTTAGAGACTTATCATTTCTTTATCTTTCATTTTTCACAACCACTTAAAAAATGTTTCAAACCTTATCAAATTTTAGGCAAAACTAGATTTTAATAAACTAAATCATAAACTTATCATGTCCTTAAATCTCAAATTTTGTGAGGTTTCAATTGATACAATTCAAAATTAGCTGTTTAAATTTTAGTCACGGTATCTGACCTAACAATTTTAATATTTTTTGTTAGTTGAGTTAGAAATTGTGAACAGGACTTCATTTGGGCGTTTATACTTGATCCATATATCATGTACTATTACTTACACCGTTTTTTCTCGGTTACTTTTGTTTCTTCAAAAATTAAAAGAAATAACAACGATAACTTAAGTTTAAGTTTGTTTCTTAAAAAAAACGATAATTTAAGTTTTGTATCTTAAAATTTAAAAGAAAAAGAATTTTGTATCCTAAATCTTAAAAGATACAATAATAAATGTATATTATATTAGGTGGCCTCTACATTTATGTTACTCTCCATATATTATTTTAAGGTTCTGTTGAACAATAAGTCAGTTATTATTCCTATTTTGGGGTTAAAAAATCACTTTTACAACAAAATATTTCAGTTATTTTATTTATTGAAAAATGAAGTTTTTTGTTACTAACATATTCAGTTATAAAGAATGTTAAGTACTTTAATTACCAAATCACAGTTATTTTAGGCTTTCTCTTCTATTATAAAATTGTAAAAGAAAAATAACTCGTTTATCCAAAAAATAAAATAAATAAAAACTCTTGCAACTAAGAAACAAGACAAAATGGATTCTCTAATTGCATCAAAAGATTTTTCTCCAATTGAAGACGCTGAAACTATCAAGAATGCATGCAAAGGTTGTTTTTCTTCAATGTTATTTTCTCAAATATTTGATGTTTCTAATTATACATTTTTCTTGATGAAGAAATGTTTCTAATTATATTTAACATATTCATGTTTCATATGAGTGAATAATCAATGTAATTTTTAATTTCATTGATTTTCAAAATATGAAATTGTTTTTTATGACTCAATAAATCAATTACCACATTTTTTATTTTCACAAATTTTAGCTTAATCACTTTATAATATTTATTTTTTATAAAACCTTGTACCAGAGTCGCTAATTTTTCTCAATTCCAAAAATAAATACATGGCATTTTTATTTCCCTTTTTTATTTTCAAAGAGCCTAAGGCAAAATTTAAACAAAATAAGTACATAGAAGATGAATATTGTAGGCTCGAATCCGTGTCTTAAAACATCATATGTCCTTGTAGCATTTTACCATATGAGCTAAACTTACGCGAAATATTATGGTGTAGGATTCGGGACGAATGAGACCGCGATTATATCTATACTAGCAAACCGAAATGAAGCTCAAAGGAAACTTGTGAGGCTAGCTTATCAAGAAATCTATCACGAGGATCTCATCCATCAACTCAAATCTGAACTTTCAGGAAACTTCGAGGTAAAAACTTTACAATTCATAGCTTTGAATGAATAGTTATAAAATATTTTGGTTACATGTTATGAATGAATAATATTCTAATTGGCAAATATGATTTATAAATACTATTGAAATTCAGAGAGCAATTTGTCTTTGGACATTGGATTCAGCTGAAAGAGATGCAACACTTATTAATGAGGCATTAAAGAAGGCAACACCAGATTATAAAGTGATTATTGAGATTGCTTGCACTAGAAACTCTGAAGAGCTTTTGGCTATAAAGCGTTCATATCAGTATTTGTACAAGCATTGCCTTGAAGAAGATGTTGCTTCACAAACTATTGGTGATGTTCGCAAAGTATGTGATTCTTTAAGCTATATATAATAAGTTTTTTATAATGAGAAGCAATTTCTAGGGGTTGGATTAATCACCCCAAACACTGGTTTTGCATGGTTTAATTGTTTACACTTAAGTCCGCAAATTCTAGCTCAGCTAGCAGAAAATGCCGAAATAGCTAGGTCGGACGCCCATTACTGGGGTTCAAACCCCGGCTCCTCCACTTTATGTTTGTGAATTTTCAATGGTTTGTCATTTCGTCTATGTACCAACAAAAAAAGTGAGGCTTACTATTTTTCATGCAGTTGCTGGTTGCAGTCATAAGCACTTACAAGTATGAGGGAGAAGAATTTGATGAGAATGTGGCTCATTCTGAAGCAAACATACTTCATCAATTGATTGAAAAGAAAGCTTTTAACGATGATGAAATTATTAGAATTTTAAGCACAAGAAGTAAGAAGCAGCTATCTGTAACATTCAATATCATTAAGGACTTATTTGGCACAACAATTACCAAGGTAAGAAACACATATATCACATCTATCAGAAATTTCCTGCAAAAAATTTATGAAAGAAATGATATTACAATTTAAATTCGTTTTATTAAAAATCAAGAATTTGAATATCATGACCTTTTGTTATTATAAGAGATCATAAAATCCTATATAAATTAAAGGTTGAATATTAAGTACTTTTAACATATAGTTATGACTTGAAAATTAATAAAAGGCCTTAATAAAAATATAATTAAGACTTTGAATAAGTTACCAACATTAGGTTGGTAAGAGATTCGGTCATCTTGAACAAGTGGTCGTAAATTCGAATTATGTATAGAGAAAATCGAGTTGAAAGAAGATGATTCACCTTATTATTTGCATAACTAATTCTCTGATTTGATAGAAGACATGGAATAAGATTTGTTGTAACAATTGTAGGGATTATCGGCTACTCCAACTGATGAATACATTGGCGCTTTGCGAACTACAGTTCGTTGCATCATTGACAGCCAAAGATATTTGGCCAAGGTAACCAAAGTCATGAAACTATTGTAGTAACCATTTTCTACTTTATAATATTTCTGTTCTGTAGTTTTATTAAACATGTATATGTTAATAACTTGATATAGGTGTTAAGTCACGCCTTGGATGATTTGGTAAATGAAGATCAAGCTTTGAGTCGTGTTATCGTCACTCGTGCAGAGAAGGATTTAAAGGAAATCAATGAGGTTTTCTTGAAGAGAAACAATGCCGCCATTCATGAGCTTGTGGATAGGAAGACATGGGGAAATTACAAGACTTTTCTCCTCGCATTGTTGGGAAAGGAATAAGTTTGTGTCGAGTTTAGCAGAATTTCATTGTCTCTAACACTAGAATAAGTTTACTACTATCTCTAACTATCTCTATGATTGAGAGAAATAAAAGAGAAATTTCAACAGAAATAAATAATATTTGTGCTTATACCTACATATAGCACAGTTCATTTATGCACTTGGAATTTCATCAAAATTGTAATAAAGTTTGTCGCTAACACTTTGCAATAAAGATTGTTTCAGTGACAATCAAATCAAACCACATCCCATACATGCAATGCAAATAATATCCTATCACAAAAAAAAGAAGATAAAATAACTACACAATTTCAAGTGTTACTTTTATCTGTTTTCTCTCGATCCATTGTTCTGTTAAATATGTCGGTGTTTGTAAAGCTTCTTATACATAAAAAGCCGATGCGTATCTATAATAAATTATGTTCTATCATATATTACTTTATTTCTGTTATGCATGCAATGCAAACGTAATGCGAAATTGCAACCATTTTCAAGATGAACATGAAGATCAAGGGTGCAACAATTTAACAGACGAAAAAGAGACTATTTTTGTCAATAAGCATTAAGCAGCACAAATAAGGCTACCAATTCATTCCACCTTCTATACGAACCTAATACCAGTAGCATGGAAATGCAGCACCCTAATATGGATTTGGTCAACTATTTTTTTCTTTAGAATATATATATGATTTGGAGGTGGTTTTAAATAGTGTAAGGTTCATGAAACTAAATATAGATGTAACAATAAAACAAAATTTTAAACAGAGATTTAGCAGGAATTACAGAAACTAGTTGATTGAAAACAAAACCAGAAAAAAGAAGAGCGTAGAGAAATTACCTGTAACTACAAAGCCTGAAGTTGGATACAGAGGTGTATATGCTTAGAAGCCAGAGATGGAATTCAGCAGAAGCATTCACTACAACTCAAAACTGACAAAAGAAAAGCCCTTGTAATTCTAATAATCCTCAGTGATGCATTATTTCTTCCTACATGATTAGTCATAATGTGGGAGATTATAAATTCCTCTAAGTTAAGTATGATATTCTTGATGAAGACCATGTCAAGAGTGCATGAAAACATGCAAGTCAAAATATCCCCTTGCCCAACTCATAAATCTCCTCGATTACGGTAGTAGTGGTATGCAATATTTTTTTACATGTAAGCTTCACTAATTCTTTTAACCCTCAAGGTTGGTCACAATCACTGCTAATTGAATTTGACAAAGAACCTTGATAATCAGTTGTTAACACATAGGAAACCAGACTAATAGTTCCATACCATTCACTTTAAAGGACCTATTTATCGAAGATACAGAGTAATAAAATTGGGGTTCAAATTGACACCAATTTTCCCATGACAATAGATTTCAGAAAACAAGTGTTCTTTGATAATATTCTAAGTGAAAGCAAAACCAAGACAAATTGGCATAGAAGTTTTTCATTATCCATGCTTAATACTATTTAAACTAAACTATATAGCATTTGGTGTTGTATTGTAAGTTTCTAACCCTATTTGCAACATTGAACTGAAATTCTGTCATTTTAAAAGTTGTTTCATTTCAATCAGGAAAATGTGTTCGAACATGATTCTGCCAAAAGCAACTCTACCTAGCTTGTACAGTCAAATGGTTAAGATCCAAACAAAAAATACTTTCACTTCAAAATCACTATTAGACTATGTAAATATAGAAAGGATATCATTAGAGCATATATAACACTCATATCATGAATAAAGGACAGCCAATATTTCTCACGATCACTTTTACCAATTGATTTTGAATGAATTGATTCTAACTAATGTTTGGATACATTCAACTTAAAAGTGAGTTGAACAATAAAATTCAATTCTAAAGCCAGAAGCTACAATTTCTAGCTTCAAGTAGAATAAATTCTTGAGCCAGAATCAATTCTACTTCAGAAAAACCAAACATTTCAGAATCAACTCTACACGTCCAGAATCAAAATTCTAGCCCCTCCAGAATTGAAACCAAACAACATAAACCGAAACCAAATTTGCAAAATCAAGTTTAAAAACACTCACCCAAACACACATACTTATTGCAATCTCCACAGCCCTAAAGAGTAACCGAAATTTCTAAAATTTCCTTTAACATTTCACAAATGTAGAGCAATTAGCTCATCACTCATACACATCATATCAATATATCATTTATTAACATTAACATTCCTACATATTATTAATTTCTATCCTCAAAATCATCAACATCTAAATAACAAAAATGCACCCCGCAATTGCATTTGGGAGATGACTGAAACCACTTGATGCCAGAACTCACCCCGAACTCTACACTATCAGGGTCATTTCCCCTACAAACCATAATGTGAAAACCAAAATAAAAATAACAAAAATGCAACAACTATTGCACATTTCATCAAACACAAAGCAGACACAATCAAATTCAATAAACTTTTCTCACATTCTCATAAAACAATAATCCCAATAACAACACAATCAATTCTACAACTTACAATTAACATCAAAATCACTCAAGAACAACAGTGGCACCCAATTCTTTAAGCTTATCAATTATAGCCCCAGCTTCTTCCTTAGTAAGTCCTTTCTTCAAAACACAAGGAACTTTCTCAACCAAATCTTTAGCTTCTTTCAACCCTAAATCAGTAAAAGACCTAACCTCCTTAATTATCTTAATCTTAGCAGCAGCATCATATTTCTCAAGCTTAATATCAAAAGCAGTTTTCTCCGCCGCAACCGCCGCCGCGGTTGCATCAGCAGGCCCGGATAATGTTGGGCCTAATGGCCCAAGCCCGGGAACTGATGCACCGTAACGGTCTAAGCCCATTTTGAGTCTCCATAGGATGGTGAAATCGTGGCGTTCGAATCTGTTGAGGTTGAGAAGCTCATCGGCGATTCGTTCGGGTTTGGTGATTTGTGATGATGCTGTGGAGAATGAGCGAATCAATTTGATGAATCTTGTGGAGGTTCGTGACATTGTTGTGTGGTTTCGTTGTTACAGTGAGGTTTTTTGGGTTTTCAGATTGAAGAAGAAGAAGAAGAAGAAGAAGAAGAGAAAAGAGAATAAGCGATTTTGATAAAAAGTGATTTTGGGCTTATTTGACAAAAATTAACTTTGGGCTTTAAGTTGAAAATTAATGTTTGAAAAAATTGTATAATAAGTAAAGAAAATTTCTTTTTGCGCCCCCCTAACATATGGCGCTCGCCTTTGGAAATGTTCAGAATACTCCTTGATTTGCTACCTAAGTAGCGAACGTATGTTTCATGCCTTATGGAGAAAAATTTTATAAGAAAAACACCGTTCACGCTGTATAGTGCGAACAAAACTGTAGTTCGTTGATTAAAGTAACTTAAAGTAGCGAACAGGCGTCTAGTTCGCACTCTAGGTAGATAACATAGTTTCACTTTAATTAGTAAACTTATCAAGATTTAATCACTGTTAAAGAATATATTTTGATTGACATTAGAGTGGTTGTGACATAGTATCGACTAATCACAGACGCAACATAGTTCTATAAATTAAAATATCGTATAATTGCATGTATATGCACGATCTCTTGATTTGCTCTATGATTATCCAATATTATTGATCAATCACACTTGGGGTGATGGAATAGTTCACACTTTATTTTACAAACTATGTTTTATTCAACAAAAAGAACATGGGGGGGGGGGGGGGGGTGTGAAAGAATAGTGAGAGAGACAATTTTTTTTGTTTTTTATAACATTCGCTTTATAAGCAGCGAACTCAGCATACTATTTTTTAGTACGATAAATATATAGCGAACAAGGAAATGTAAATTTAGATATCCGGGGGGTGCATCATTTTGCCGGGGGCGCAAAAAGTAATTTTCATAAGTGAAAATTTGTGGATTTATAATAGAAAGGACCAATATCATGTGCGATGTTTTTGTTTTTCCGTCTTGTACGGTGTTTATTTGGTTCATATTGACAAATCAACTTTATCAACTACTGATTCAATCAGTGACCAAGTTCGTTAACGATGCAAATCCGGAGGCATACGTATTCCAGTTACTTTATTTCTATCACATTACGGGTGTGTTTGTTTGAGATTAAAATAAAATAGATTTTTTTAAAAAAATCTATTTTTAAAAAATAGATTTATTTTGTAGAGATTTTGAAAAAAATCTAAAGTTGTTTTGTGTTTGTTTATAATTAAAAAAATCATTTTTGAGAACAAACACATGGTTCATGTTCTTAAAAAAATAGATTTTGAAAAAAGCTATTCAAAATAGCTTTTCATTTTGAAGAGAAAAATGATTTTTTTAAAAAAATGATTTTTATAAAATCTGAAACAAACACAAGTAAAATAAAAAAAATGATTTTTTTATGAAAAAAATAGATTTTTTTCAAGAAAAAGCTGAAACAAACACACCCTACATGTAGGCATGAGTATACCGTTTTATGCTATTTACTTGGATACTGTGAGTTTGTTTGTAGATTCATCTTTTGTGTATTTAGCCGTGTTGATTTTGTACTTGTATATGATATATTCTATCTATTTTTTTTGGTACATAGGAAAGTATATTCTATCTATTTAAATGAATGAACATCCTTTTATTTTCGTCAAAAAAAAAGTAGGTTTGACGTCCATGACCGGGGTTCGATCCCCGGTCCCTCCACTTTGTTTGTGAATTTATAATAGTTTTACCATTTCATTTATGTAAATAAAAAAGACCAATTTAATAATTGAAATATAAATTGATTATCCATATTTTTTTTATACATTGATTATCCATATCCTTTATTAATTATAAGTACATTAAGAGACCAAAAAATTCCAATAAAGTTTTATAATTTTTTTTATCAAACTATTACTCTTTTCATAGATTTCTTTTTTGAAAATTATAGGTGACATGCTTCTTCTTTTAAAAGAAAGAAAAGCCTAACTTGAGAATCTTCAAAGCTATTTTATTATTATCGACTCATTGAGGGTAAACAAGAAAGTATTTAACCTGATAAAAATAGTAATGAATATCCTCTTGTTTTCTAAATTTTGGTAATGATATACCTTAATTTGATAACATTCTAATTAAGTAATTTGTCATAAATAATTTTTTTTTGGGTATAAACCCTCAAGAATTTTAACATTGGCATACTCAAAATAGTTATATAGGAATCAAATCCAAAATCTTAATTAAATTAGAAGAAATTTACGTCATTTTATCTAAACCTTCTTAAGTAAATAACTTTTCTTGTAAGTATCCTCTATACTATGTCAAATTAATTAGTTATGTCACTAATAAAAATCTAGCTAGAAGACACAACCCTCCAAAATCTCCCATTCCTCTACAGCTATTGACAACCTTTCACTATCTCTCCATTATGCTAGGCCAACAGAAAAGCCTCCATTTCTATAGTAGCACAGCTCAACTACCTTTTGTCTCTCAAATCAATTTCTTATGAAAGAAGAAAAAAAAGTAGACTAGAAAATTATTCCTTCTACTAAGGAGGGCAAAGACAAGTTTGTACCCATAGATTGTTTATCCAAACAGGAAGATAATTTAACTTTAGAAGACCTATATCATTTTCATAGTTTCTTTTTTACAAATTGGTCCATTCATTAGATGGGTTCAAAAATGGAACTTTTAACTAACAGAAATGAATAATATCTTTTGAACTAAAAATTGTGTATTATACATTTTAGTTTTTCAAATTTGTAAAATAACAATTTAGTCTGTAAAATTGAAGAACGTAAGTGTATTTAGTCTTTTCACTGAATTATCTCTGACTCTCTAGAAAACATCAAACAAGTGCCGTGAGCCTAATTCATATGGTAGAACATTTTCACGTAAAATATAGGGATAGGAGTTCGAACCCTGGTACGCCTACTTCTTCACCTTTAATTAAGAGTGAAATTCTAGCCACTAGACTATCTGACTAAAAAAATAAAATCAAACAAAATGAATGACATACCATTCATACCATTCATTTTCATCTAAGTAAGTGTGCTAGCTTGATGTATTATGTGATTATTATATTTTAAAAAATATTTTACAATGTTTGTAATTTTAAAAAATAATAATAAGAAACTAACTCGCAAACAAAAAAAATAAGAAGTCTAAACACATTTGCTTATGTTTGCTTATGGTAGTATTAGATAAAAAAATTTAAAAATATTTTTAACAAAAGAATTGTAGAATTTATCTTGTCATGCATATATAACATATCTTAAAAATAAGTTAAATTTTTTCATTCTTTAAAGCTCAATCTTTTTTTTTTGCTACATAAAGCTCAATCATTTTTTTGCTACATAAAGTTCAATCATTTTGTTTACATCAGATAGATATATTGCTCCATCTAGGAATTTATCTTTGGACCTTCTCCTATCCAACTCATATGTCTTCCAGCTCATACCACTTGAGCTATCATACTAAGACACATAAAGCTCAATCTATTATATTTAGATTATAATTTAGTTATACTATATATATAGTATGTAACTTTTAAGAGTATTCGTCCGCATAAATTACTTAACTTAATTGACAGGAATATCACATTTTATATGTAGAAATCGGTGTTTAAACTTTGAACCCACTTATTCACCTTAAAAGATGGAATTTCTAGTCACTTAATTGACCCAAGAAAAAAACTCTCAAGAGGTATTTTAACAAAAAGAGTAACTCTTTCTAATATATATATTATGTAGTCAAAGAGACTTTAACTCTAACCAAAACAATTGGTTTATCACACAAAGTATCTCAAACCATTGACATTCTCAGATTCTGATGGAGACTGTGGATCAAATATTAGAATAAAATATTAACATTATTTTACATAACGAAGCAACACATGGTCTTTAGTCTTTAGATAAAGCATATAAAGAAGCATATCCCACTTTTGCCCCAATTATATATCTAGGAATCAAAAGGACAATCTAACTACCATGCTTATGACTGCAAATCCGGATCTCCTCAATTAGGACCAACTAGTATTAGCCAACTAAATAGCTTACTATATAATACAATTTGGTATGAAATATATGCAGAGACCAGAGTTCAAATTTTATACTATACTCGTTACAAATGATATCAGAGATTTGATTACCTTTGGTGGGAGAAGCAAGGGACACAAAGGTATTACCGCTATATATGTGCGATATGATAGATCGGTGTACAAACAAAAATAAGGATGTCAACACATTATCTACGGAAAGAAGTGTGAATTAAATTGTAAATGAATTATAACATTAATTTAGGTTATCTCGTGGCGATTTACATGATAGTTTATGATGGATTCATGATAGTAGTGCGACATAGTTCTCGTAGAATAGTTCAAGTAAAAAGAGTTGAGAGATATCTGAGTTAGGTAGGAGGAAGTTCAGAGATCAATTTTTGACGGGAGTCATTTATCTTTTTGATGTACCAAAAAAAGATAGTAATGCGACATATGGAGTGGAGAAAAAATGCATAAATTGGTGATGTGATATTTACGGTGTTTTCATCATATATAGAGCAAAGTAGAGAGACCATGAGATTAAATGAAATAGCACATGTTCATAACCGTTCTCGTTTAGCAAAAAGTCAACAATTTTCTATTGATTTTTTTGAGCATTGATAAAACTATTTAATCGTATGAATCTCAAAAGCGGTCCACCATAGATCATATATGCCATTTATCTATGTTAGAATTCAATATATAACTTTTGTTGAAATAACTACTTCTTCCGGTTTTAAATATAAACAAAAAAAATTTCTTTCAAAATTCATTAAATCATTTATATATTTGATCCATATTTTAGACCAAATACATAAAAAATTCAATAAAACTAAAAAAAAAAAAATTGTTTATATTTGAGACACAACACAAGGGATTACTTATTATAAACCATACAAAGTTACTTAATGGCTTTTTATTTAGAGCTTGATTAATTAGTTCAATTACTTTATTTGGTGCTCTAGCCAAATCAAATTTAGATCATATTTTTGTGTGTGTGGCCATCGTTAAAATGCGTATATGTTTTGATTGGATTTGAACTATTGTAAAATCGCTTCATTGTTTTCACTTTAGGGAACATAATATAAGATATAATGTGACTCTTCATGGGCCCTTTTCTTCTTATGATATTATGGTTTGTGGGCATAAATGTACCAACAGTGCGATCGAGGATCCCAGTTGGAAGATTTGGACTAGTGGTACCTACATATTATTTATATTTTTCAAATATAATTATTACATTTGAATTAAAGTAGGAAAATAATTGTCTAAAAAAATTATATATTTTAGATTTTGTAATGCAACACTAATTACTTTTTCATCTAATTAATACTAGTACCTCACTTTTTTTTTATAGTACATGCTTCTTTTGTCCCTTAAACATAAACAGCTATGACATGATTAAAGTTCGTAATCTTGGTATTTTGCTTGATAGAATACAGAAGAGAAACAACAAGAAAAGAAACATATTTCACCTTTTATTAAAAAAAATTAGTAACATATCCATTTTTTTTGACATATAAACACTTGACAACCGTATAAAAATATATTACTTATAATAATTATTTGACTCGATGAGAGAAGAAA
>OX638062.1:10778111-10838306 GCA_951804385.1 Trifolium dubium | reverse complement strand
ACTCACAATTTTATTGCGGAACAAGCAGCCCTCAAAACTGTTTCAAGGAAAGTTGTCAAACATGAAAAAAACATGTTCGGATAATCCACATATTTTTATACCATTTGCATTTGACATTTTTGGTTTTCTAGCAATAGAGATAGTAGATCTTTTAAATAGAGTTCAAAAGATCGTGTATAACAAAATTGTTTCTCCGAGGATGTTGTTTTTAAATTAATGAGCTTTGCAATCTAAATTATAAGGAAAAAAAATCATTTTTAAGAATGTTTTTTTTACTTATTCTCATAAAATTAAATGCAAATTATATTTAATTTTCTCTCTCTCTCATTTTCTCAATAAAAAATAACCAATAAAAATGACTATTATATATTTTCATACAAATTATTTTCAAAAAAATACCACAAAACCACACTTAATTCTCATATTTTAGTTTTTTTTAATAATTATAATTTTTTTTATTTTACCTTATAATTCGAGATATCCAAGAAAAGAAAATTAGCCTTATCTTGGAGATGAAAGACATGAATATTCTAATGTTTGTAGTGTCCCTTTCTCACAAATCATTTAAGAATGAGTTGACAATCTCACATTCCTAATGGATGCATACGTATGTATCAAACAAATATTGTGTGTGCGCGCATTAACTATAAAATATCATTAAAATTTGTATTAAAGAGTGGGTGTCATTCATTCGTCATCCATGGTATTTTATTTTAGTTTTGTTTTACAATTTTTACCATGATAAAAGACTAATAATAGAAAGTTCACAAAAAAAAAATACTAATCCAAAGTGTTTTAGTGAAATATCTCAATAGTAACATTATATCATATATGTAGAGATATAAGTTTAAATTTGAGATTTTCCTCTCCCATAGAAGAAAATGACCAGAATATCTTCTGAGTTTGCTATCTAAATAGTGAACGATATTTTTCATGATCCAACACACTTTTTTCGCTCCCCATAGAAAAAAAAAACTTATGAAACAAAAACAAAGTTCGCACTGTAAAGTGCAAACAAAACTGTAGTTCGCTGATTAAAGTAGCAAATAGTAGTTTAGTTCGCACTCTAATAGTTGTGAAAATCATATTTTGATTGACACTAGAATAGTTGTGATATAGTATCGACTAATCACACACACAATATAGTTCTATAAATTGAAATATCTTTTTTTTAATCACCAACCAACTATTTTATTTTTTTTGGTCAGGTAGTCTAGCGGCTAGAAAGCCACCCTTAAAAGTGAATAAGTGGGCATACCGGGTTCAAACTCCAGTCCCTGCACAAATGTGCAATGTCCTTTATCACCAACCAATTATTATAAATTGAAATGTGGTATAGTTGCATTTATGTGCATGATCTCTTAATTTGCTCGATGATTATCCAATAGTTTTGACCAATCACACTTGGAGGTGAAGGAATGTTCACACTTTACCTTGCAAACATTGTTTTATTCAACAAAAAAAACATTGGGGTGAGAGAATAGTGAGAGGGACAAAAAAATTGATTTTTATAGCATTCATATTCTAAGTAGCGAACGCAATAGACTATCATTTAATTCGCTGATTACATAGCATACAGAGAAAGGATAAATTTAATTAAAAATGCGGGGGGTGGCATTTTGCCGAGAGGGCGCAAAACTTAGTTTTTTTAGATATTATGTTCAAGAGCTAAAATTTACATTTCTGTCAACAAAAAAATAATCTTACATGCACAAAATTTCTCCACTAAAATATTTGGTATGCATAATCCTGATTTTTTTAGTTTTAATTTAATGAAAAAATTAAACACAGATTAATATCTTAAAAACATTTCAAAAATATAATACTATGTTTTATTTAGCCCAAAATATTTAGAGGGAGAAGCACCACATTTGCTCTAGTAGTTTTAGGTCATTTTTTACAGCTGACATTTATTTTTACATTCCTCTCCTTTTATACTCCAAAACTCAAGTCAGTAATAGGCTATTACTCAGTAATAGGCTATTACTGACTTGAATTTTGGAGTAATAGCTCAAAGAGAATGTGTGTGAAAATAGATGAATTGTGTGTACCTTGAAGGTGAATGCGTATGCGCATATATAGGTGAAACCTAACTGTCTTAACCCTACAAAATGCTTAAATCTATGATTCACTCCAATCAAAATACACTCAAATGAAAATTACATGAATCATTTACTATCACAATCCCCTCCACCAAATCAAAAATAAATGAAAAATCCCAATGCTTCATTACACTACTCTTCATTTTATGCTTTATTACTACTTTACATTATTTCATGTATGCCTACCATACCAATATTTAAAAAAAAAAACTGCAACCCAACTCACAAATCGACGCGTTAGCTAACATCTGAGGCTGATAACAAGTGCGACAAAATGTTAATGATTATTGTTCTACATCTAATCCGAGGTCGCCCCATCGTACATTGTACCTGGCTGCAAGATAGTGAGCACAAACAGGACCGCGACTACCATATGGATAGTACTCCGGAGTTATCTTTTTCTCTTCTATCTCATTCAGCACAGGCGTGAAAAGAGACCAAGCAGCGTCGAGTTCGTCACTGCGTATAAATAGTCTTCTTTCGCCTTCAATTGCATCAAGAAGTAGCCTTTCATATGCATCTGGTATCTCCTTCGAGTATCTGAAATAAACATTACAATATTATTGGCATAACGTGAATATGTCAAAGATTATTATGGTCATTAAGTTAATGTCACATTTTGCCACTACCATGCCATGCCATGATCATGTATAAAATAAGGTGAATTTGCAGAAGTTAAATAAAGTAATGTGTAATGTATTTGAGGGGTCGCAATTATTTTTTCGGAGTAAGAAAATACCTTGCTGCATAGTGAAGATTCAAATTACTGCGATCTAATTTCATTCCTAGTCCGGGTACTTTGTTGTTGATTTTCAAATAAATACCTTCATCAGGCTGAACTCTTATAACAAGTTCATTTGTAGCCTGATCAAGATCTGCCCCGAAATTTCGGTTGTACAGATTACCGGGCACGTGCCGGAACTGTACCCGTATCTCAGCTCTGAATACAAAACAACATAGAAGTTTAATAAAAAGGTAGCATTAAACAACACAAACAGATATGCAACACCCGTTTTGTCAAAAAAAATGGCTATAGCGCTCTAGGAAGCACAGACACTATGATGCGTGTCTCAGTGTCGGACAGACGTCAGTGTTCGACACCAACACATATAATTATGTCAGTTTCTTAAATTAATATCGGTGTCAGTGTCCGTGCTTCACAGATAGCAGCACTATAGTGTAGCAGAATTTGAACAATCACTATTATTCCGTGTTGCACTATGTAGTACAAAGTGTTATAGCACTGTAGCATAGCAGAATTTCAACAAACCGCTATTTTTCACAATCTGCGATTGAAAATATTGTGCAAAACGTATTCCCTTCACTTATTACCCCTTGGTATGCAATGCTTTCCCAGCCTTCATCAGAAAAGGTACCCCGTCCCATCTTGCGTTATCTATGAAGAGGGCAGCTGCAGCAAATGTTGGGGTTAAGCTGTCCTTTGGTACAGTTTTGTCATCAATGTAAGCTGGATATGCAACACCTCCTCTTGTGTGGTTCTTATATTGGCCTAAAACTACATCCTCAAGTTTAATCGGTCTCATCGAACGAAGAACCTTGACCTGACATCCATTAAACAATTGAACGTCACAAAAAATCATAATTGTTAAAAACAATTGAACTTGAGGTATACTCTCTCTGGACTCAATTATAAGCAAAAATAACTAACTGAGAAAAGTTCTTAACTTTATTTAATTTTCTTGATGTAATTAAAATAATAATTGCATTTCCCAAACTATTTCTTTTCAATTAATTTTGTATGCGACGTTTTGAAAAAAATAGCATTAAATAGGGTGAAGTTAGTTAGATTTTGCTTAAATTTTGGTCAACCAAATTTGACTATTTTTTGCTTATATGCGAGTCCACAGTAGTGTTCTAATAAGTTATTCGATGAACCTAAAAAGTGAAATTTTGCTTATGATATGGAATGAAGGGAGTGTGTGCCTATATAAAAAAAGTATATAACCATATGATACCTTTTCGTTTCTAATGTCCTCTGCGTCCAAACTAACAGGGGTTTCCATTGCAAAGAGGGCTAGTATTTGAAGTAGATGATTTTGCATAATATCTCTAATTATACCATAATTGTCAAAGTACCTATATGTAGTACAAATATGTGAGAATCGCCATTTTAAGGTCAGAAAATGTGAATGCTGCAAAGAAAGAAAGGTTACCCGCCACGTCCTTCTGTGCCAAAATCTTCTGAGAATATTAACTGTACATTTCTTATGTATGTCCTCGACCATAATGGTTCAAAAATGAGATTTGAGAATCGGAGAACTGAAAGATTTTCCACAAGCTCTTTTCCAAGATAGTGATCAATCCTGTACAACATTTTCCATTTTAAAATTTAAATAAAGCACTTTACAATCCTTAAAGTTTGCAGATAATTAAGGCATGTTTGGGAGCAACCTATTGGAGCTTATTTACTAGCATGAGCACTTTTGAGACTGTTTTGACGAGTTTATGGAAACAATTTACGACATGTCTATAAGCTGTTTTCAGCTTATTTTCATAGTATCTCCACTATAGCATCTAAAAACAGCTTATAGTTTATAAAAAATAGTTTTACTTTATTTCGTCTTTTTGTTATAGAAATAGTTTATAGTACTAATACATAAACATCTAAATGATAAGCCCTTATGCTATCAGAGCTTAATTTATTCAAACAGGGTGATAGTTTAGTTTTTTTTTTTTTAAAAGAGGTCATAGTTTAGTTAGAAAACCTGAAAATTTGATCCTCGGTTAGATACTGCTTGAGCGATCTTGTTAAAGCGGCTGAGGATTCTGAATCACGGCCAAAAGGCTTTTCGACAATGACCCTTGTCCAACCACCATTACCAGACGATGCTGACAAGCTTGAGCATTTTACAGCATCTACGAATATATTAGGAGGAATCGAAAGATAAAATAGGCGATTAGAAGTTCTCCCTCCCTACAAAAACAATTTTTGTATTCAAACATAATCAGTTATATTCAGATTAAATTTTTTAATAAAAGGACAGAATGAAAAACAAAAGATTATGTTTCTGAATTCTTCATATAATTATTGAAAATGATGCTAAGCAACGCGAAAACACAGAAACTACCTACAATATGAAAAACATGCAGAGATTACTCTTTCCATTTATATATCGGTCAAGTGAGCACAATCACTTCATGATGCAGGAATGATAATCTACAAAGACAAATCTAATCTGGATGAAAGCATGAAAATCTGTTTGTTACCAGGAAGCTTACTTTCCTAATTATAAATAGAAATTCACGCAGAAGTTGGAACCACGTTGATTTATTGATTAAATCATTTAAGATACTGTTTTGTTCAATTACCTCATGTTCCTTCAGCTTCTTGTCAAGTGCTGCAAAGTTTTCCGGAGAATCATATTGACCTGAATGATAGAAACATCTTTGAAGAAATTCGTCCATCTTTTCACTGCAGTTCTCTCTGAAATTCAACAACATAAACTCTCAAATATTAAAGAGGTCTCCCAGGCATAACAACGTTGTTAAATAGTGGTTATAACATTCCAATAGCACTATAGCGTAGCAGAATTTCAATAAATCACTATTGTTTCGCATTAAATTTAGTACGAAATAATGTCAAATAGCGGATAGCATTGTTGAACAATGGATTTTGAACAAACCACTATTTTCTGTGATCCGCGACTAACAACTAACAACACTGATAGCAAATAAGAAAATAAAACTAAATAACCATAGAATCTCAAATTTTGTGTCATTAGTAATATAAAGCGCATGAACTCCATCCTACGTAACAAGAATCCAAAGTTCAAAGCACAACATAACCTAAAGAAAATATAAGGAACTACTCGAGCAGACAATATGCTATGCAAGTAAGATTAAAACCAAAGAGAACATGTTGGAGATATATTTACCTCTTATCAATTCTGCAGGTAAGAGTCTTGCTAACCATATTTCTCAGTTCAGCATCAGTCATCTTACTTCGAGCATAACCACAAACGGTAAAGTGCTGCCATAAAGTAAAGCAATAGTTCAATACCAACCACATATACACAACCAAATTATCTCAAATATACACGTAAACAAAACGACGATCTATTAACATCCAACCTTGGGGAGACAACCCTCATAGTAAAGTGCAAAGAGTGCCGGAAATATCTTCTTCTTGGCAAGGTCTCCAGAAGCTCCAACAACAGTTATACTAACAGTGCACTCATTTACATCCTTTTCAAAATTGGCTTCAACCTGAGACTCCGTGGAGGATAAAACCGACAATAATTCAGGTCTCAATTGCTTGCCAATATGGTTGCTTTCAATAGGGGTTACACTAGGTACAACTACACCTGCATTCATATGCAAACTCCATATTGAGACTAAGGAATTTTCAATAAAATACTATAATAATATAAACACACATCTTCAATTCTCTAACACATACTAAAAACCTTCACATTGTACTACTGAATTTCATGTCAACATATTATTATTATAAAATGGATGGAAATATGAATTTAATAATTATTCCCTGACAGTATAAAAGAAATAACATCCAATCATATTTTACTATGGTGTCATGTCAAAATATTACTTCCTAAAATATCTGCAACAAATATCTACATGTTGATATATGATTGAATCTCTGTAAATCTTTTCTACATATTGGTGCATAACATTAGCTATGTAGAACCGACACTTTAGATGGAACACCAACATGATACAGATTGCAGACACATCTGATAACATTCAATAATACAATTTTCTCAAATTACTACTGATGTTGACATGTAAGTGTCAATGTCGTGTCAAGTGTCCAACTATGTGTGTCAATCAGTTGCGGAGCAAGAGTACATTGAGCGGGTTCAACCAAACCCCCTGAACTTAAAAAAAATGTACATAACTCAAAAGACCCAAACTAGCTTCATTTCACCTATTTTTTAACCCCAAAACCAGGGTCCTGGCTACGCCACCGGTGTCTGTGCTTCATAGTTGCATAGAAATTGAATTCAAAATGTAAAGGGCCATGTCAAAATAGATTAAAAAAAATCAAGAGCTGATTTTCTAATGAAATATTTCATTTATTACCCTCTAAAATAACATCACACTTTGTAAACAAATATACTACAAAAGCAGTAAAAAATCAAAATTTAGACAAAATAAACAAAAGGGTATTAGAAAAATAAATGAAAGAGACTAAACCATCATGTTGTTGGGTATGAACTGAAACATGCTGTAACAAATGGGTTTGAGATTTAAGAGAAACATTGTTTACAAGAAATCGATTGGAGAATGTAACAGATTGGTTAGAAGACATAGAAGAAGATGGAAATGAAAGACAATGCATTGAATAAAGAGTCGCCATAATAGTAATTGATGAATGGAAAAAGAGAAGAAAAAGAGGGTTTTGGAAAGAGAGAGAGTTCGGAGAAAACGAGGATTGAAGAAGAAGAAGAACAAGACTCTTGAGTTCTCCGAAGGGCTGCTTGTCTTGTCTGGACACAGGACAGTACGCTATTTGATTCTACCTATTGTTATTGGCTGCTATTTTCTGAAATTCTGTTTTTCTATTTTTGTTTTGATTTGAAGTGCATACGTAGCATCTTACTTAACTGCACAAAATTTATAGAGTTTTTAGCTATATACGTGGCTTAAAAATGGAAAATGTCATGTTATATCGAATTGTTTGGCAGTATTTGAATTTGACTTAGGTCGGCCGATGTTTTGGGCTTCTGATTATTTATGGGTGGATTGGAGGAAAACATGTATGTGTAGATTTAATTGAAGTTTTTTTTTTTTACTTGTGGGGTTGAGTATTGGAGATTGCACTGTTAAACAGACGCTTCTCAAACTTGCTTCAAGCAATGTGATAAAATATGTGGAAAGAACGTGTTTTAACAATGGAGATACTTTAATACCATTTGTATTTGACATTTTTGGTTTCTTAACACCAGAGTCTATGAATCTTTTAATGTTCCACATAAGAGGTATAACTAATAAGAATATCATAATACTTGAAAGCCCAATTTAACCAAGACATAAGATAATTTAAACCAGAAAATGTAAAATTAAGATTGAGTCAACACTAAAATCACAAACAACCTTAACATTGGGGCAAGAAAATAAGCAATGAAGTAAGTATCCTCCTCCATAGAAAAGAGCTAGGTGGCCTATTTGGCAAAGGAAAAATTGCACATTAGAAGGAAGAGGCAATTTCCATAGCCTACTCAAAAACTCTAGATTTAACTCAAGTTTTTTTATGCCAAAGGATCTAAGGATAACCAACAAGAGTAGTGTAAGTCCCTGATGACCTAGACTTCAAGAACCAAGACAGATACACTTTAAATACTAGAAGTTTATATCCCTATCATTATTTAAACATATGATAAAATTTCTGAGTAAATTAGAAGTCTTTATAATAAAATTATTACAAAATAGAATTCCTAAACAACATCATTTCCATTCTCCGTCATTTCCTACAAAAGAAGAATTTGACTATAAAATGTTCGAAAGGAAACAAAGATCAATCCGGTGATAGGCATCCCTTAATGAAATTATAAATCATGGGATCCAAATCAAAATCCACCTCTGCATCACAAGTTACCAGCCAAAAGGAGAAAAGGAGACCATATACTTGTCAGCAAGAACTGTCTTGATCTCATCAAGTAACAGTGCTGGCATGGCGAGA
Source organism: Trifolium dubium (assembly GCA_951804385.1). NCBI lineage: Eukaryota > Viridiplantae > Streptophyta > Magnoliopsida > Fabales > Fabaceae > Trifolium > Trifolium dubium. The sequence goes on along the minus strand of OX638062.1, from coordinate 10,829,540 downwards.
ATTTTGAGCTTACAAGAAAAGGCTCTGAAGCTTCTGACGATTGTTGGTTACAACATGTGAGGCCCAATGGCAACTGTCCGGATTGCATATAGGAACAAGTTTTGTATGAGTCATATGACCTGTATTTAGGGCACATGAGAATAGGACTAACAACCTTGAGCTTGGCAATCTTTTCGCTAACATCCCTCAAGTCACCTTTAGTAAAAATCAAAGCAACATTCCCCACAAGGAGTGGAACGAGATTAAGGAAAGCGTTGTTGTTTCCCGTTTTCTCAGCTTCCTGGATGATAGAGCGCTTCATCAATGAGTTCTTCCCCATCACTACCACTGAATCTTCATGCAGTGCCCTCCGTATACCCTGAAGCTGGTTTGACCCAACGTTGTCTGACGACACAACCAAAACTTGTGTGTATTCTCGAAGAAGCTTCCCCATCTTTGCATCGTAAGCTGCCTTCGCCACCTTCCCGGCCATCTTCCCAAACCAAACCTCTAAACCGATCAAATAAGTTAGTTACAAATTAAAACAATTTCTGAACTGTAAACATACAAATCATAGTACTACATACACTTAACTTGGATAGGAATACAACATGACGTTTATCTACCCATACATCGCTCTTAGTTCACTAATTAACAATTTTATAATAACCACATCACTTACATTAACATCGCATAAAAAAGAAAAAACAGCAGTAACAAAACATTTTTGAAAACATGTCAAGCTTAAGAAAACCCACATTAAATTTTGAAACTTGAAACTATAATAATACCTCAACAAAAAGAAGGAAGGAACTAATACCAGTTATCTAAAAAATACTATAGAGACATGAACTAATCAACTAATTAATTAAAATATAGAAAACTAAGAACAACATAGATATGTAACTTAACTAAAAATATAGTATTTTTTTGGTAACCACGTCATGGGTGGGAAGCTATGAAGCACAGACACGGAGACCGATACAACACAGACACTAACATGTCGACACAAATAAATTTTTTGAAAAAATAATATAATTCAATGTAATTGTAATTTGTAAGTGTTGGATATGATGCGTGTCTGACACCAAGACACGCCTAATCCGAGGAGTGTCTGTGCTTCATACGTGGGAAGTATCCACCAGCTTTGCAGATGACTCATATCTCTGCATTAGTAGGATCACCCCTTTCAACCACGTTTTTTTCCATCCACAATGTATGAACCTGAGATTTTACTTAAGGCATTCGAGAGTCCAAATCAACTTGGACCAAGTAACATTGATAACTAAAAAAGTAGTATCAACATAACTAATGTTGATCAACTAAATAAGTACAACTTAATTTAAATAAAATGGGATATATAATATATTAGATGCACATTTTTTTGAACGAGAACCCAGTGTGGCAATTTGTCAAACAGATAGTGTGCACAATTGAAATGAAAATAGAACAACAACAACAACACTCCTTAGATTAGGCATTTCCCGCGCACCACACCGACATGACACCAAAAATTACATCGAATTATATCACTTTTCAAAAAACTATCTTATATCGACGTGTCAGTGTTTGTGTCATGTCCGGTGTCCATGTCAGTGTCATATGATACTCATAACAAACAAAAACAAATACTATACTACAATTATAAAGTCTTAAGGACAGATCTTTCTTACACAATGGAGCAATTTTTTGAGAGATAAAGATTGTTGCGGAGTGAAGATGAAGGTGAAAGTGTAGAAAAAATGGCGGAGGAACAGAAAATGGGGGGTTTTGGAAGATCTGTGTAAATGGGTCCGAGTTGTGAGTCGACCCGGTTCAAACCGGTTCTCAAGGTCTTGGTTGGGTTGTAAAAATCGGTTCCCCATGAGCCGGTTAAGTGAGTTTTCATTTTTTGAACCAAAAAAAAAAAGTGAGAGTTTTTTTGGTAAGTAAACAAAATGATAAAATTATTGAAAATTTACACATAAATTAAAGTTATTGAAGGTCGAACCCGTTTAATTTAGTTAGAACTTTTTTTTTTCTTCATTAATCAACCAAAGAACTAAAAAATACATTAAGATTGAGTTTGACACAAGATGTATTCATTCTACATGTTATAACAAAAGTCAATTTAATTCAAGAAAACCCAAAATAAGAGCTACAATATCAAAAGAGATATGTATCAAGTAAGTCCCAAATACAACAAATAATTTGAATACCACAATTTAAAACTACTTTAAATTTTACTTAAATCACGACCAAATCTCTAATTTTTATTTTTTCAATCACGGAATCTACATCGATAGCTTGCTAATTAAAAATCAAATCATTTCTAACTTTCCATAACAACTGCCAACTAAATATTTTTAAAGCTATTTTTAATCATGAGAAAACGAATTTGAATCAAATTAAATTAATAAAAATCAAATTAGTAAAAATAGGAATAAATTCAAATCAAATTAAGATTAGTACTTCAATCATAACCAAGTCGGCAAGGGCCCAGTAGATAGATCATAACCAATGCAAGTCGGCAAGTTCCAAGTAGAATGATTGGTTGGTGAACTAAGAGTTAGCTTGGTGGGCGACTACCATACCGATTTTCATGTACACAAGTTAGGCTTCATGAACCTAATTTTGAGTCTCTGTTGATAATTGCATAGAAATGATGATAAAAAAATTTGGTATAAAATGAACACTACAAATACTAAGGTGTAAATTTGAAAAGGTATTAAGTCCAAATTAGAAAACACAACACAAAAACTCCATAATGGAAGAAAGGATAGTCCTCCAACATTAAATGATTTTTTTTAATTCAAGGGGTGTAGTTGAGCGGTTGGGGTCCATCTTCCCTTAACTAAGGGTCGAGAGTTCAATCTTCACCTTGGTATGGAGCAGTTTTAAATCTTTGGGCCAGATATCACATCCATCGAGGTGCCTCCAATCTAACAAGGGATTAGTCACTACGTTCGGCGTAATGTTTGTTTACACATACAATCGATTGAATCACATTTAAAATGTCACCGCTTAATATTTATATTACCTAATTTAATTGGATGCATGTGTAAAATTGTTAAAAAACTTTGTGTCATTCATTCATTACTCTTTACACACTACTACATGTCTATTTATAGACTTATTACAAGTTTATTGCAGCTGGCCCAAAGAGGCCCAAAATGCAAGTCCAAACCCAAAACACCTCACATACCCTCCCTTAACCTGTATTTATCACAAAATCAGGTTAATACTTGTATATCAACTACTCTTAAATCACTTCTAAGCTTACAAAAGGAATCAACACTTAAAGCTTTTGTAAGAATGTCAGCTAGCTGCTCCTTTGTGCTGCAATGCTTCAGCTCCACAATTTCATCTTTGACAAGATCTCTTAGCAGGGGCGTAACCCTTCATGGGTGAGGGGGTGCAGGTGCACCCCTTGGAATTTTAATTTTTTAACTAATACCCATATGTTTTTTGCATTTTACACCCCCTGACTTTTTTATTTTTGCACCACTCATTCAAAAGTCTAAATTATTATTCACTATAGTCTCATTCTTCTCTCTAAAATTAGATCTCTCAAACACAACTACCACCACTTAACAATCGGTTTAACAATACAAATAGTCAGTTGATTATTTTTTGAGTATAATATAATTTTTTAATATATATTATAATTATTAAAATATTAATGAAAATTTTGCACTCCCAAGACTAGGGTCCGAGCAACGTCACTGTCTCTTAGTGGAAGATTTCACTCTTTCCCTCTATCCTCCCATCCCTTCCAAATTTCAAACATTTGTCTATAAAAATAAACCAATTATTACTAGGATTCTATATAAGTGAACAATTTACAATTTTCACATATTCCTTTAAACCCCTTAGAAAGTCTTCAACAATTTTCACATATCCCTTACATATCCCTCAACCTCCAATGTCAGGACAAACTTTTAATTTCATCGATCACCTAATAGGATGTTTCACACCCGATTCAAACATAACATCGTTCCTAGCTTGCTTTCCAATACACACTCCCTAAAACCTCCTCTTGGAATGATCCTATGCAAGAGTAAATCACTCCTTGTCGGAATGTGATTGAATAACACATTCCAATTTGAAGAAAAAGCCAGCACCTTTGAAGAAGGAGCCCAACTTTTCCATGTATTATTAAACGCAAACTTGTCTTATATTTGGATTGAAATTCACGACACCAAGAAACAGATAACTAAGCATAGAATATGCAAATCCAACCTGAAAATGAACCAACATCATCCAGACCCCACTCCAAAAAATCCTCTACCGACATTCGAATAAACAATGCAATGAGAACCAAGAGCTCACACTTTCTAGTTCATATAACGCTCATGGCAGACTATATCAGAAGCCAGATTAGTGTTAAAGCAAAAAGCATAATCTAAAAATTCTACAGTTTAACAACTTCATCTCTAAAAACAAACAAGCTTGGGTACCTACTCTAAAGTAGGTATAAATTGTAAGCAAAATCGTGAGTAAAATCGTAAGATTCATGGATTTTGCGATTTTGCTCACTCAAAACGATTAAAATCCTGAGTCAAATTTCAAATTATATAAAATTCTAGTAAAATCGCACAGAATCGCAAAATCCCAGTAAAATCTGTGATTTTGAATGATTTTTACCGATTCTGGTTTGTTTTTTTGGATGATGTTTAATTGGGTCAAAATTTACTTGTTTAATGTTCTGACCCGGTTTAAAAGGTAAAATCCTCTTATTTATATAATATTTCACGTTTTCACCTCAGTTTTTGACTGAAAGTGTTTTTATTTTGTTCTCATGTTATGTTATATGCTCTCTATTTAGGTTTTACTAGTGATTTGCATTAGCATATAAATTATAAATATTTTGTTATTGAAGTAGTTGGCGCCTTAGTGATTTGTATTAGCATATATGATTTAAATATATAGCACTTAAGTGATTTATCATCTAGGACACTTTACAATATATATTTAGTATTAATTATATATATTTATATGAGTAGAATTCATCGATTTTGGTTGTGATTTTCGATTTTACGATCTTACTTTCCCTTTTCGATTCAACAAAATTAATTGAGTAGAATCCATCAATTTTAATTGTAATTTACAATTTTACGATCTTATTATCTTCTTTCGATTTAAAGCAAACTCACGATTTTAACAACCTTAGATATAATGATATAATACTCAGCTTTCAAAATTATTGAACTAACAAAACTTTAATTAAGTGTATATTACAAACCTAAATAACATTAATATGTTAGAAACTTAAATTATCAGAATTGAACATTTAATGTTACACAAATTAGTACAACATACACTGTACCAGAGCATTTCCCTTGCTAAACTGCATATTTTCTTTTCTCCTAAGTCATTTTGACAAGGACAGATGTCGTCCCCAGCCTGGGGTGCTTGGCAACTCTATCTTCCAACCTTCTCTTTTACATTTCATCGAACTGCCACTTATCCGCAATCTAGTCTTTTCAAATTAGTCGGTCTTTTATCGGATATTAAATTTTAAAAAAAAATCTTATACACAACCTATATTATCTATGAAACACAGACCTGACTTGTGATATAACACAGACATTAACACGTCGGCACATAATTTTTTTTCTTCGAAAAAACAATACAATTCAATGTAATTCTAAAAAGTCTTTTTTTAATTAAAACAATAATATTTATTCATTCAAATCAGTAGAGTACATCAATCGAAATCATTACATATTAAATTTCGCTAAAAACTAAAAGATATATTTGCGAACAATCTCACAACATCCGAGTTAATAACATAAAACAACATAGTATCTACAAATGTAACAAAACCTACAATTCATATAATAAAACCTAAATATCCAAATAGTTATGTTATGTCTCCGAATCTACCACGTTAAAGAAGTTAAAATCATTAAATCTGCTCTAGCTTTATGATGATAAAACTCAAATGTAATTCTAAAAAGTTTATGATATCATAAAATACGTTTAATTGTCCGTGCTGGATAGGTATTCATTGGACGGATCAATTACAAAATCTGTCACCATCTACAATAACAAACAAATAATCTGACGTGTCACACATACAATACAGTTAGGCATAAAGAATATTCCACGTAACCTTCGTGTCATTTTCAATTTCCCATAGATGCCACACTACCACCACATTCCTCTATATAATAAACAAATATCACACGATTCTTCATTTCATTCATCACAAAATCTCTTTACATCTTCTTCCACAAAACCAACAATATGGAAACCGCAACAACCCTAACAGAACTCCTCCAATCCGTCGCCAATAAATTCCCCTCCCGCCGAGCCATCTCCGTCGCCGGCAAATTCGACCTCACTCACTCACGCCTCCATGAATTAGTCGATTCTGCCGCCAATCATCTCATCTCCGCCGGAATCAAACCTAACGACGTCGTTGCTCTCACCTTCCCTAACACCGTCGAGGTTCGCTTTCATAGAAAATCAATCAATCAATCTATTTAACTTTGTTTATTTTTTGTTTTCATCATCAGTATCCTATGCCGCCGACTAATCTAGTTCAGAGCGGACTAATCTGATTCAGACCGAATTCTGACGAACCATAATCTTGCTACCAAATTCGGCGTCAATTTATTTATTTATTTATTTATTTTTGTTTAATATTATTTATTATTTTATTTTGTTTTGTTTCAGTATGTTATACTATTTTTGGCGGTTATTCGAGTACGAGCCACGGCGGCGCCATTAAACGCGGCTTACACCGCGGAAGAATTCGAGTTTTATTTATCAGACTCCGAATCAAAGCTTCTATTAACACCATTAGAAGGAAACGTATCGGCTCAAGCCGCAGCTTCAAATCTCAAAATTCAACTCGGCTCAGTTTCTTTAATCAAAACCGAAGAAGAAGAAACCAAACTTTCAATCTCGTTGGAAAAATCCGAGTCAGAGTTAAATTCTGACTCAGTGAACTCAGTTAACTCGGTTTCGGAACTCATTAACGAATCATCCGACGTGGCACTTTTTCTTCACACATCAGGAACCACGAGTCGACCTAAGGGGGTCCCACTGACTCAACACAATTTAGTTTCATCGGTTAGAAACATTCAATCGGTTTATCGACTCAGTGAGTCGGACTCGACGGTGATTGTTCTTCCGCTTTTTCATGTTCATGGGTTAATTGCTGGGTTACTGAGTTCACTCGGTGCTGGTGCTGCGGTGGCTTTACCGGCTGCAGGAAGATTCTCAGCTTCAACGTTTTGGAAAGATATGATTCAATATAATGCTACTTGGTATACAGCAGTTCCTACCATACACCAAATTATACTTGATCGTCATTTGAATAACCCTGAACCGGTTTACCCAAGACTCCGGTTTATTCGAAGCTGCAGCGCTTCCTTGGCACCGGTAATTCTAGGTTTGTATTTCTTCCATCTCAAAATAATTGTCACGTTTTATTTGTCTGTTGAATGACTCAGAATAATTGTCACAGTTTGTCATTAGAGGTATTACTTTTATATGCATTTCTCTCTAATTTGAGTTTTTTTGTTACACATTCATTTGGTGTTTATATAAAAAAATTTTGAAAATTTTACAAATTTTTTGGAGTTTAATTAGTATACTTTATCGGCGAACAATTATTCTATAGACACATCTAATAATGTGTTACCACATCAATCAATGAATGAACGTATGATATATGACAATTCATGTGTTTTTATATCAGGTAAGTTGGAGGACGCATTTGGGGCACCGGTTTTAGAGGCATATGCCATGACAGAAGCTACTCACTTGATGGCTTCAAATCCTTTGCCACAAGATGGCCCTCATAAAGCCGGGTCGGTAGGAAAACCAATAGGTCAAAAAATGGTTATATTGGATGAATCGGGTCATATTTTAGATGCTGAAGTTAATGGTGAAGTTTGTATCAAAGGAGAAAATGTTACAAAAGGTTATAAGAATAATGTGGAAGCTAATAAGGCAGCGTTTTTGTTTGATTGGTTTCATACTGGTGATATTGGTTACTTTGATTCTGATGGGTATTTACATCTTGTGGGTCGGATCAAAGAGCTCATAAACAGAGGAGGTACACTATCTATTTTTGGATTTTTGCTTATAGATCTATTTTTGGCTTATATTCTATAAATTACTTTTTTTTTTTTGTCTGCATTATTATAAATTATAGATTTTCTTTATATCTAAAGTTGATAGCTACAAGTTGTTATTTTTTTGTTAAATTATTTTCATGTAAGTTTTAATTTTGCCACATAGATAGTTTAGTTTGTAGAATATGAAGTGTGGGACATATGAGTTAGGTAGGTAGACGAAAGTTTAAGGTTCAAACTCTGGAATGAGCACTTTATATTTTTTATGTACAAAAAATTCATAGCTCAAGAGATTTTTTGCTTGAATAAAAGCACAAGAAAGTCCTGATAAAAAAAAACTCAAGAAAGCAAAATCTATTTTATGAATGTATTTGCATGTTAATTTACATAAATTATTAATAATATTAACGGTGCCGACCTAATTTAAGTTGACTGTAATCCAATAAAATCAAATGTGTGACAATGACAAATTGACAATCACTCAAAAAAAAAAAAAATAACAAATTGACAATGATGTTTTTTAGGTTTTGAATGGAATGACACGTTAGGGAGAAAGTAGGTAGGTAATAAAAAAAATTGTTGACTAGTTAAAAATTAAAATATTGATTTTTTTGACAAACAGTTAAAAATTTGTTTTTATTCATATATTGCTTTTTTTATTGTTACACTTTATTCATATATTGGTTTAGAATATAATTTTTTTTAAAAATATTTTATTATATTTAACCGCAGATTAAATATGTTTTTAGTCCTATAAAATTATGAACTATTTAAGCTTAATTCTTATTAATTTTTATTAGTATCCTCTGTAATATTATAATTTGTAAGAATAGTTCATATTTTTAAAAGTTTTATAAGAAAAAATGAATATTTTTATTCCTCTAAATAATCCTTATAAAATGTAAATAAAGAATAACAGTGAATAGTTTTTTTTTTTAAAAATTAAACTTAAAATTTAAGATTTTGTAAAGACTAAAATTATATTTAACCTATTAATCAAAAAAGAATATATTTAACCTTAAAAATATTTAATTTTTAATTTTATTACAAATATTTCAGGAGAGAAAATATCCCCAATAGAAGTGGATGCTGTTCTTCTATCACATCCAGACGTAGCACAGGCAGTTGCTTTTGGAGTTCCAGATCAGAAATATGGTGAAGAGGTTTGTCTTTCTCATTTCTTTTGAAAACTTTCTTTTCTTTCTCATTTTAGGTTTATTCTCACATCATCACATGTTATATATATATATATATATATATATATATATATATTGCTAATATTTAATGTCCACACATATTTCTTGCACAATTATTGATCTAAGTAAGGTTCAAATTCATTTCCCAACACTTTTCAATGTATAGTTCATCATTTTTGTAAACCAATATACTTATGGTCTTTGACACTGATAGTCGCTTTTAAGTATCCTCGACTTATGTCATTTGAGTATGAGATTAATCTTTGAGTTTAAATACTTCTAAACCGAAGACAAAAGAAATCAAACTCAAGTACGGCCGATAATGTATTTAGCGTGGGTTGTTTTGCGGCGCAGTAGTAAAAACCACATTACCGTCGAAATTCAATTTTGTTGCTTCTTTTTCCTGATAGTTGGATGCCCCTTAGCCTGGTCCTGGAGAAATACTTGGCCACCATGGTCTAGTCACACTTTAATTGCCAAAAACTTATATACATTAAATCAATGGTTACAAAATCCATTGGACCATGGTGAGAATATAGCTCACTTGTCCATATACTACTATGTCACCTATAAGTTGTGGCGTACAAGAAAACACCTCTGATTGAGTATATTCCATTCATTTTTTTAACACCTTAAAAAGATACCTGTGCAATTGAAATATGTGTTCGCTTATTGATCACTAGAAAAGAATATTTCATGGTGTAACCATTTTGTAATTGTATCAACTCCTTTGATAAGTCTCTCTCATCTTTTCATTAAGGACAACTTATCAGCTGCCATAAATAACTTACGTGTAATGACAAAAAATCAAATTCCTTTAAGCCTATTGTGAGAAGAAGTTAAGAAGAGAGAAAGCAATGAGAGAAAGAGATGAAAATATATAAAATATAATAGGTTAGATATATGTGCTTATCAAAAAAAAAAAAAAAAGGTTAGATATATGTGTTGTTTGGTATAATAGAAAGAGGAGAAAGATTTGTCAAAAAAAAAAAGAAGAGAAAGATATGTTATTATTTTTGAGTTTAAACTAACATATAACTTATAGCTATGTCTAACGTAAAAGAGTCCACAATGTATTTCATGGTGCACAACTATATATAACATTATAACGAATACAAATTTTATAAAATGCTTAGATTGATAGTTTAAATTATATAGATCATCAATTTAATATTTTAAAGAAATTGAAAATCATTTATTATGCTATTAAGACTTATTAAGACACCATACAACTATTTTGGCATCTTTGAAAATGGAACCTAAGACAAACACATACTAACTCTGAAATTGTGTTGTTGATATCTTTTTACCATTGAACAGATACATTGTGCAATCATACCAAGAGAAGGATCTAACATTGATGAGGCAGAGGTGATAAGATTTTGCAAGAAGAATCTCACATCTTTTAAAGTCCCCAAAAAGGTTTTCATTACTGATTCTGATTCTTTACCCAAGACAGCTACCGGCAAGATTTTGCGTCGTCTTGTTGCAGAACACTTTGTCTCTCAAGTTTGAGCTGTAAAGTCCGTTAGCTTTGGAGATGCTATGCTAAGTTTAATCAATAAAGGGTTGGAGGGAAACTTGAAATGTAAGAGGAAAATATTTATGCAACTTGTCATTTTTACATGATATTGTAATACAATGTAGATTTTGATGATTCTTGTGAAGTGATTAACAACGCAATGTTTAAGGAATTTTTCAATCTGCTTTTGGTACTATGAGATTGTCATGGAATGAGAATAATTTCATCTATTTAAAATGTTAACTACCAATCATCATAAACATATCCATATGATGATTATGTAATTATCAGTGGAACTTATACGACACAATATTGTTATTTGGAACAATTTAACTAAATACATTTTATCGATCCAGCAAACAAACATATCTAAAGGCTGCTATAACTTCAATTATGAAGCAAACTAATTAGTACTACCTCAGTTGCATACTAAGTAGTAATTACTATCATTTTTCCTCTTAATAAAACAATGTAGCTTACATCAGTTGGTAAAAATATCGCACTTTATATGCAAAAGCCGAGGTTCAAACCCCAGATATCGCATTTGGTATGATCCATACTATTCTTCTAACACAATGCAACGCCTTCAATAATAACTAAACACAATTTTAGTCGATATAAGTACATCCAAACAACGCATTAGATCCAAAGATTTATCATACAAACAACAATATCAGCTACAAACAGCAATAACAGCTAACCAATTCTTTAACTTCTAGTAATGATGCTGCAACACCTTCAGCAATAGATACATGATGTCCAAGCATTGTACTCGCCATTTGCTCCAGTTAACCAGCAAGTGATGATGACCAAGCTTAACATGGATATCCCAATAGAAACTGCCGGCAAATGCAGCAAAAATAAATCGGCACTAGTAGATGCCGACTCTTAGAATTTGTCTTGGGTCCAACTCGACCCTATAAAATCGGTTTGTAAGGTGAGGACTTATCCACCACTTAAAATCACATTATCAGACTTTCCAACCTACCTATTTTACTCCAAATACTTTGTTTTTTTGTAACAGAAGTACAATACAAAGCTCAATACAAAGAATGTAGTCACCTTCAGAAAATTGTGGCACTTATAACCCAAAAGTCTATAAGAACTGAGGTATCCATTTTATTTAAAAGAAAACATTGAAATAGTGAAATTGAAAAATATAGGGTCACTAAAATGGCAATCTATAAGTAACCCTCTGATACTGGTAAAGAAATTATCAGCAAGCAATGTTAAACATGCTTAAAGAAGAGATGCCCATGGATGTTGCATATTCAATTCAAAATTTAGATTATTAAGTATCAATTGTTTAATCTAAAAAACATTTCATAATCTTACCTAGTTTTGCTTATTCAGTAGACCTCTAGATATCATTTCACGTAGAAGATTCTCTGCCTTATTTCTCTCATCTTTTTCAAAGAGAGCATAAATAATTGTTTCATAAGTCACAACATTAGGAATGCAACCATTGTCTTCCATTCTAGAAAGCAAGGCAAGTGCTTCATCAAAAAAACCATCCTTACAAAATCCATTTATCATAATAGTCATCCAAATTGATTTTATTTTCCAAACATTTCACAACCTTAGAACAAGAAAAGAAGGTGTGCATTTGTGTTTCCATAAGCTGCTCGCAAACCACACAATAGTCATCACAATGAACACCTCTAGTTGCATGAGGGTCCCGTGTTAAGAGACAATGATGTGCCGTCCACCACAGGAACGGCTTGACGCGAGGAGCGACATGAATATTCTAATTAATCTGCCAATTTTCGCTTGAAATTCAAAATACATGGCAAGTTACAAAACTAAAATAAAATATAGGGTCACTAAAATGGTATTACAAGGAAAGTAATGCTAAGCATGCATGCTAGACACATAATTTCTGTAAGCATTATCAAGAAAGAAGCAATTTTTTTATTTTTTTTTTCAGAATCTTTATGATCAATGTCAAAGCAATGTTTGGTTGAAGTCTCATATAATTTTTCACTCTTCCTGGTATGTTGCTAGGGTTGATCATTTTAACCGGTTTTATGGATGATCCATATCCGGTTATAAAAAACCGGTTAATTTTATTTAGGTTTTATAACCAAAGTCATTTTTGTTTTATTTGGTTATCTATAACCAATTAATGGATGACCAAAACCAATTATTAAAACCAAATTGATCAAAACCCAACAATCCAACTCAAATATATTTTTTGTCAAACAAAAAACTCAAAATATTATCTTCTAAATTGAATTCACGAACTCTAATCCCCTAATTCTAAAATTCATTTCCAAAATCCAAATCTCAAAATGTGAACCTAATCCCAAAATTTATTCCCTCAAAATCCAAATCTATCGTATTTGTACTCGTTTCCTACTCATTTTTTATCCAAATTTATTTCATGGTGTCGTCAGTTCAGTTCTTTGCGAGGCAATAAAAGCTTCAGCAATGTTATTTTTGTATTCATTTCGTACTGTGACTGTGTAACTAACTATTGGTTTTGATTGTGCCAGTTAGTAGCATGATTGATTCATGGTGTTTCGTGATTTCATTTCAGCAATAGTTAATTTCAACCGTAGTGATTTGTAATTTCTATAGTGATTTTGCTCTGTTTAGAATCTGTCAATTTGATATAGGTGGAATTTCAATTTTGTTCTTGGTTAATGCTACTCTAAGATGAGACTTGTCTCTAAAGTGATCAAGTAAGGGTGTATATGTCCTTTGATTTGAGTAATTTTTTATGAAAGAAAAAGAAATTAAAAAAATCTGTGATGAAAAATGGATTTTTTTTGACTCAAAAACTGGTTTTTTTAATAAAAAAAACATTTTATTGAAAAAAAAAACAATTTTTAAAACAATAAACCGGTTTTAAAACCACAAACCGGTTTTTAAAACCAAAAACCGGTTATAAAAGTGGATATGGACATAACCGGTTTTATAATTGGTTTTGTAATATCAAAACCAGTTTTATGAAGTGGATATAATATCCAGTTATATCAAGTGGATAAAATATGGTTTGGTTATGGATATGGTTATTATCCGACCATGATCAACCCTATATGTTGCAGCTTCATTTGCAACATGTCAAGCCAATTGGATTGAGATGTTGCTCTCTGAATTGAAGGCAGTGAAAGTAAACAAGATGAGATTGCTTGTGGACAACAAATCAGCAATTGATTTGGCTAACAATCCAGTTAGTCATGGCAGAAGCAAGCACATTGAAAGGAGATTTTATTACTTGAGAGACCAAGTAAACAAGGATAAGCTTGATTTGGAATATTGCAAAACTGAGGTTCAACTTGCAGATATTCTAACCAAACCATTGAGAAAAGCAAGGTTTGATATATTAAAAAAGCTTATAGGAATGAAAGTGTTAGAAAACATGAATTAGGTGGTGTGTTAAAAGTGTAATTCATGTTTTAGCTTTCTAAGATTGATCTGAGAATGATCAACTCATGTGTAATTTTTGGTTTAAGCTTTTCTGTTTTAGTTTACAGTTTTTGCGTATTGATCAAGTCATTGTGTTAGATTTGATGGTTAGTTAGTTAGTTGAGAATTTGTTTTGTCCTAGGTAGTTACAACTGCTTATAGGCTTGTATATAACTATTCTTCCCCTAGTAGAAGAATAATACAATTCATTACTAGACCTGTATATAACTACATTTCCCCCAGTGGAAGAATAACAATTTTCTTTACAATTTTCCCCAATCTTTCTTATTCTCTCTTTTCTCTCAAAACTCTCTTCACTCAAGAAACATTCATCATCACCAATTGTTCCAACATCCTCAACTACTACGTTTGATAGAGTACAGGCTGAAATTATTTTATATGGAAAATGCTAAACAGTGCTCTAGGGGCACTAGTTAAGCACACTAAAAAGAAAATTATGTCTTGAAACTTGTGCATTCAATACATCTGTCTTGAAACTTGTGCATTACTTTTATCTTTTATTTCTTTTTTAAGTATGTTTATCAAGTGCCCGGGGGCACTGTTTAGCATGACCCATTTTATATATATCAAATTTATCATTTAGATAGTAATTTAAATTTATTAATCTAATATGTCTTTTAAACATTAAGCTTAATTAAACTTCTAATCACACCAAAAATGCAATTAACCTAATTATTATTAAATTAATTTTTATATTCTAAAATTTTATTGACTTTAATGTTATATACATTTCACGTCAAAGTGTACATATAATAAATGTGAAAAAAAGAAAAACACAAACCCCTCAAATCTTAATATAATCTATTGAAGTATATCAAAAGAAATTAAAAAATAAAACACCAATATATTGAAGAGAGATGAAGAAACCTTAAAACAAAACGTGGAAATGGAGAAAGTCGATATAGATGAAACGACATAGAAGTAACTGAAAGTCTCCTTGGTTTTTTAGTTATACTTATGTTCTAACCAAACACGTTATCAGAATATTCTCGGTAACTAGTTTGTTAGTTTTTTTTTTTTTTTTTTTGAAACAAATACAATCAACTCATTTCATTAATAATAAACGGTTCAATACATTACAACGAGGGACATCGTTAAAATATGTGCGACTAGACCAAGAAATGACAGCCCGAGCTAATGCATGAGCTGCCATGTTCGCTTGTCGCTTCGTGAATTTAATCTCAAAGTTCGAATTACATTGTAACAACAACTTAGTCGATGTGATATATAATAGTGTTCAGTTCAGAAACTCCTCGACAATTAGCTTGAATTGCATCTACCACAACTTTGCAATCACTCTCAAAAACAATGTTGGACCGTCCTGTACCTACAGCTTCGCGCATAGCCTCCAAAATAGTGATTGCTTCACCTTCCGCAGCGGAAAAATTCTGCATACTCCGGTTCGTTCCTGCTGCCACAAAGACACCATTTGAGTTACGCAAGCACCAGCCCCAACCTGCAGAGTAAGGGTCTTGCAAAAAACTTGCATCGACGTTACATTTCCACCACCCTTCGCGAGGTCTTTGCCACTGCACTAGCACTGCATCACGCGACCTGTGCTGAGAATTATGGCCTGCCAAATCAGTATTTTGGGACTGTGTAGCTTCAGATGCTGTCGGATTGCTACTTTGCTGCACCGTGTTGACCACATTCCATTCTCCAATCATGTGTACAGCTCTCAATGCAACTGCCTTTGATGTATCTTTAACTCCATTCCACACCCAATTGTTTCTATTGTTCCAAATACAATCATTGCTACAGTACCTGCTAAGTTGTCTGCTTCAGTTCTGCATATATCAAATAGCACATAATTCACATTGTTAAAAGCGCTTAAGCAAGGTTCAATGACCTCCCGCATACCGGCACAGAATGGTGTTTGTTAGTTCTTAAATATATTCTGCAGTAAATTTTAAAAGGGTCGCAATTCAAACCCTCTTTCTTATGACAAACCTTGTTGCTTAAGGACATACATATTTGAAATTTGTATACATCATAAAACCATAATGAAATTCTGACATTTCATTTCTTTTTCCTCAAAATAAAGCAATTGCTATATTACTGAATTCGTACATACTCTTAAAATCACATAAATTAAGTTCACAATAGAACAAATACAAAACTAATATTAACTAATAACTGTGATCTTCACTTCGACAGCAACGTACTCCATAACCTTCTCATTTCAGTCCTACTGAACCTGCTTGTCTAAAAAATTAAAGATTGCATGGGAATGAAACTACATGTTCGTTTCAGTGAGTTCCACTCATAATTTATCTAATGCATACTTTGCATAATTCATAATTTGTCACATACATAGATTGCATAACTCACAATAGCACAAAGGCCAACGAATACATGAGTGATTCTCATGATGGTATCAAACCTAACCCAACTTAGTTCTTGTGTACTTAGTATACGTAATTAAGGGGAAATTATTATTGTCTATCAAAAAGAACTCACCTTATAAGTCATAATTGATAAACTCGATCAAGTAAATTCCAAGCTTCCCAACATTTGTTCCAACTTGCCAAGTCTCCTACTACAATCCTTGTCTTTGAGCTTTTATTTTTAATTCAAAACTTTGTTATTGCCAAGTCTCCTACTGCAAGGTGTCGTTGACAGCTCTGGGACTCGGTGAAAGGTGAAATTGCGACTAAAACACATCGAACCCGTAACCAGTTTTCGGCACAATTTCGGAAATGGTGCCTTAACTTTAAATTCCTCTACAGACTACGATACAAAGCCAAATTCTACGAAATTAGTACTCAAACGAAGCGATTTGAGTCTAGATTCCCTAAGTGTAACAACAGATCAAAACTAAGTTATAGGGTGAGAGATATGACGCAAACTCTGATGACGGGTCCAGTAACAGGGCAGCAGTTTTTCCATCAACTTGTAAACAGAATTTAGCTAGGTAAACCTAATGAAACTTCACGATTCCAGTGTCCATTTCGTGTCAATTTCTGTCTACTTTCCAATGGTTTTCGTTTCATATCAAAACGATTTATGTGGCCAAACACACTGATAGGGTGTCCAAACACGGGATTTGTAAAATTAACACCAAAAGTCCAAAACATCACTTGAGTTTCTAATTTTCAAATCCTAATTCCTATTTCTTCCTAAGTCACTTCATGCATGCCATTAATCACCATTCACCAATTATAACACTAATCTAAACCATAACCCCAAATTAAAACTAAACAATAACTCACCTTGATGAAATTTAAGCTTTAAATCAATCCAAGCTTTCAAACCTTAATCTACTGATTTTGGTTCAAAATATCAATGTTTACCTACCTATATGATCTTGAAGCATGATTATGAGAACAAAAATGAAGGGACTTATGTTTATTATTTTCAAAAAAAACGAAAATAAGAACAAATAGAAGTATAATGAGACCTAAGCATCTGTATGTTCAGAAACATCAGGGATGATAGTGACAGAGAAGCTACAGATCTTGGCCAAGCATCAGTAGTCATATCATTACGAATTGTAACAACTTTAAAATAAACAAATTAGAATTACAAGTATAACTCAGATGTAATCTTTGACTTGGTAAGTTTTTGTGATACTTAATGCAGTTTCCAATACAAAGAATAAGAAAATTAAGTACTGCAGCAAGCTAAGCAATGGCAGAATGAAAAAGATTGGCTCTAGAGATATGATAATTTATTTTAATCAATAATGGGAACTGAAAACATCATGTGTAACTAGAAAGCATCTTACCTAATTCTGCAATAGACCCCTAGATATCATTTCACGTAGAAGTTTCTCTGCCTTATCTCTCTCATCTTTTTCAAAGAGAGCATAAATAATTGTTTCATAAGTCACAACATTAGGAATGCAACCGTTGTCTTCCATTCTAGAAAGCAAGGCAAGTGCTTCATCAAAAAAACCATCCTTACAAAATCCATTTATCATAATAGTATACGTCCAGACAGTTAGGGGATAGCCCTTGGTCAAAAGCTCTTGAAAAAGCACTTGTGCATTTTTAAGTCTTCCACCTTTGCATAGTCCATCAATTAGAATATTGTATGTGTACATATTTGGGTGAATACCTTGGCCTTTCATTTTGTTAACCAACACAATTGCCTTGTCTAGATGATGATTATTGCATAAAGCATGTACTAAAGAAGTGTAAGTGATTACATCGACTGGTTGACCAATACCATGCATCTCATCCACAAGCTCCCACGCATAAGAAATTTTCCCTGACTTGCACAGACCATCAATAAGAGTATTGTAAGTTACTGTATCGGGTGTTATCTTCTTGCTTTTCATTTCTTCAAAGAGATTCACGGCTTCATCCACCATTTTGACCTTGCATAATCCATTAATTATAATACTGTAGCTCCAAACATTAGGAGTCACTCCCTTGTCGGTCATAGTGTTAAATATATCAATGGCCTTGTTCACTTGATTAACTAAGCAATACCCATCCATTAAAGCATTATAAGTAACAACATCCGGTTTTACACCTTCTTTCATCATCATGGTCAATACAATGATAGCATGTTTCACCTCTCCTTCCTTACAAAATGCATCAACTAATGTATTAAAAGTATAAATACTTGGGTTGATATTTTTAGATACCATTTCACGAAACAAAACAAATGCTTCTTTCAATTGACCAACAAGACAAAATCCATAAATTAGAGTATTGAAAGAGACAACACTAGGAGAAATTTTCTTTGCGATCATTTCCAAATATAACTCATAAGCATCGGCTACAAATTTATCTTTACAGAAACTATCAATGATTGTATTATACATTACCACGTCGGTGTTGACCAATTTCACTTCAATTTGCCTCAATAATTGAAGGGCAGCTCTTGTTTCCCCCATTTTACACAACCCGTTGATCAAAGTCCCGTAACTAACTTGATCCAAATGAAATCCAAGTGCAACCACATGGTCATGAAAGTGAAGAGCTTCCTTCACTTTACCATTAAGGCATAGACCTTTGATAAGAGTATTCGATGTTATGGTATCTGGGTGATAACCCATTTTCAGAATTTTTGCCAATATAGAAAATGCAAAATTGATTTGACCCATGTGACAGTAACAATTGATTAAGATATTGAAAGTAAATAAGTCAGGAGTAATTCCCTTCAATTCTAAGTGTTGAAAATGGTAATGAACAGTTGTGTAATGGTTTTTAGTCTTAACAAGGGAAGTTAAGATCTTGTTAAATTCAACAATGGAAGCAGTAGGATGAATATGGAGCATGTGATTGAATGAAGAAACAGCATTATCATCAACATGATGAATGGTATGAAGAAAATGAGTAAATTTGGTAATGAAAGAAGAAAGAGAGAAAGCATAATACCTTGTTAGGGTTAACTTTGAACAAGAAAGTGAACGTGAGAGAGACAACATCTGTGCTCAATGAGAAACCAACAACAAATCACGGAATCAATTGTTTTGGTTAGGGACCGGTCTTGATAGGAAATACTGATCTAGTGTCATGAAAGGTTGATTGTCTATGTTTTTTTTGAATTGTTTCGTTTGGATCTTTCTTCAATGGCGGCAGATGATCAAGGATGGAGCATGGTCAGTTTTTTCATCAAGTGGTCCAAGTCCCTCCGGATCGTTGTTGCGGATATCGAACCGTGGTCTTTCCTACTAAGTTTAGTCGATCTGAACCAACTAACCATTGGATAATTATTTGATTTTAACTTCATATGTTTTACAGTTGTTTGATTTAAGTCACCTAAATTTCAATTGTTTTATTTTGACCTTCAAATTTACCCCATTTTGCATTTCGTCTTTTTTTAAATAAAATTTATTTATGTGTTATTTTAAATAAAATGTGCTTTTAAACATGTTTATACCACTTGTGTTAATTATTTGAATATGTGTGTATCTCGTATGTTTCTAAATGATATCTTGAATGTAGGTGTATCCCATGTGTATATATATTTTGATCAATTGTTTTTCCTTCTTGTTTATATATATTAAAAGATATTAGACTACTAAATGTATTCTTATAATGAAATCTCAAAATATTCCTTATACGTGGAAGGAGAATTATTCTATAATAAATAATAATTCTTTTTAGAAAAAGAATATTTTTGAGAACAAATGACATTTGTTTTTACCATATAAAAAATTGAAAATTTTATCATACAAAAAATATACTCTATAAAATAATGTATCGTTTATCATTTATGTACTATATACTATAATATTTTTTTAAAAAAAACGGCATCAATTAAAAATAGCAGTGTTAGTTCAATATATTTTTTGTTAGCTATAAAAATAAAAGAATGTATAGAAAATGCTTTACATAAAGTGCTTAAATTATTTAATTTATGTGGTTTAAAAATTATAATTTGTTAAAAATAAAAACTTCAAACATGAAAATAAAAAATTATTTCAATTTACAAATTATTTGAATTTGAAATAATAACTTGAATTTAAAATATTTTTTTTGCATTGAAAATTAAAAATATTTTATTTGTTAAAAATAAAAAATTCAAACACTAAATTATTTTATTTATTTATTTTTGTTATTTGAAAAAAAATTAAATAATGCACGAAAATAATAATTTATACAACAATTTTTAATTTTTTTGTTGCTAAGATGATTTTTCTTTTCCAAAATGACTTATCTTGGATTTTTAAATATTACTCTTTCTTGTCTTATATATAAGGAACAATTTACTTTTTAGATACATTGAGAATTTGATGTATCTAGTCTATATTATTGATTAGATACATCAAGTTTTCAATGTATCTACAAAGAGAATCTTTTTTATATATAGGACCGGAGGGAGTATATATTATATAAATATAGATATAGATATAGATTTTAAATTTTCTTACGTGAAAGAAGCACTACTAAGTTCAGGGATAAATTATGTCATTAAATAGTTCGAGTATAAATTCGAAGATTAAACACCTATGAAGCTCATATACTTGATACGATACGGACACGATACGAATACGGCGATACGAGAAAATTTTAAAATTTAAAATACGATACGACTAGGATACTTCAGTAAAAATTAAATATATAAATATAAAATATAACTAAAATTGATAATAAAGAAACATTCACATTATTAAAATTATCAAAACAAATAAATTATATATCTTAAATACTATGCAAAAAGCGAGTCATGCGCAACTTTACTAATGACATATAATTTTGTCGCTCCTTTCATATATTCTTCATCTTTCTGTGATTAAAGTTGAAAAATTGTATGCACATTAACCAAATCATTAGCTCTTTTCGATCCATTTTATTTCTTTTCAAAGAATGGATAAAATATAAACACTAGATACTTCTCTGATACGTATCGGGAAGAATCCGACAAGTATCACAGAAGTGTCGGGTTTTTTTTTATTTAATTTAATAATTAGATACTTCCCCGATACGTATAAGGAAGTATCGGGAAATATCTGACCCGTATCGATATCAGATACGATATCTGACACGATACTTGATCAATTTTAAAGTATCGAGGCTTCATAGTTAAACACCAATCAGCACCGGAGTGTACTGAACCGAATGATTGTGTAAAGTGTGAACCCTTTCTTTGTATGACAAAAACATTGAAGCATTATTTGTAGTACTAGTTGATATCAAATTCATCTTCCTTGACTTTGACACCAATGCTGTCTCTCTCACTCTCACGCTCACTTTCTCCTTCAAGGTTAACCCTAACAAGGTATTATGCTTTCTCTCATTCTTCTTTCATTCCCAAATTATCTCATTTTATTCATACCATTCATCATGTTGATGATGATGATGCTGTTTCTTCATTCAATCACATGCTCCATATGCATCCTACACTTTCCATTGTTGAATTTAACAAGATCTTAACTTCTCTTGTTAAGACTAAAAACCATTACACAACTGCCATATCCCTTTCTCAACAATTAGAATCCAAAGGAATTACCCCTGATTTTGTTACTTTTAATATCTTGATCAATTGTTACTGCCACTTAGGTCAAATCAATTTCGCATTTTCTATATTAGCAAAAATTCTCAAAATGGGTTATCACCCAAATACCATAACATTGACTACTCTTATCAAAGGTCTATGCCTTAAGGGTAAGGTCAAGGAAGCTCTTCATTTTCATGACCATGTCGTGGCAAAGGGATTTCGGTTGAATCAAGTAAGTTATGGGACCTTAATTAATGGGTTGTGTAAAATGGGGGAAACAAGAGCTTCCCTTCAATTATTGAGGCAAATTGATGAAGGGAAATTGGTCAACACCAATGTCGTAATGTATACCACAATCATTGATAGTTTCTGTAAGGATAAATTTGTAGCCGATGCTTATGAGTTATATTCTGAAATGATCGCCAAGAAAATATCTCCTAATGTTGTCACTTTCACTACTCTAATCTATGGATTTTGTCTTGTTGGTCAATTGAAAGAAGCATTTGTTTTGTTTCATGAAATGCTATCTAAAAACATCAACCCAACTGTTTATACTTTTAGTATACTGGTTGATGCATTTTGCAAGGAAGGAGAGGTGAAAGAAGCTATCAATATGTTGGCTATGATGATTAAAGAAGGTGTAAAACCGGATGTTGTTACTTATAATGCTTTAATGGATGGGTATTGCTTAGTTAATCAAGTGAACAAGGCCATTAATATATTCAACACTATGACCGACAAGGGGGTGACTCCTAATGTTTGGAGCTACAATATTATAATTAATGGATTATGCAAGGTCAAAATGGTGGATGAAGCCGTGAATCTCTTTGAACAAATGAAAAGCATGAAGGTAACACCTGATACGGTAACATACAGTTCTCTTATTGATGGTCTGTGTAAATCAGGGAAAATTTCTTATGCGTGGGAGCTTGTGGATGAGATGCATTGTATAGGTCAACCAGCTAATGTAATCACTTTCAATTCTTTATTACATGCTTTGTGTACGAATCATCAACTAGACAAGGCAATTGCATTGGTTAAGAAAATTAAAGACCAAAATATTCAGCTCAATGTTACCACATACAATATTCTAATTGATGGACTATGCAAAGGTGGAAGACTTAAAAATGCACAAGTGGTTTTTCAAGAGCTTTTGACCAAGGGCTATCGCCTAACTGTCTGGACGTATAATATTATGATAAATGGGTTTTGTAAGGATGATTTGTTTGATGAAGCAATTGCCTTGCTTTCTAGAATGGAAGAAAATGGTTGCATTCCTGATTTTGTAACTTATGAAACAATTATTTATGCTCTCTTTGAAAAAGGCGAGAGAGATAAGGCAGAGAAACTTCTACGTGATATGGTATGTAGAGGTCTTTTGAAAAGGCAAAATTAGGTAAGATGCTTTCTAGTTACATAGGATTGGTATGAATAGGTTTGTAAACTGGTTCTGACTAGGAACAATTGACACTTAATACTCTAAATTTTGAACTCAATGTGTAATATCTATATGCATCTCTTACATCTGTTTTTCACATATAGGTCTATTATGGAGAATGCAAGTATCTAGTGCTGATTCAATAACTTGCAGTACTTTACTTTGACATTGCCGGTTTTGATAGAATGTCAAAGTAAATATTCATATGCATGGTTTTGCAGTACTTTCCTTTCAGAGACTCACAAACTAAATATTCATATGCATGGTTTTGGTAGAATATGAGTGTTCAATTGCATTTACCATACCATGTTCAGTAGGAGAATATGAAAATATTATTCTAGTTTTGTCAGTTCTTTAGATACTAATGTTGGTTTAATTGCATCTGAATCATATAATTAATGACATATGGATCCATTTTTTAACGAGTTTACAATTTACATATTGGTCCTTTGCTTCTTACTCCCTCCGTCTTATAATATAAGAGAAAAATGCCCATTTTTTTTGTCCCAAAATATAAGAGAAAGTGCACAAATATTTATATTTTCAAGAAAAGTTTACTCTCTCTCTTATCTCTGCCATAAACAACAACCAATAAAAATTATTTTTACACTTTTCATTGCAACTTTTTTACAAAATAGCATACTCACAATCATTATATTTTACTTTTTTTAATAAGTGTGATTTTTATTTTTTCTCTTATAATATGGGACGGAGGGAGTATAAGATTTGGTTCCCTGCGTGAAATCCGACCTGAAGCAATTAATATTAATTTTCCTTCTCGCCTTAGTAGTAAAGAGTTTGTTCTGCATTTGTAATTATTTGGTTAATTAACTCATCAAAGAAACATCAACTTATAAATGGCTTTCTTTTATTTTGTCATTGCTCTTGTATTCTAGCCATTTCCTCAATAGTAAAACCAATGATAGCATGTAATTTGCTAAGTTTCATTTCAATTTTTGTCTGTATTGTTGTTAAATTTGTATAATTGGTTACCAAAAAATTTATGCTAGGTTTGAGAATTTGAGCTATGTACATGCCTCACTACTGCGGATGTTTAAGGTACCACATGTTTTTCTAATTTATTTGGTTTATTGACCATTACTAGGATCATCTCAGTTATTTATTGCTTATTTGGTTATTTTCATAGATGTCTTTTGATTGTAGCTTTTGTTTTGATAATTCATTTGAACGCTAAATGGTTTGCACACTAAATGGCCTTCACTTTCCCATTTAATACAAGTCCACTTATCAAATGCCTTTTCACCTAAATCAGGGCTTAATGAGCAGATCATTAAGATAACTAGCATCTATTGTTGCTGCTACTGTCAATGGCGCTTGTAGAGGGTTGCACTGCCATGCTACACCGCTATAGTGTGCTGAAAAGAAACAAACTGTGATAGGATAGTTCGAACTGAAATTAACCGAACCAAACTTGTTTAGTTCAGTTTGTGAACTGTGGCAGTCACAATTCAATTTTATCTGTGCAGTTGGCGATTATTTGTAACGTTGTAACATACAGTACTCTCATTGATGGTCTGTGCAAATCAGGGAAAATTTCTTATGCGTGGAAGCTTGTGGATGAGATGCATCGTGTAGGTCAACCACCTGATGTAATCACTTACAATTCTTTATTACATGCTTTGTGTAGGAATCATCAACTCGACAAGGCAATTGCATTGGTTAAGAAAATTAAAGACCAAGATATTCAGCTTAGTGTTAACACATACAATATTCTAATTGATGGACTATGCAAAGGTGGAAGACTTAAAAATGCACAAGTGGTTTTTCAAGAGCTTTTGACCAAGGGCTGTCGCCTAACTGTCTGGACGTATAATATTATGATAAATGGGTTTTGTAAGGATGATTTGTTTGATGAAGCACTTGCGTTGCTTTCTAGAATGGAAGACAATGGTTGCATTCCTAATGTTGTGACTTATGAAACAATTATTTATGCTCTCTTCGAAAAAGATGAGAAAGATAAGGCAGAGAAACTGCTACGTGAAATGATATCTAGAGGTCTTTTGAAACGGTAAAGTTAGGTAAGATGCTTTCTAGTTATATTGGATTGTTTGGTTTGTAAACTGGTTCTGAGTATGAACAATTGTGTAACATCTATATGCATCTCTTACATCTATATTTTTCTAGTTAGTGCTGATGCAATAACTTGCAGTACTTTATTTGAAGCTTGCAGGGTTTTGCGTGAGATTGCAACCACTGCTTTGACATTGAGCTCTAGGATTGTGAAATGTTTTTGTGGTTCTAGATAACACTTACAGAAATTATGCGCGTCTAGCATTTATGCATAACATTACTACTTGCCTTGTAATTGTAATATCTTTAGCTGATGCAGCAAGATTACTTGTTGATCATCATTTTAGCAGTCCTATATTTCTTGTTTCCATTTTTCTTCTTTTTCATGATCTGTAGCTTTGTAACATGCTATGTATTCTTAACATGCTGTGCAGTATTGTAGAAATGAAGCAAAAACATTCAAAATGTGAGAGAATATGAGTGTTCAAATGCATTTACCAATTACCATACCATGTTCAGTAGGAAAATATGAAAATATTATTCTAATTTTGTGAGTTCTTTACATACTAATGTTGGTTTAATTGCATCTGAATCATATAATTAATGACATATTGGTCCTTTGCTTTGCTTCTTATAAGATTTGATCCCCTGCATTAAATCCGACATGAAGCAATTAATATTATTGTGTATCAAGTTAAGAAAGAAATATAATCAAAACAAGATAAGTATAAAAAATAGGATGAATACTGTCTGTTATATTTTATCAATTAAGGAGAAAATAGTTACAAAGAAAAATAAAAGGAAACAATAGAAATATCTATCTAGAATCACTAAATATATGCAGATTTTCCAACACTCTCTTCAAGTTGGTGCATAGATATCTATCATGCCCAACTTGCTTATCAAATGCTCAAAGGTGGGTCTGGTCAAGTTTTTGGTCAAGATATCCGCAGTTTGCTGACTTGAAGTCACAAAAGGTAGACATATAATTCAAGTATCTAACTTCTTCTTTATGAAATGCAGATAGTCTTACCACAAATCCAACGCAATATCATCTTTTCTGCTACACTCATGGGCGGAGACAAGGCCTGGTCAGCCCGGGCTCAACCCAAAAATTTTGGTATTTTAGGGGTAGTGTAGAGTAAAACAGAGACTTTTAAGGATTAATTTGGTAAAAAATGGAGATTTTTTTTGTTCAAAACTGAATTTTCATTTCAAAATAAAATTTTTGGTAGTTTAGGGATTAGTTTTAGGGTAAAACTGAGATTTTTAGAGATTAATTTAAGGTAAAATTGATATTTTTTTGTTCAAAACTGAGATTTTTGTTTAAACTTAAGATTTTGTCCAGGTTTTGTATATTTTCTGGCTCCGTCACTGGCTACACTTATTTTATGTTCATGTTGGTTTTCACCGCTTATAACACTCTGTCCCATACAACATCGCCGATCATACCGTTGTCCGATAAAATTTTCTCTTCAACTTAAGCGCCACTTTCGGATCACCTGAGTCACTCCTCCATTTCAACCACCCAACTTGGATTCGTTGGTTTACATCTCCTTCTATATTCAGTCATTTCAAGATATTTAAACCTTGTAACATGTAAGTTCATAGAGTATGTTCATGGAACAAATTGCTCATTGGTGATGCACCATGCTTGGACATAATGTATCCATTGCTGAGGTGTTGCAGCATTCATTACCGGATGTTAAAAGATTTGTTTAGATGCCTTTGTGGGGATATAGCTGATAATGTTGTTGTATGATAAATCTATGGATCTAAGGCATTATTTGGATTTAGTTATGTTGACTAAGATCATGTAAGTTGTTATTAAAGACATTGCATTGTATTAGTAGAATTAATGGTATTATGCAGAATTTATGAAAGTTGCATTGTATTACTAGCGGGACCTATCAACATGATGTGTGTCTGCTGATTTTTGACAGATAGTGTTCAACTACCAGCTCTGTTTGAGAATTATGAGCTCTCCTTTTTCATTTCATGTTTGTGGCTAGACATATTGGATGTGCAGTTGTGAAAATCGTTCGGATCGGATCAAATTTTGAATTCCTTTTTAAAATCGAACAAAACCACATACAAATATGTTAATATATTTGTTTTGGGTAAAATCGGATTATTCAAAACTGAACTGAGTTGTGTGTAATTTTATTTTTGAATTAAATGTTTTTTTGCTTCAAAAGCAAGCCATACCGTGCCACAATAGCCTTTACTACGACCACTACTCCAAGTCTCCAACCACCATCGACACCAATTCAACTATTGCGCAGGTGGGGACCTATTCAAGGCTAGGTGTGGCTATAGCCACACAAGCCTAGCCATAAAAAAATAAGTTTAAATTTTATTATTTATGACTATAAGTATATCGGAACACATATTAGTTTAAGTATTAATATAATTTTTAGTTCATAGTCTATTATTGATATTTTCAAGTCTTTTGCTATACGAACTTTTATTATTTTAAGTTATATAGTTTAATTTTATAATAATAAATATTAGCTTTGTTTGTCAAAAAAGAGTCAAAATTTTATTTATGATTTCATGTCCTTTGTTATACGTAAAAAAACTTAGTTTTTTTTTTGTTTTTTTTTTGTTTTTGAAGATTGTTTTGTTCCACCCTCAAGTGAATCCTCACATATTTGTTCATTGTAAAGGCGCGTTGTTGGATTTAGGTGTGTGGTGTTGTACTTAAGTTGAATGTGAGCCTTCACAAAACTTATCCTTTGTAAAAGGCGTCTCATTGGATTGAGATGTATGAGTGTTGTATATAAATTATCCTTACTCTCGAATTTCAATTAGTGTGAGTGTGAGATTTTTTGGATATACTGAGACATATATACATGTTATCCTAATTGTAATCTCATATATTGTTTCTTGTTTAACTAATTTATCGGCAGAGCTGGCTCAAAAGTTCCGCCAGCAAGGCCAAGGCCACAACTTTGGGCCTCTAGTTATTTTTTTTATCGAATCAATAACAGTTGTTTTTAAATTATAGTAATGCAAACTTATAAAAAAAAAGTTTGAAGCTGGTCTAGTGTTAGACGAGTCTATGTGTTAATTCCTTGGATGGGGGAGGATGAGGGTTTTACACTCCCTATAATCTTTTATTTTATTTTCAGTTTTAAATTATATTAAGCTCATTTGTTATTTCTTGATAACCAAACAAAATATCCCTACTAACCAAACAAAAATAAAAATATTTTACTACTTTTCTCTTCTAAGTGATCATTTATGTTGCCATAGAAGTCATACATGCAATGAAGCGGAAGACAAGAGGTAGTAGAGGTGATTTAGCCCTCAAAATTGATATCAGCAAAGCTTATGATCGTGTAGATTGGGGATTTCTAAGAGGTATATTGGAGAGATTGGGGTTCAATGCTGTTTGGATTAAGTGGATGATGATGTGTGTTAGTACGGTTAACTATTCAGTGCTCATGAATTTTGAAAAAGTGGGGCCTATCAACCCGGGAAGAGGCTTAAGGCAAGGGGATCCCCTCTCCCCTTATCTTTTTATTCTAGTGGCAGAAGGATTAACAGCTCTTATGAAACAAGCAGTAGGAATGGGTGACATACACGGAGTGAAGATTTGTCGTGGGGCACCGGTGGTGTCTCACCTCCTTTTTGCTGATGATTGTTTTCTTTTCTGCAGGGCATCTGTATCAGAGGCTACACGGTTACTTAATATTTTACGAATCTATGAGGAAGCAACAGGCCAACAAGTTAACTTGTCCAAATCAGAAGTTTTATTAGCCGTAATCTCAGTTTGGCGGCACAGGCGGATCTTGCATCGGTCCTTGGCGTGAAACATGTTCTTGGCACAAGTACATATTTGGGGCTTCCCTCTATGGTAGGTAGGAGCAAAAAGGCAGTTTTCTCTTTTCTCAAGGATCGTATATGGAAGAGAATGAATTTATGGAGAGGCCGACAACTATCTAAAGCAGGTAAAGAGGTGATGATAAAATCCGTGTTACAAGCGATTCCATCTTATATTATGAGCGTTTATTTGATACCATCTTCTGTAATTGCGGAAATCGAGCGAATGATTAATGGATTTTGGTGGGGGGGAGGAGAAAATAACAAAGGGATAAGATGGTTGGCTTGGGATAGATTGACGTGCCCCAAGAATTTAGGTGGGATGGGTTTTCGTGATTTTGTAGCCTTTAATAAAGCCATGTTAGCTAAACAAGGTTGGAGAATCATTCAAAATCCGGAGTCCTTGGTTTCTCAAATTTTTAAATCTAGATACTTTCCTAACTCATCTTTTTTTGATGCTAGCCTTGGTCATAATCCTAGTTTTTCTTGGAGGAGCTTATGGAGTGCTCGAGAGGTATTGTTGAAAGGGTGTAGATGGGTTATTGGTGATGGGAGGAAGGTGAGGGTGATGAGAGATCCTTGGCTCAAAGAGGGAGAGGGGCGGTGGGTGTGTTCACCTCAAAGAGAGGAAACTTATACCTTAAATGTCAACAATCTTATGCTTGATGGGCTTAAGAGATGAGATAAAAATAAGATTGAGGTGTTATTCACAAAAGAAGTGGCAGAACATATATTATCTATTCCTCTCTTTGAATCAACTAAAGAGGATAAGTTGGTTTGGGAAGGTGACAAAGAGGGAGCATACACGGTGCGGTCGGGTTACCAGCTACTTATGAGTGAGTCTTGGGGGAGAATTCAGGTTGGGGATGGTTCCGTTTGGGATAAGCTATGGAATGTTAATGCCCCACCCAAGAGTCGACATTTGGTTTGGAGACTTTGTAGAGCGTGTATTCCAACACGTTTGCGCTTATCACAACGACATGTTAACTGTCCTAGTAGTTGCCCAGTTTGCAATGATGGTTTAGAAGATGATTATCATGTTTTTTTCTCTTGTGCATATGCTACCGAATGTTGGATAACAGCTGGTCTGTCACATATTGTTCAACACAGATTAACATCTTTTAATAATGTTCCGGATTTAATTTTCAGCATTTGCAGCCAAGAAGATGAGGACACCGCCGGAAAGGTTGCATTACTACTTTGGCACATTTGGCAAAACCGCAATGATGCGGTGTGGAACTCGCACTCGGCCTCAGCTGCTACGGTGGGACAGCAATCTGCCGCAGCTTGGCAAGCCTGGAACAATGCCAAACAGCAGCTGCAGCAGCGCACATTACAACATCAGCAGCAGGTTGTCAACACAAGCTGGGAACAGCCGCCTATGGGATGGATCAAGTGCAACGTTGACGCAGGTTTTTCTATCGCAAATGGTGTTACAACGACAGCAGCCTGTTTTCGTGACAGTAGAGGGAACTTACTTTGTGCTCAAGCTCAACACTATAATGCAAGGATGTCAACATTAGAAGGGGAAGCAACGGCACTTCTTGACGCGGTTAATTTAGCTCAGCTGCAAGGGTTAAATTTTGTTATTTTTGAAAGTGATTCACAAACTCTTGTTAATTTCTTTGCATCTCATAACAGACATTTAGGGAGCTCAGATTTGTGTTCCATTGTTGCTAGGACTAAAGAGCTTCTAGCTAATTTGTCAAATTTTGAGGTTAAGTTTGTTAGGAGACAAGCGAATATGGTCGCTCACACCTTAGTTCGGGTAGCCATTTCTTGGTCTTGTCACCGTTTCTTTGAATTCATACCTTCTTGTATTGCTACTTTGATTAATAATGAGACATGTTAAGTTTGTTGGCTTAAAAAAAAAAAAGTGATCATTTCTGTTAAAAATTTATGTCTGGATCTGTCCCTACTACTAATCACAATTCAGTCAACATACGATCATCCAACCAACCACTATTAGGACCATCTCTTTGAGCACTATTAATAAAGAAGTTTTTTTTTTTATAAAATATTAATGGAGTGTTAGTTTCGTAATAATTTAAATAAAGTTTTTATTTATAATCGGGTAAAGAGCTTCATCATCTATTATAATCTTATTCAATTCGAGAATTTAGTCTCTACACTTTACACTTGTATGAAAAAATAATTTGTATACAAAAAAAAAAATTATACTCAATAATAGAAATGAGTTATTCGTACAAAATAAATAATCAGAAAGAGTTTTCTTTTATAAAATAATAAAAAAAAAAGAATTTTTTTGAATTAAAAAAAGAGTTGAAGCTTTGTAAATTATGATATTTTAACTACTTTTTTTATAGAAGAGGGTGTATTAATGTTCGTTTGGTCTGACTTTGTTTTAACTTACTAGTGTCCATTTGGTCAAACACATATTTTATGAAACTCTTAACTCTTATTAAAAAGAAGTGGCTTAGTACTAATGAAGAAAATACAGAGATTTGTTTCGACAAAATATATATGAGTCAAAGTTAGCAAGTATGACCCACATGAATTTCTCTGTGCCTCCCCCCCCCCCCCCACTTCTACTCCGCGCCCCCTCATTTCTCCGCGCCCCCAGCGCGCGTCCCCTACCCCTCTTGTATTTTTCACATGGGTCATACTTGTTAACTTCGACCCACATGGTCAAAGTTAGCAGCCCCTATATATATTATGTGAAAAGAAGATAAATACAAAGTACAAACAATATCAAAATATTTTAGTTTAAAATATGATAATAAGTACTTTTAAATACAAAAAATTCTCCCTTAACCAAGGGTTGAGGGTTCGATTCTCACATTCACATTGAGTGAAACAAATTTAAATCCTTGAGCCAACTATCTCACCCATTGAGTGCCTCCAATCTAGCGAGGATTAGTCGCTGCGTTAAGTGGTGGATACCCCAATCTCGACAAAATAATACAAAAAATATAGAGAATATGATTGATCTATCGTGGCTCATCCTCCTTTCATCAAGGATCAAGAGTTCAATCCTCACCCTTTCTTCATTCATTTTTGGCTTAAATATACTTTTGGTCCTCTAAATATTTTCAAGGTTTCACTTTGGTCCTTTAACTATTTTTTGTTCTGTTTTGGTCCTTTAACTATTTTTTCGTTCTGTTTTGGTCCTCTAACTTTCATTATGTTAATCTATTTGGTCCTAATTATCGTTAGAAAAATGTCAAAAACGTTAATTTTGCGTATGTGGCACTTAGGGACTTGGTGGGTTTTGTGTGAGATCCAATAGGAAAACGCCACGTGGCCAAAGACCTTCTTCTTCCTACTTATTCATCGCGTACGGAGCTTCCTCCATCACTGTCTCCGTTCACATCACCGGTGATCTTTTTAATCACGAAAGCTTACGAAATGATACTCCAAAACCTCTCATTATTCAAGATGAATCCAAATCTAATGTCCGTTTTCTCAATAGAGGCTTCTACCTCTCGTTTTTGACATTTTTCTAACGGTTATGGCCAAGTAAGTTAACGGAATGAAAATTAGAGGACTAAAACGGAACGAAAAATAATTAAATGACCAACTTAAAACCTTAAAAATACTTAGAGGATAAAAAATATATTTAAACCCGGTAATAAAATTTTCTTCATTTTTTATATTTTAAATTTTCTGACGTGAAAGAAGCACTACTAAGTTCGGAGATAAATTCTGTCATTAAATAGTTCGGAGATAAATTCGAAGATTAAACATCAATCAAAGTTAACCCTAACAAGGGATTATGCATTCTCTCTTTCTTCTTTTATTCCCAAATTTACTCATTTTCTTCATACCATTCATCATGTTGATGTTGATGATGATGTTGTTTCTTCATTCAATCGCATGCTCCATATGCATCCTACTCCTTCCATTGTTGAATTTAACAACATTTTAAGTTCCCTTGTTAAGGCTAAAAACCATTACACCACTGCCATATCCCTTTCTCAACAATTAGAGTCCAAAGGAATTACCCTTGATTTTGTTACTTTCAATATCTTGATCAATTGTTACTGTCACATGGGTCAAATCAATTTTGCATTTTCTATATTGGCAAAAATTCTCAAGTTAGGTTATCACCCAGATACCATAACATTGAATACTCTTATCAAAGGTCTATGTCTTAATGGTATTGACCATGATGATGAAAGAAGGTGTAAAACCGAATGTTGTTACTTATAATGCTTTAATGGATGGGAATTGCTTAGTTAATCAAGTGAACAAGGCCATTAGTATATTCAACACTATGACCGATAAGGGGGTGACTCCTGATGTTAGGAGCTACAATATTATAATTAATGGATTATGCAAGGTCAAAATGATGGATGAAGCCGTGAATCTCTTTGAACAAATGAAAAGCATGAAGGTAACACCTGATACGGTAACATACAGTTCTCTTATTGATGGTCTGTGTAAATCAGGGAAAATTTCTTATGCGTGGGAGCTTGTGGATGAGATGCATTGTATAGGTCAACCAGCGGATATAATCACTTTCAATTCTTTATTACATGCTTTGTGTAGGAATCATCAACTCGACAAGGCAATTGCATTGGTTAAGAAAATTAAAGACCAAGATATTCAGCTTAGTGTTCGCACATACAATATTCTAATTGATGGACTATGCAAAGGTGGAAGACTTAAAAATGCACAAGTGCTTTTTCAAGAGCTTTTGACCAAGGGCTGTCGCCTAACTGTCTGGACGTATAATATTATGATAAATGGGTTTTGTAAGGATGATTTGTTTGATGAAGCACTTGTGTTGCTTTCAAGAATGGAAGACAATGGTTGCATTCCTAATGTTGTGACTTATCAAACTATTATTTATGCTCTCTTTGAAAAAGATGAGAGAGATAAGGCAGAGAAACTTCTACGTGAAATGATATCTAGAGGTCTTTTGAAACGGTAAAGTTAGGTAAGATGCTTTCTAGTTACATAGGATTTGTTTGAATAGGTTTGTAAACTGGTTCCGAGTATGAACAATTGTGTAATATTTATATGTATCTCTTACATCTATATGTTTCTTGTTAGTGCTGATGCAATAACTTGCAGTACTTTATTTGGAGCTTGCAGGGTTTTGCTTGAGATTGCAACCATTGCTTTGACATTGAGTTCTAGGATTGTGAATTTTTTTTACTGCTTCTAGATAACACTTACAGAAATTATGTGCGTCTAGCATTTATGCATAACATTACTACTTGCCTTGTAATTGTAATATCGTTAACTGATGCAGCAGGATTACTTGTTGATCGTCATTTTAGTGCTCCTATATTTCTTGTTTCCATTTTTCTTCTGTTTCCATTCTTAACTTGCTGTGCAATATTGTAGAAATGAAGCAAAAACATTCAAAATTTGAAATCTTTCCTTACAGAAACTCACATACTAAATATTTATATGCATGGTTTTGAGAGAATATGAATGTTCAAATGCATTTTACCATACCATGTTCAGAAGGAGAATATGAAAATATTATTCTAATTTTATGAGTTCTTTACATGTCGGTATTCGAGCAGTGTCTAAAGCGTGTCTAAGGATTATCGGTGTCTGAAAACTACCTGACTAACTGACAAGATATTTTAAAAAGGTGTGCGCTTCATATCAATCGTGTACCTTTTATTTGTTTTTGCTTAAATAATTGTTTATTTTTAGAGATATTGTCGATGAACATTCAAAGCAAATAAAAGTGTTGGGTGTTGCAATTTGAGTTATTGTCTGAAGCTCTTGGCCTAAACTCTTCTTACTTATATGAATTGGACTGAAGCATTTTATATCATGGGACAGTACTATCCACAATGCCCTGAACCAGAATTAAGTATGGGAATTGCAAAACACGCTGATTGTAACTTCATGACATTATTTCTTCAAGATCAATTAGATGGTCTACAAGTTCTTCGCGATAACCAATAGGTTAATGTTCCTCCTGTGCATGAAGCTCTTGTCGCAAATATATGGGATATGCTACAGTCTACAGGTAACTTTTGTAATAGTTTATGTTTTCTGTTTTAAATATGGGATATGCTCGTTAACCAGACTCGTTAGGTATGCTGTATTCCTCAAGTCTACAATTTCTGAACATAAAAAATCTCGGCATAAATTACAATAGTATTGGTTTAGCTTATCAATAAGTTTAAGATGTGGCTTCATATCAGGTTTTTGAAGCTTTTGTCTTTAGTGTTTGACTACTCTTATCAAAGGCCTATGTCTTAATGCTCGTATTCAGAAAGCATTTCAGTTGAATCACGTAAGTTATAGGACCTTGATAAAATGGTTTGTGATAAATGGTTTCCTTCTCCAAAGCTTGAAAGTTTATTCTTGAACGGATGCACGTTGCTTAAGAGCCTTCTCCAAATAAACTTCCATCATCAATATTGCATACAAAAAAACCTTGGAATCTTTTTCTTTCCTATCAGTGATCGTCTTGTGAATCCATTGAAAGGTGAACGCGACACTTGTATCACCTTACATAAAGTACTTCCTGAGTGTAAAACCCTTAATCTTTGGTACCGATGTTCCTTTCTTGTCCGAAATCCCTGACAGTGTCTCCTTACTATCTGCATTAGAGTCTTTAACACTAGTTGAAATGGCCATTAGAAGCTTGCCCGAACCATTATGTATCTTCCCCGGCTCAAATGTCTTTATGTTTACAATTGTAAAATGCTTTAATCTATTCCGGCGCTTTCACAGTTCATTCCATATTTCGTTATCTGTAATTGTGAATCTGTTGAGAAAGTATTGAGTTCAACGAGTGAAACATCTGACAAAGCCAAGTGTGGTTTTCTTCTCCTTAACTCCATCAAATTGGATCCACATTCATACCAAACAGTTTTGAAAGATGCTATTGATGGGATTGAACTTCGAGCAAGACTGAATTCTGAAAATGAAGAAGACGCATCTTTAGATCATCATGATGGTATTATTTGGTACTTGTTACCTGCTATGCCTGTCAGAAAATGTTGGTTTCATTACCCTTCTACACAAGTTTCTGTCACTCTTGAGCTTCCTCCTAATTTGCTAGGTTTTGCCTACTACATGGTTCTTTCTCAAGACCATATGGGATATGGTGTAGCTTTTGGATGTGAGTGCTACTTGGACTATAGTTCAGGTGAAAGGATCTATATAACAAGTTTCGCAAGAGCCAACATCTTCGGTTTGTTATGGCCGAATAACGATAAGTCAATCCATATAGTGTCAGATCATATGTTTTTATGGTATGATCCGGCAGTTTGCAATCAGATAATGGAAGCAGTTGAAGAAATAAAAGCCATTAATGATGTGAACACCACCAGTAACAATCAAAAGCTTACGTTTAGATTCTTCGTTGATGAAACTCTTTATGACGAAGTAGCGATGAAAGAGTGTGGGTTTCACTGAATATATCAAGAAGAAATAGTTTCTTCAACAACTCTTGAGTTCCTTGAGGAAGAAGAAACTGTGTTTTCATCTGATTTTTAGTCTGATGATCAAGAAAAAAATAGTTCCTCCAACAAATTTTGAATCAGATGATCAAGAAGAAATAATTCCTTATTCCTCCAACAAAGAACGAAAGCAATGTGTCTTTCGAACTCTGTCGTGAAGCCTAGAATTTGATGATAAAGAAGACTTGAGATACAAACCGTTCGGGTCAGGCCAAATTTTGAATTCCTTTCTAAACTCGAACAAGACCACATAAAAATATGTTAATATTTATTTATTATTATTAGTATGATATACTGGATCAATCTTTAAATTCTTGGGTCAGTTATCCCACCCATCGAGGTGCCTCCAGTCTAGCGAGGGAATAGTCACTGTGTTCGGCGGTGGATGCCCCGGTCTCGACCAAAAAAAAAAGATATACTAGATCAATCTATATGAATTGTTGGTTGTTGGTTTTTAATATTTTTTTAACAATATTTATTAGTTGAATTTACTATCCTCTTCTACTATTTCATACGTTTCAAACATAATTCATCAGTGATATTTTTAATTGTTAATTTTTAGTAAATTATATGACCTATTTTGCATTAAAACTTTTTTTAATATTAAAACATAATCCATCATTAAACTATTTCATACCTCATCTTTATACTTTTTTCTTGTTTACAACGGAGCTGAAAATCAAATTCAGGATCTCTAACATATTACTTAAACCCATCACCACTAGAGCCGGAACAAATGAGCTGAACAAAACCCACAGACTTGTGCGGGCTAGGTTTCAAAAATGGTAGCCCAAATGCAAATGAACTTTTTTGGCCTAAGCCAATATTGACCTCCCCATTGGATTGGGTTTAGTCAGGCTTCTTTATAAAAATAATATCAATAAATACATAAAAAATTACCATCTAATTGAAAAATTATTATAAATAATATAGTTTAATGTTAATGTTCAATAAAAATGGTCATATTTATGTAAAACTTTAATAAAAAATAAGTTTTTAATATATATTAAGTGATGATTACATTCAATTATATCTCAATAAAATTAATAATTATGAAATATTAATACATCAAAGTCACTTAAAAAAAATCGAATAAACTAAAAATAAAATAAAATAAATGGGATCAGCAACCCATAAAACAAAATTAAAGACCAAGATATTCAGCTTGATGTTCGCACATACAATATTCTAATTGATGGACTATGCAAAGGTGGACGACTTAAATATGCACAATTGGTTTTTCAAGAGCTTTTGACGAAGGGCTATCGCCTAACTGTCTGGACGTATAATATTATGATAAATGGATTTTGTAAGGATGGTTTGTTTGATGAAGCACTTGCCTTGCTTTCTAGAATGGAAGACAATGGTTGCATTCCTGATGTTGTGACATATGAAACAATTATTTATGCTCTCTTTGAAAAAGGTGTGAAAGATAAAGCAGAGAAACTTCTGCGTGATATGATATCTATAGGTCTTTTGAAAAGGCAAAATTAGGTAAGATGCTTTCTAGTTACATAGGATTGGTTGAATAGGTTTGTAAACTGGTTCTGACTATGAACAATTGACCCTTAATACTCTAAATTTTGAACTCAATGTGTAATATCTATATGCATCTCTTACATCTGTTCTTCACATATATATTATGGAGAATGCAAGTATCTAGTGCTGATGCAATAACTTGCAGTACTTTACTTTGACATTGCAGGTTTTTTTCGACAATGTGACATTGCAATCATTAATTTGACATTGAGCCTTAGGATTGTGAAAATTTTGTGCTTCTAGATAACACTTACAGAAATTATGTGCATCTAGCATTCATGCATAACATTACTACTTGCGTTGTAATTGTAATATCTTTAGCTGATGCAACAGGATTACTTGTTGATCGTGATTTTAGTGATCCTATATTTGTTATTTCCATTTTTTCTTCTTTTTCCATGTTTTGTAGCTTCGTAACATGCTATGTATTCTTAACTTCCTTTGCAATATTGTAGAAATGAAGCAAAAAAATTCAAAATTTGAAATCTTTCCTTGTTGATCGTGATTTTAATGATCCTATATTTGTTATTTCCATTTTTTCTTCTTTTTCCATGTTTTGTAGCTTCGTAACATGCTATGTATTCTTAACTTCCTTTGCAATATTGTAGAAATGAAGCAAAAAATTCAAAATTTGAAATCTTTACTTTCAGAGACTCACATACTAAATATTCATATCTTTCCTTTTCGCGTCGTTTCTGTGTCCCTTTGTTTAAAAAAAAATACTCGATTTCGACACAGCAAAAAAAAATCTGGTGCGGTTTGTACGGGCGTCGTCTGGGTGTCCGCGTCAGAGCCGTGTCGGGTTCGCCGATTCGTTAATTGGTTTGAGAATTTGAGCTATGTACATGCCTCACTACTGCGGATGTTTAAGGTACCACCTGTTTTTCTAATTTATTTTGTTTATTTACCATTACTAGGATCATCTCAGTTATTTATTGCTTATTTGGTTATTTTCATAGATGTCTTTTGATTGTAGCTTTTGTTTTGATAATTCATTTGAACGCTAAATGGTTTGCACACCTAAATGGCCTTCACTTTCCCATTTAATACATGTCCACTTATCAAATGCCTTTTCACCTAAATCAGGGCTTAATGAGCAGTTCATTAAGATAACTAGCATCTATTGTTGCTGCTACTGTCAAAGGCGCTTGTAGAGGGTCGCACTGCCATGCTACACCGCTATAGTGTGCTGAAAAGAAACAAACTGTGATAGGATATGATAGGATCCAAATAAGCCAGTTAACAGAGGAAACCAATAAAACAGTGAATAAGAGCGAAATTTAGTGAATGGAAAATCTTATTTAGTAATAAACCATATCAGAGTTCAAATGGGATAGATAAGCAGGGTGATAGATAATAAGTTGGGTGATGGAAAACCTATTAATTTTAGTGAGGGAATTACAATGGGTGATAGATAAGCTGGAAATAAGCGATTATGCAGAAAATAAACTGGCTCTTCGAGAGGCCAAACTCTCCCAATAGCTACTACTAGCTGAATCTCTGCCTGCTGATTTATGAATAGAGTGTGACTTATATAGCACACTCATAACCATTCATTGGCTGCCAGCTGGCTCATTCACACTTCCCTCCCTTTGGTTAGTTAGAGCTGACAGCTCATTATCCCTTGTGGCCCTGTGCTTACCTTTTCTTGTGTAAACTATGCTAAACCTATCAGGATAGTTCGAACTGAAATGAACCGAACCAAACTTGTTTAGTTCAGTTTGTGAACTGTGGCAGTCACAATTCAATTTTATCCGTGCAGTTGGTTTATCATTTTTTTTTATGTTTTAATCGACCTAGAGGATCCCATCTGGTGATATATGTCGGTATTCGACCAGTGTCTAAAGTGTGTCGAAGAATTATTGGTGTCTGAAACCTACCTGCTTGTGATATATCTGCAGGTTGCTGACTTGAAGTCACAAAAGGTAGACACAAATGATCAGAAAATTACAAGACTTTTTCTTGACTAATGAAGATTCTTTGAGTATATGCTACCTTTTGTGATAGTGGCGTGCTCAACGAAGTTCCTCTCGTAATTATTATTTCTTCAACACTCAAACTTACGTAAGCCAAAGCTCAAAGACTCCTCGAGCACATACTACTTCTTGAGATAATCAGCTCCTCGACATCTCCTCTTGGGATAACCAGCTTGACAGATGC
The DNA here is from genome assembly GCA_951804385.1 of Trifolium dubium. Taxonomy (NCBI): domain Eukaryota; kingdom Viridiplantae; phylum Streptophyta; class Magnoliopsida; order Fabales; family Fabaceae; genus Trifolium; species Trifolium dubium. The sequence goes on along the minus strand of OX638062.1, from coordinate 10,789,044 downwards.
GTCCCACTCCCACATCATGATATGGTCGACATGCTTGGCCTGAATACTCCTCAAGTCATATGCTCCTGTTCTGGACTAGGCACAAGCCTCAGATCTTACCCTCGGCCTAAAGGGCAGACTAGCTCAGTACGTTAAAATCACTATTCGACATTAGGCTTCGAGACTCATTGGAGAATAAGACCAACACGCTAGCACTTGCTCCGCGTCCTTATCCAATATAAGTTTCATGATCTTCACCCAAGGTTCGACATGCTCGCTACGCCAGACATAATGGATAGAACCTCAACACGAAGGAACTTAACCACTCACACCGGAATATGTGGACGCGGGAGGCTCGAAGCCTATCTGGCTGCCTAACTCACAGTTGCCAACAACAAGGACGTAAAACTTGCTATTCTGGTAACTGTGGTTCTACGCTGAGGCTATATATACTTCTCTAACATAAAAACTACTATTGCTCTGATGGATTTCATTTTAACTTCAAAATTCCATTAAATTAGTTAGTTGTTCCTTTTGTTACCTTTTAGGTAGTTTATATGTCCCTTCCATTAACTGAAACATGTATGCTAATTATGGAGTTATAATACACTATCAGTTAGGTAGAAAGTAGCATCAAAATAAAAAATCAATAAGGCAGAAAGTAGCTTTGAAAAGTATAATGGAAAGATTATAATGTTGTTAAGGTACATAGTCTTCACCTTAGAAACCAATTTTATAGTATTGAGTTGGACCACAACTCAAATAACATTTTCTTCATCAAGTATCATACAAGATAAAATTTGTTCAATACTGTAAATTTTTGTCCTGTGTTGTTCTGCCTTGTACTATTCTGTCCAGTACTTTTATTTTGCAGATCAAACGAACCCTAAGAGTTAGCACGTTCAGTTAGACTCAACCTAAATTCTAAGGATGAACATCTATGTTACCGTTGTTGATTTATTTTTTATGCATCCCAATTAATGCTGTTGGTCTCTGTTGGAAATATCCATTGCTGCGGTGTTGCAACATTCACTACTGGAAGTTAAAGAATTGTTTAGAAGCCAGCCTTGTGGGGATATAGCTGATATTGTTGTTGTATGATAAATCTGTGAATCTAAGTCATTATTTGGATTTATTTATGTTGACTAAGATCATGTAAGTTGTTATTAAAGACATTGCATTGTATTAGTAGAATTAATTGTATGCAGAATTTATGAAAGTTGCATTGTATTACTAGCGGGACCTATCAACATGGTGTGTGTCTGCTGATTTTTGACAGATAGTGTTCAACTACCAGCTCTGTTTGAGAATTATGAGCTCTTCATTTTCATTTCATGTTTGTGGCTAGACATATTGGATGTGCAGTTGTGAAAATCATTCGGATCAGATCAAATTTTGAATTCCTTTTTAAAATCGAACAAAACCACATACAAATATGTTAATAAATTTTTTTGGGTATAATCGGAATTTTCCTAAGTGAGTCATTCAAAACTGAACTGAATTGTGTGTAATGTTATTTTTCAATTGAATTTGTTTTGCTTCAAAAGCAACCCATACCGCACCACAATAGGCTTTACTACAACCACTACTCCAACCACCATTGACACCAATCCGACTACTGCTCATAAGCAGACCTATTCAAGGTTAGGTGTGGCTATAGCCACACCAGCCTAGCCAAAAAAAAATAGTTTAAATTTTTTTATTGATGACTATAAGTTTTTTGGTACACATATTGTTTTTTTGAACAAGTCAAAATGATATATATAAATAAATGACCAAAAAAGTCAACCCCATAGGTCAAATAGCATTTACATCAATACTCAACAAAACAAATGAAGCAAACAATCCAGCAAACTCAAGAACCCAAACACACTGAGTCCTCAACCACTGAAAAGAGTGCCGCTTGATTGACTCCAACATATGAGAAGTCGAATGCGTCGAATTGTTGAAGAGACGCTGATTTCACTCGGTCTAGATAACCCATACACAAACAAGTCCTTTATTATACGAAGTCGAAGAGTGTTATTTTTTAAGTTATATAGTTTAATTTTATTTTTTTGGTAAGGATATAGTTTAATTTTATAATAATAAGTATTAGCTTTATTTGTCAAAAAATGGTAGATAACTAATTAAATTTGTATTAATGAGTAAAACAAGCGATTAAATTAACATTTAATTTTTCAAGTTAATATGAGTATATGAAATAAAAATGAAGAAATTATAAGTTTTTTTTTAATAAGTTATAAGTTAATTGAACTTGCTTATATCAAAGTAAACTAATATAAGGTCATGACATAAAATTATAAATAAGTTTTTTTCCTTCAATATAAGCTTATTATAATGAGTCATAAAATAGTATTTATGATTTTCATGTCTTTTGTTATACGTAGAATTTTTTATTTTATTTTATTATTTTTGGAGATTGTTTTGTCCACCCTCAAGTGAATTCTCATAGATTTGTCTTTTGTAAAAGGTGTGTTGTTGGGTTTATGTTTATGGGTGTTGTATATAAACTACCCTTAGTCTAGAATTCCAAATTTTTAGATGTACCGAAACAGTTGCCCCCAATTGAGGCTAAGAAAATAGAGGTGTGTAGCGCTTGCCCCCACGTTCTAATGCCAATGTTCTGTTCCACCCTCAAGTGGGTTACACCGCGTTCCGAGTTATTGTCCACTTTAAGCCGCATGTGAGCCCTCACATATTTGTCCTTTGTAAAGACGTCTCGTTGGGTTGAGATGTATATAAACTATCCTTAATCTCAAATGTCAATCAGTGTGAGACTTTTTGGTTGTACTGGGACATATATACATATTATACTAATAGTAATCTCATATTATATATTATTTGTTGTTTAACTAAATTATCAGTAGGATCAGCCTAAAAGTTGTGCAAACTTATTAAACAAATTTGCAGTTGGGGAGGATGAGAGTTCTACTCTGATAATCTTTTATTTTATTTTCTGTTTTAAATTGTATTAAACCCATTTGTTATTTTTTAATAACTAAACAAAATATCCCTAGTAACCAAAAAATTTATTTTGAAGAGAAAAAAAAATGTATTTTTTATTAGGGGGTCCAATTTTATCATGGACAAATTACACTAATCTCCCTTGATATATTTTTAAATAACACAAACACCCCCTCTTATTTTTAACAAAACAACCTCCCTTATTTTGTTATCAAATTGACACTAACCTCCCTTAGACCTTAACCCCGTTAAATATCTGTTAAATATCCGTTTGGTAAGATGTTAACTCTCCAGTCTCCACCCACCAAAACCTTTCCAATTATATCGATCTTCTCTTCTATCGGTGTTCTAGAACTATCATCTTCATCTACTCATTAAGAAAACTACAAATTAAGAAACCCAAAAAGCATGTACATAATCAACATAAACAATAACTCTATGTATTTTAGATGGAACAAAAAAAATTTCAAAATTTTTTTTGACGGAAGTGGCATCATTTGAACATTTTTGGTAATATGTTTAAGAGGATAAAGGTGGTCAAATCTCTCATTTAATCTGGCTAGCAACAACGTGGAATTTTTGGAAGAATCGCAACAATGTTGTTTTCAAGGGAGTCATCCCGAATGTTTCTGTTCTCCTGGATGAAATTAATTTTTTTTTCATGGTTGTGATTTAGTGGACGGTTTGCTCGTCATTCTTGTATTCCGTTCTCCGATTAATGTGTTGATCCTATGCAATTTTTGTCTATTTTTTAACTTTTAATTGTAAGAGATTGAGTACCCCTTATACTCCTTTATAATAATAATAATAATTCTCTTTGCTTATCAAAAACAAAAACACTGCAGGGGAGGTCAGTGGTGAGTAAAAAAATTGAGGAGATGTTAGGTGAGTATATTTTCCCTTTTTATCATTTGCTTTGGACCTCCAAAAAGTCGAAACCGACACTAATTTGTTAAAATAAAATTTTATTTTTAGTTTCAGTTAAAATGTTAAGCTCCATTAAAAATTTATGTCTAGATTTGTCTCTATTACTAGTCAAAATTCAGTCAACATACGATCATCCAACCAACCACTATTAAGACCACCTCTGACCACTACTAATAAAGAAGTTTTTTTTTTTTATAAAATAATAATGGAGTGTTAGTTTTATAATAATTAAAATAAAGGTTTTATTTATAACCGAATAAAGAGCTTCATCATCTATTATAGTTCTATTTGATTCGAGGATTTAGTCTCTACACTTTGCCCTTGTATGAAAAAAATATATGTATACAAAGAAAAAGTTTTAATTTTTACTTTTTATACTCAATAATAGAAATGAGTTATTTGTATAAAAATAAATAATCAGAAAGAGTTTCTTTTATAAAATAATCAAAAAAGAGTTTTTTTTTACAAGAATTAAAAAAAGAGTTGAATCTTGTAAATTATGATATTTTAACTACTTGTTTACAGAAGAGGGAGTAATAGTGTCCGTTTGGCTTGATTTTGTTTTAACTTTATTTATCTTTAAGTCATAAGTAGGGTTAAGCACATATTTTATGAATCTCTTATTAAAAATAAGTGGTTTAGTACTAATGAAGAAAATATAATGATTTGTCTCGAAAAAACAATATATATATATATATATATATATATATATATATATACACACTATGTAAAATGAAGATAAGTACAAAGTACAAACTATATCAAAATAGATAAGTACTTTTAAATACAAAAACCAAGAGGGTGTGGTTGAACGTTAGGGCTCATCCTAGTGCCGGCCCTGACTTTTTGGAGATCCAAAGCAAAAAATAAAAATGGGCCCCTAATAATTATTATTTTTATTTTAAAAACAAAATTGTTTATTTACCATCAAAATAAAGAAAATCATATATTTAACCAATAACATCAAAAATAATTTAAAGCTTAAAACAACTTTTACACTTAAAAAGAGCTGAGTCAAACGAAGCCTTATGTATATATTTTTTTGTCAAGTAACTTAATGACTATGGTGATTAAATGAAGTATTCAAGATTCGAAGGTTCAGTAGTATGTGAATCTGTGATGTCTATGGTATAAATTATAATATTTTTAGATAGATTAATATGTATATTTTGTTCTACTTTTAGTCAAAATTAATTATAGAGTTGAACCCATGAGTATAATTAAATGGTTCTGGTCATCTTCCAAACACAATTACGAAGATTGAATTATAGTTTTTTCAATTAAATTCAACATCAATTACCACCCGGACTCAACGGGACCCCGAATGATTGTGTAAACCCTTTCGTCGTTTGTGTATACTTTTTTTTACCGTTAAAAATCAATATTTGAACTAAAAAATGGTTCGGAATTTACGTTCCGAACTTTTTTAAAGGGTAAAAAGGTCATTTTTGGGGGGTGAAAGAGAATGGTGGGGTGGATTTAGAATTTTTCATTTGATACATCTATCTCTTTCATTCATTCATTCCGCGACTTTACAGTACACCAATGTTGTCTCTCTCACTTTCACTTTCTTCTTCAAAGTTAACCCTAACAAGGTATTATGCTTTTTCTCTTTCTTCTTCCATTCCCAAATTTACTCATTTTCTTCATACCATTCATCATGTTGATGTTGATCATGATGATGCTGTTTCTTCATTCAATCGCATGCTCCATATGCATCCTACTCCTTCCATTGTTGAATTTAACAACATTTTAAGTTCCCTTGTTAAGACTAAAAACCATTACACAACTGTTCATTACCTTTTTCAACAATTACAATTCAATGGAATTACCCCAATTTTGGTTACTTTCAATATCTTGATCAATTGTTACTGTCACATGGGTCAAATTAATTTTGCATTTTCTATATTGGCAAAAATTCTCAAGTTAGGTTATCACCCAGATACCATAACATTGAATACTCTTATTAAAGGTCTATGTCTTAATGGTAAGGTCAAGGAAGCTCTTCATTTTCATGACCATGTCGTGGCAAAGGGATTTCGGTTGAATCAAGTAAGTTATGGGACCTTAATTAATGGGTTGTGTAAAATGGGGGAAACAAGAGCTTCGATTCAATTATTGAGGCAAATTGATGAAGGGAAATTGGTCAACACCAATGTGGTAATGTATAGCACAATCATTGATAGTTTGTGTAAGGATAAATTTGTAGCTGATGCTTATGAGTTATATTCTGAAATGATCGCGAAGAAAATTTCCCCTGATGTTGTCACTTTCAATACTCTAATCTATGGATTTTGTCTTGTTGGTCAACTGAAAGAAGCATTTGGTTTGTTTCATGAAATGGTATCTAAAAACATCAACCCATGTATTTATACTTTTAATACATTAGTTGATGCATTTTGCAAGGAAGGCGAGGTGAAAGAAGCTATCAATATGTTGGCTATGATGATTAAAGAAGGTGTTAAACCGAATGTTGTTACTTATAATGCTTTAATGGATGGGTATTGCTTAGTTAATCAAGTGAACAAGGCCATTGATATATTTAACACTATGACCGACAAGGGAGTGGTTCCAAATGTTCGAAGCTACAATATCATTATTAATGGATTGTGCAAGAATAAAATGGTGGATGAAGCCGTGAATCTCTTTGAACAAATGAAAAGCAAGAAGATAACACCCGATACAGTAACTTACAATACTCTTATTGATGGTCTGTGCAAGTCAGGGAAAATTTCTTATGCGTGGGAGCTTGTGGATGAGATGCATGGTATTGGTCAACCAGTCGATGTAATCACTTACACTTCTTTAGTACATGCTTTATGCAATAATCATCATCTAGACAAGGCAATTGTGTTGGTTAACAAAATGAAAGGCCAAGGTATTCACCCAAATATGTACACATACAATATTCTAATTGATGGACTATGCAAAGGTGGACGACTTAAATATGCACAATTGGTTTTTCAAGAGCTTTTGACGAAGGGCTATCGCCTAACTGTCTGGACGTATAATGATGGTTTGTTTGATGAAGCACTTGCCTTGCTTTCTAGAATGGAAGACAACGGTTGCATTCCTGATGTTGTGACATATGAAACAATTATTTATGCTCTCTTTGAAAAAGGTGTGAAAGATAAAGCAGAGAAACTTCTGCGTGATATGATATCTAGAGGTCTTTTGAAAAGGCAAAATTAGGTAAGATGCTTTCTAGTTACATAGGATTGGTTTGAATAGGTTTGTAAACTGGTTCTGACTATGAACAATTGACACTTAAAACTCTAAATTTTGAACTCAATGTGTAATATCTATATGCATCTCTTATATCTGTTTTTCACATATAGGTCTATTATGGAGAATGCAAGTATCTAGTGCTGATGCAATAACTTGCAGTACTTTACTTTGACATTGCAATCATTACTTTGACATTGAGCCTTAGGATTGTGAAAATTTTGTGCTTCTAGATAACACTTACAGAAATTATGTGCATCTAGCATTCATGCATAACATTACTACTTGCCTTGTAATTGTAATATCTTTAGCTGATGCAGCTGGATTACTTGTTGATCGTGATTTTAGTGATCCTATATTTGTTATTTCCATTTTTTCTTCTTTTTCCATGTTTTGTAGCTTCGTAACATGCTATGTATTCTTAAATTCCTTTGCAATATTGTAGAAATGAAGCAAAAACATTCAAAATTTGAAATCTTTCCTTTTAGAGACTCACATACTAAAAATTCAATATGCATGGTTTTGATAGAATATGAGTTACCATACCATGTTCAGTAGGAGAATATGAAAATTTTATTCTAGTTTTGTGAGTTCTTTAGATACTAATGTTGGTTTCATTCCATCTGAATCATATAATTAATGACATATTGATCCTTTTTTAAACGAGTTTACATATTGGTCCTTTGCTTCTTATAAGATTTTGTTCCCTGCGTGAAATCCACCATGAAGCAATTAATATTAATTTTCCTTCTCGCCTTAGCAGTAAAGAGTTTGTTCTGCATTTGTAATTATTTGGTTAATTAACTCATCAAAGAAACATCAACATACAAATGGCTTTCTTTTATTTTGTCAATTCCCTTGCACTCTAGCCATTTCCTCAATAGTAAAACCAATGATAGCAAGTAATTTGCTAAGTTTCATTTCAAATTTTCTCTGTATTGTTGTAAATTTGTATAATTGGTTACCAAAAATTTTATGCTAGGTTTGATAATTTGAGCTATGTGCATGCCTCACTACTGCGGATCTTTAAGGTACCACATGTTTTTCTTGGCGTGTCGAAGAATTATTGGTGTCTGAAACCTACCTGACTGGTGATATATCTGCAGGTTGCTGACTTGAAGTCACAAAAGGTAGACACAAATGATCAGAAAATTACAAGACTTTTTCTTGATTAATGAAGATTCTTTGAGCATATGCTACCTTTTGTGATAGTGGCGTGCTCAACGAAGTTCCTCTCGTAATTATTATTTCTTCAACACTCAAACTTACATAAGCCAAAGCTCAAAGACTCCTCGAGCACATACTACTTCTTGAGATAACCAGCTCCTCGACATCTCCTCTTGGGATAACCAGCCTGACAGATGCGTCCCACTCCCACATCATGATATGGTCGACATGTTTGGCCTGAATACTCCTCAAGTCATATGCTCCTGTCCTGGACTAGGCACAAGCCTCAGATCATACCCTCGGGACCTAAGGGGATGACTAGCTCAGTCCGTTAAAATCACTATTCGACATTAGGCTTCGAGACTCATTGGAGGATAAGACCAACACATTAGCACTTGCTCCGCGTCCTTATCTAATATAAGTTTCATGATCTTCTCCCAAGGTTCGACATGCTCGCTACGCCAGACATAATGGATAGAACCTCAACACGAAGGAACTTAACCACTCACACCGGGATATGTGGACGCGGGAGGCTCGAAGCCTATCTGGCTGCCTAACTCGCAGTTGCCAACGACAAGGACGTAAAACTTGCTATTCTGGTAACTGTGGTTCTACGCTGAGGCTATATATACTTCTCTAACATAAAAACTACTATTGCTCTGATGGATTTCATTTTATCTTCAAAATTCCATTAAATTAATTAGTTGTTCCTTTTGTTACCTTTTAGGTAGTTTATATGTCCCTTCCATTAACTGAAACATGTATGCTAATTAAGGAGTTATAATACACTATCAGTTAGGTAGAAAGTAGCATCAAAATAACAATGAACAAGGCAGAAAATAGCTTTGAAAAGTATAATGGAAAGATTATAATGTTGTTAAGGTACATAGTCTTCACCTTAGAATCTAAGTCATTATTTGGATTTATTTATGTTGACTAAGATCATGTAAGTTATTATTAAAGGCATTGCATTGTATTAGTAGAATTAATGGTATTATGCAGAGTTTATGAAAGTTGCATTGTATTACTAGCAGGACCTATCAACATGATGTGTGTCTGCTGATTTTTGACAGATAGTGTTCAACTACCAGCTCTGTTTGAGAATTATGAGCTCTCCTTTTTCATTTCATGTTTGTGGCTAGACATATGGGATGTGCAGTTGTGAAAATCGTTCGGATCGGATCAAATTTTTAATTCCTTTTTAAAATCGAACAAAACCACATATGAATATGTTAATATATTTTTTTTTTGGTAAAATCGGATTTTTTTTGAGTAATTCAAACTGAACTGAATTGTGTGTAATTTTATTTTTGAATTGGATGTTTTTTTGCTTCAAAAGCGACCCATGCCGCACCACAATAGCCTTTACTACGACCACTACTCCAACCACAATCGACACCAATCCGACTACTCCTCAGATGCTGACCTATTCAAGGCTAGGTGTGGCTATAGTAAAAAAAAATTAGTTTAAATTATTTTAAGTTATATAGTTTAATTTTATAGTAATAAATATTAGCTTTGTTTGTCAAGAAAAAGGTAGGTAACTAATTAAATTTGTAATAATGAGTAAAATTAGCAATTAAATTAACATATAAATATAAAATTACATAAAAAGATATGTTTAATTAGTATTTAATTTTTCAAGCTAATATGGGTTTATGAAATAAAAATTTATAAGTTATAAGTTAATTGAACTTGCTTATATCAAAATAAACTAGTGTGTATAGCCGTGCAAGACACGGGAAAATCTTTTTCGAATTAAATTAAAATTAAAATCTATTATAATTATAATATAAAATATTTTAATATTGTTTTGAGAATGAAATGATAAATTAGAGATTTGATTTTCCTAAATATGTAGTGTTTAAACTTTGAAAATAAAGCCAAATAACATATATATTTAATTTCTTTATTTTTCCTTAATTCAATTTCAAAAATATCAATATGACGGTCTCTCTCTCAGCATCATGGTCTGAAATCAAAAAGAAGAAAAGTCCATGTATATAAAAGAGAAGACCAAATTTATATTTTGTTATTAAGAACTATATGTTGGTGGTGATTGTGTTGTAGAAAATTTTGATGTGTGTGTGAGAGAGAGAGATAAAATAATATAAAATAATATTTATTTTAATCTTTATTATAATATATATTTTAATCCTTTATAATGTATCTTTAAATGATTTGACTTATTTAAATTTATTTTTATTATGTTTTTCACTTTTTAAAAATAAGTGCTTAATATTTGAAACGTCTTTGTGGAAGAAATAATTAAAAAAAATATAAAATCCAACTAAGCGTGACAGATTGTTATATGCCACAAATGTTTAAAATCAAAGGATTAAATTATAAAATTGTAGGCGAAAAATCAAAATTTCGTCAAATGACAGAAAAAAATTGCATTTATCCCTTCAAAATTTATATTTGAAACACATGGTCTATTTTCTTTCCTCTCTTCTAAGAGCAAATACCACTTTAGGATTAGGATGTTGGCATTTTCCCCATTAAATTATCAAATTAAATTAAAATTGATTTTACATCTTTCCATGCACTTATTCTAAGAATAATCTCACAAAACCATATAATTTCTAATTCTCATGTTTATATTTTCTTGATAAGTGTGTTTTTTTATTTACCCTTATATTTTGAGACGGAAGGAGTAACATTCTAA